>CM052539.1:105220020-105343423 GCA_028533065.1 Trachops cirrhosus | reverse complement strand
TCCTGGCTGGAACATGCTACAAGTTAGGCCATATAGTTAGTGCACTGAGAGCATCTGCTCTAGTGTTACTTTTTTTTCTATAAAGTGCAGAAGTTAAAAAAAAAGATACCCATATCTAACTATACCCAGTTAGATATAGGTATATAGTTAGATATGGGTATAGTTAGACATAGGTATACCTATATCTAATAGGTAGTTATACCCATAACTACATAAGACCATATTTCATGCAGCTTTGTATACTTGTTTACCTCTTGTTGTACTTATTTTTTGTGCTCATTTTCTCCCTTCCCACAGTTTTATACATTTATTTTCTACTTGTATCCATTTATGTAAGGTTCCTCATAAAATTTTTAGAATGAGACTGGGTGTAAACCAACAATAAGAGCTCCGTGACTAAACAAGTATACTTTAAATACCTACTATGTGTCACATACCATTAATGGCACTCAGATAAGTTGGTCGGCAACATACATATGATTACCTACTTTTCCTGAGGTTAAAGCCCATTCAGAATTTCCCCAATGTTACTACTGGACATGACAATTCAATTACATGAAATCTTTAAGAGATCTATATAATCTTTCCAATATCTTCCAAGAGTGAGAATACTAAAAATTGCATCTTTATTTCTTCCTTGAAAGTTGTAATCAGTTAGTATATAAAATTATGTAGCAATTTTAAACATAAAGAATAAACCAGATATCCACAGTCCATCCAGACTTATTCTAGGGAGTGCTGGCTAATTGTGTCTGAAGTTGAAACCTTTTGACTTTTTTAATTCATTCAAAAACCATAAGAGCCTACATTTTGCCAGGCATTAAATTATACCCAGGCATTAAATTATTTTTTTAAATAAATGATACAAAGGTGAACAATACAGAATTTCTACCCTCAACAAGCTTACAAATTATCTGGGAGAATGACAAGCAAAGACACGAGAATAACAAGAGTAGAGCCACAGCTAGAATTTACAGTAAAATGGCATGTGACCTACACTGTTACTTATACAGTGTCAGATGTTATTTTTGTCAGCCCCAAATTTTGGAAGGCAGTATTTAAAGCAGAAATATTTACTACTTGTGGTTGAACTGGGCTGGCTGTGACTGTTCAAAATGATGTGGTCCTGTCAGAATACTAATAGATAACCCCATTTCAACTTCTATGTGGCTAGGACACATATAACAACTCGTCTCCACCCTGCCTACACAAAAGTGAATTCACATCTACCATATACCCTTCAGTCTTACCACAAATCATTCTCCCTAACTAGTTTCTGATGTGACACTTAGATATACAAAGCTTGGAGAAACCTCTTTGTTATGCATTCTGCTAAAACTGCATTTATAATCTTCATTTAGAGAGTCCTTGCAGAGATCCAAGACTGGTAATGTCAAGAACTCAAACCATACATAGCACAGCATGTTAATAAGAACTGTTCCACTAGTGTCACTTCTGAGTACCTAGGAAAGGACCATCCCCTTCTCATAAAAATAGGGTTTGCTGTGTTTCCAGAAGTTAAATAGACATTCTGAAATCAATAAATTTCTAATCAGCAATTTTTAGACGTGCTTTCAGGAATTTATTGGCTAATTTTTGGATATGCACATTGAGCAGAACACTTACCCTGAGTTTGACACATTTGTTTAACTTCTAGGTTCCCTGCATAAAATTTGAAAAAGAAATCTTAATGTTTTTAGACTGCAAGTGAAAATAGCTGCCTCCCTTTAAGACCTCAACATGAGTAAATAAATACTAGTTTTCAAAACAGACAAAGGATTTGAAGTACTAAAGAAAAATTAAGCTTTAGATTTCCCTAGCAGTTTGTGACTTTGGCCGAGTTGAAAAGACCCTCGGTGAAGACAGAACTAAGTGGTTCCTTACATGCCTTCCAACTCTTTGTTTTGTTTTGTTTTGTTTTTCATTTCTTGCTGATTTTCAGTACAGAAATAGAAAAATCAAGATTAAGAATGTTCCTGCAGCAGAGAGCAGTTTTCCCTAAGTATAGTAGAAAGTCCATGTCAGACCTGGCTTAGAAAGGTGGAGGCTGCTCAGGGAAGGATCTAAGCAGTACAATTTTCTCCAGAGATCCAATGAGGAATTTCAGTTTAACTCAAGGAAATAGTCTTTCATAGGCCTAATATTTAAATGGAAAATGTGAAAATGATGTGCCAAAATCTGTGAGGTACTTATAAATACTATCTCTTTTAGTCCTCATAAAGCATGGATTTGTCATCTCTATTTTACAAGTGATAAAATCAAGGCTTGAAAAGGTTAGAAAATTTACCCAATAAATTGTCTGGACAGTAAGGAGAAAATATTGGGAGGATTAGAACAGCAAAAAGAGACCCTCAAATTCTGTACAGGAACTCATATAAATCTTAGTCTAAACTATGAACCACACATGTGTGGACTAACATGATACAGCATCATAAAGGCTGAGAAAACTGAAGTGAAATATGAACAATATTCCACAGAAAGTACATCCAAATTTATAATCTGAATCAAACTAAATTGCTGCAAAAACAAAAACTTAAACAAAAATGTCAACATTCTCCAAAGGATTATAACAAGACTCCGAGTCTGTACAACATCACATTTAAAATTACTCAACACGTAAATAACCTAAAAAAATATGACATTCTCAAGAAGAATAGTCAAAAGAAGTAAGAGTCAGTGCACTTAAAATAGCTCAGTAGAAATTTTCTATATAAAGGCAGAAAGAAAAATAACTTCAAACAATGAACAGAGAATTAAATATTGTTAGGACACTATCAAAAAGTCAAAAATGTAATTGAAGTCCCAGGGGGGAGAGTACAAAGAGATTGGGGTAAAATTATATTTTTTAATTAATAATGGCCCAAGCTCTCCCAACTTGTGAAAGCCATAAATTTGTAAGTTCAGGGAGCTCACTAACCCCACATATGATAAATCAAAGAAGATCATGTCTAGGCACCTCATAATTAAACTGATGAAGAACAAAATGAAATAATATCATAAAAGTAGCTAGAAACAATTCACATATTATGTAAAGGGGTGCAATGTTTCCCATAATCACAGATTTAATAAAGATTTTAAAATTTTTTTAATTAATTTTTTTTCATTTGTAGTTACATTCAATATAATTTTGTATTAGTTTCAGGTGTAGATCATAGTGGTTAGACAATCACATACTTTACAAAGTGTTCCCCTGATATTTCCAGTACCCAACTGGCACCATACATAGGCATTTTAATTATTATTGACTGTATAACTATTTTGTAACCAATTTGTACTTCACAATCCCTTACCATTTTCACGCAGTTCCCCCAACCCCACACCCCTCTGGCAACCATCAGTCTGTTCTCTCTATCTCTGAGTCTATTTCTGTCTGTTTGCTCATTTTGTTCTTTAGATTCCACATATAAGTGAAATCATATGGTAGTTGTCTTTTTCTGACTGACTTACATTATGAACAACTATATTCCAACATATTGAACAATCTAGAAGAGATGGATAAATTCCTAGAAAGAGTCAATCTCCTAAAACTGAATCAATAAGAAACAGAAAGTTAAACAGACTAATTACAACTAATGAAATTGAAGCAGTAATCAAAAAACTTCCAACAGACAAAAGTCCTGGACCAGATTGCTTCACAGGTGAATTTTACCAAGCATTCAGAGATAAACTAATACCTTTCCTTCTCAAACTATACCAATCTCATTTTTGAGGCCAACATTATCTTAATTCCAAAACCAGATAAAGACACTACAAAGAAAGAAATCATATGCCAATATCCCTGATGAGCATAGATGTAAAAAATCCTAAACAAAATATTAGCAAGGCAAATCCAACAGTACATTAAAAAGATCAAGTGAGATTTAGTTTTGGGACGCAAGGTTGATACCATTATCTGTAAATCAATTAACTTGATACACCTCATAAACAAAATAGATTTTTTAAAAAACGGAAGCTAGAAGACAGAGTTTTATTAATACACTGAGAAAATATTTTTAAGTCTGTCAACATAAACTTTTTAAAACTTTGTACAATGAAAATATATTAGTGAAGGTAAAATAAACACATTTCATGTAAAGAGATACCAAGAGAATTTGATGCAAGCATATCTGCTCTATAGTAAATGCTAAAGAAAGTTTTTGTAAATTGAAGACAAAGCAACTGGCAACTCCAGGAACAAATAAAGAGTATTGGAAATGGTATGTGCTTAAATAGAAAATATCATTTTTACTTAATGTTATTTAAAAAGCATATGAGTGCTTAAAGCAAAAATTGTAACATCGGTGGTGTTTTCAGTATACATATAACCACTATAAAATAAAAGACAGCAAGAATGAGAAAGTGGATATTTATTCTTTTCTGGTGGTGAAATTTGTACATTTTATATAAAGTAGTGCAATATTATATATGTATATATATTATACATATATATTGTGTTTGTATACATTCACATGTGTATCATATGTATGAGAAGGAACTGATTTGGCAAGATGGTGGAGGGGTGAATGGAAGTCACACTAACCTCCTCCCAGGACCAATCTGGACCAACAAACAACTGAACAATAGTGAGAGAGAAGCCTTATAACCTCAGAGAGACAGAATAATCAGCTTCACCACAACCTAACTGGTAAGGAGTGCTGTGGAGACTCAAGAAATCTGGTTGGGCATCCACAGGTGGCAGTGCTGGAGGGATAATTAAGCAGCTGGTTGAATCCCCCTGGGAAGAATAGGGTCTAAACCCTAAGCTTGGATCCTAAAGCCCAAAAAGTACACAAACAACAATCAGCAGTGAAAAGTGTCAGGGTTGCTCTCTGCCACAGATGGATGGCTGGAGATGCAAAGGGCCATTTAAAGACCAGAGCACAAATTTTCATTTGCAGCCACTTACCCTGGGCTCTGGCAAAGGCAGGGGAAGAGTAGGCTGGAAACACCTGAGGAGAGGCTGGGTTTGGAAGCTTTGGGGAGAGAATTCTGGGAGAGAGTAGACTCCTGGATCCCAGTGCTGAGTCATCCCCCATACTGCAGCAGCCGTGTCATGTGCAGGCAGACCACTCCCCTGAAGGGAAACAATGGCCCCGACCCAGTGAGGGATTCTGCTCCACCCTTTGGTGCTTAAACCTGACTGCTGAGTACATAATAACTAGATTAACAACTGAAGGAGATAGCCACAGACAGTATATCCCAGAAAGTCTCAAACAAGCTGTCTAAGGTCAGACAGGGTCAACATCTGACACCACCAAAGGTGGATCGCAAAAGAAAAAATAGTGGAAAATACTGGAGGCTACCAAAACAAAATCCAACATGGTCTTCCCCATGATTTGCAGTATTTTCTTTCCTGCATAGCCTTTTAACATTCATTTCTTATCCACCAAGTTTGTGCACATTCTGCCTTTATTCCCTTTTTTATTCATGATGTAAATTTTACTTTCTCTCTTCTCATTGCTCTGACTCCCAACTCTTACTAGTGCTCCTCCCTCCACTCTCTCAAAATCATTTTTCTTTCAGTAGGTCATGTCATATTCACTCTCCTTTCTTATAATAGTCTTAATCTCTTTATACCCTCATTAATACTGGTTCATTTGCTGCTCATAGTAATATTGTGGGGAGGGGGTTATTTTTGCAGATGTGGGTTTGTTCCCTGGGCTTTGTGGTTTTGTTCTGGAAGTATCTGCACAACAGTATACAAGACGTGGTGGGCAGAATGACCCTTAGTCAACCAGCTGGAGGGAAGGATCCACCAAAGAATGACCAAACAACAATTAAAACCCAATTACATCTGGAGAGCCAACATAAACAGCATAGAGGGCATTGCAAGAGCATCAAGTTCAGGAGATCAAAGAGACTGCACCACTGAAGCTCACAGGTCTCCTACCATAGAAGATCACACCACAAATTCAAGGAAATAAAACATCATTTTAAGAAGCAGAAGCAAACAAGAAGTGTCTCAAAAATAATGGGAAGACAAAGAAACAATCCCCAATCAAAAGGAAAGGAGGAATCCTCAGAAAGAGTGCTAAATGAAACAGAGGCACATCAACTATCAGATACTGAGTACAAGACAATGATTATAAAGAAGCTCAGTGAGCTCCATGAGAATTATAAAAAACTACAGGGAAGCTACAAAGAACTTAATTCAAACTATATCAGCATGAAAAAGAACATAGAAACAATCAACAAGAGCCAAGAGAAAATGAAGAATACAATTTCTGAATTGAAGAACACAGTAGAAGGAATCAAAAGCAGGCTAGATGAAGCAGAGGATCTAATCAGCAAGCTGGAGGACAATGTACAAAAAAACTCCCAGAAAAAGCACGGATAGGAAAAAAGACTCAGAAAGAAAAAAGAAGTGTTAAGGGAACTGCAGGACAACATGAAATATAATAATATCCATCCAGTAGGGATACCAGAAGAGGAAGAAAAGGGCAAGGGATAGAAAAGCTGTTTGAAAAAGTAATGATGGAAAACTTCCCTAATTTGATGAGAGACAAGGTCACACAAGTCCAGGAAACAAAGAGGGTCCCAATGAAGAGGAACCCAAAGAGGCTCACTCCAAGACATATCATAATTAAAATGAAATGGCCAAACTCCAAGACAAAGAGACAATCTTAAATATAGCGAGGGAGAAACAGTAAGTAACATAGAAGGGAGCCCAGATAAGACTAGCAGCTAACTTCTTAATGCAAACGCTCAAGGTCAGAAGAGAATGGGAAAAAATATTCCAAGGAACAAAAAATAAATGACTGCAGCCAAGACTACTCTATTCAGCAAGGCTCTCATTTAAAATGGAAAGGAGAAATAGTTTTCTGGACAAAAGAAGGCTCAAAGAATACACCTCCACCAAACCAGCACAGCACAATGTGCTAAAGGGTCTACCTTCAGAAAAGAAAAAGAGTGCAGAGGAATACAGATACAAAGAGGATAAAATGGTAATGAATAAGTACCTATCAATAATAACCTTAAACATAAAAGGATTAAATGCTCCAATCAAAAGACAAAGGGTAGCTGAATGGATAAGAAAACATGCCCCACACTTATGCTGCCTACAAGAGACCCACCTCAGAACAAAAGAGCTCCACAGACTGAAAGTGAAGGGTTGGAAAAAAATATTCCAAGCAAACAGGTAAAAAAAGCCAGGGTGGCAATACTTATATCAGACAAAATAGACTTCAAAATAAAGGTCATAAAAAGAAACACTGAAAGACACTTCATAATACTCAAGGGAAGAATCCATCAAGAAGACATCAATATTGTAAACATACATGCACCCCACATAGGACATCCAAATATATAAGGAAATTCTTTGAGGACTTCAAGAAAGACATAGCAACACATTTATACTTGGGGATTTTAACACCCCAGTATCAACAATGGATGGATCTTCCAAACAAATGATTAACAAGGATACTGTGGAACTGAACAACACATTAGGTCACATGGATTTAACTGGTATATATAGAACCTTTCATCCCAAAGAAGTATACATTCTTTTCAAATGCACATGGAACAGCTTCAAAGATAGACTACATGATAAGACACAAAACAAACTCAAGAAAATTGAAATCATATCAAGCATTTTCTTCAGCTACAAGGGCTTGACTCTAGAAACTAATCTCAAAGAAACAACTCAAAAACACTCAAACTCATGGAAACTGAATAGCATGCTATTAAACAATGAATTGGTTAAGAATGAGATCAAGCAAGAAATCAGAAAGTTTCTGGAAACAAATGAAAATGAACACACAACAGTCCAAAACCTATAGGAAACAGTGAAGGCAGTCCTGAGAGGAAAGTTCATAGCAATACAGGCCCACCTAAAAAAGATAGAAACATTTCAAATCAACAGCTTAACCCTACAGCTACAAGAACTGGAGGAACAACAACAAAAAAAGCTCAGAGTGAGTAGAAGGAAAGAAATAATCCAGATCAGAGCAGAATTAAATGACATAGAGACTAAAAAAACAATTCAAAGGATCAATAAAACCAGGAGTTTGTTCTTTGAAAAGATAAACAAAATCAACAAGCCTTTAACCAGACTCATCAAGAAAAAAAGGTAGAGGACCCAAATAAATAAAATCAGAAATGAAAGAGGATAACAGAAATGCAAAGGATTGTAAGAAATTATTGTGAAAAACTATATGCCCCAAATTTCAAAACTTGGGTGAAATGAACAAATTTCTAGAAAAATATAATTTTCCAAAAATGAATTAAGAAAAAATCCTGAACAAACCAAAAACAGCTGCCAAAATTGAAGCAGTAATAAAAAAAAAAAAACCTTCTGGAACACAAAAGCTGTGGGCTGGATAGTTTTACAGGAGAATTTTACAAAACATTTGAGGCAGAGGTAGCCCCTATCCTTCACAGACTATTTCAAAAAAAATCGGAGGAGGAAGACTCCTAAAGTCTTTTTATGAAAACAACAACATTATAATTCCAAAACCAGACAAAGACATAAGAAGGAAAGAAAACTACAGGCCAACATTACCAATGTAAGTAGATACTAAAATCCTCAACAAAATATGGGCAAACTGCATCCAACAATACATTAAAAAGATCATACACCATGATCAAGTGGGGTTCATCCCAGGGGTGCAAGGATGGTACAATATTTGCAAGTCAATAAATGTAGTACATCACAAAAACAAACACAAAAACTAAAATCACATGATCATATGAATACATGTGTAAAACCACTTGATAAGGTACAGCACCCATTTGTGATAAAAACACTCATCAGAGTGGGAGTAGAGGGAGCATGCCTCAACATAATAAAGGCCATATATGAAACACCTACAGCCAATATCATACACAATGGGCAAAAACTAAAAGCTTTCCTACTAAGATCAAGAACAAGACAAGCATGTCTGTTTTCACCACTTCTATTAAACATAGTATTGGAAGTCCTAAACACAACAATCTGACAAGAAAAGGAAATAAAAGGCATCCAAACTGGAAAACAAGAAACAAAACTGTCATTGTTTGTAGATGACGCAAGTGTATACAGAAAACGCTATAGTCTCCACCAAAAAACTACTTGACCTAGTAAGTGAATTTGGCAAAACAGCTAGATACAAAGTCAATATTCAGAAATCAAAGGCATTTTTGTACCCCAAGAATGAAATATCAGAAATAGAAGTAAGGGGGAAAAATCCCATTTGATACAGCAACAAAAATAAAGGACCTAGGAATAAACTTAACCAAGGAGGTAAAAGACCTGTATTCAGAAAACTACACTAGAGTGAAGAAAGAAATTAAGGAAGACACAAATAAATGGAAGTATATAACATGTTCATGGATGGGAAGAATTTATATCATTAAATGTCCATACTCCCTGAAGCAATCTATAGATTCAAAGCAATCCTTATGGAAATACCATGACATATTTCACAGATATAGAACAAATATGTCAACAATGTATATGGAACCATACATGGCCCTGGATGGTCTCAGCAATTTTGAGAAAAAAGAAAAAGTAGGAAGGATCATAATACCTGATATCAAATTATGTTGCAAGGCCACTGTAATCAAAATAGTCTTGTACTGACATAGAACAGACACATAGACTGATGGAACAGAACAGAGAACCCAGAAATAAACCCATGTCTCTATGGTCAACTAATATTTTACAAAAGGGATAGGAGCATAAAATGGAGTAAAAATAGACTCTTCAATAAATGGTGTTGGGAGATCTGGAAAGGTACATTAAAAAATATGAAACTCAACCACCAGCTTACACCATACACTAATATAAACTAAAAATGAGTAAAAAAATTTAAGTTATTGATCCATAAAAGTCCTAGAGGAAAACATAGGCAGGAAAATTTCAGATATCCCACATAGCAACATTATCACTGATATATCTCTTAGGGCAAGGCATATAAAGGAAAGATAAACAAATGGGACTACATTATATTACAAAGCTTCTTTATGACTAAAGAAAATATCAGCAAAATGACAAGGGAACCAACCATATGAGAATGTATTTGCCACTGACACCTTGGACAAAGGTTTGATTTCCAAAATATATAAAGAACTCATACAACTCAACACCAGGTAGACAAAAAAATCCAATTAAAAAATGGGCAAAGGACCTGAACAGACACTTCTCCAAGGAGAACACACAGAGGGCCCCTAAACATATGAAAGAATGCTCAACATCACTAGCCATCAGAGAGATGCAAATTAAAACTCCACACCAGTCAGAATGGCCATCATTAATAAATCAACAAACAACAAATGCTGGCAAGAATGTGAGAAAAAAGAACCCTAGTACACTGTTGGTTGGAAAGCAGACTTGTACAGCCACTGTGGAAAACAGAATGGAAATTCCTCAAAAAAACCCTAAAAATGAAACTGCCTTTTTGATCTAGTGATCCCACTGCTGGGATTATACCCTAAGGATACTGAAACATCAGTTCAAAAGAACCTATGCACCCCAATGTTCATAGCAGAGTTATTTACAGTAGCCAAGTGCTGGAAACAGTCTAAGTACCCATCAGTAAATGAGTGGATCAAAAAAAAAAATGTGATACATATACATAATGGAATACTATACAGCTGAAAGAAAGAAGGAGCTCCTACTCTTTGGGACAGCATGGATGGAACTGGAGAGTACTATGCTCAGCAAAAAAAAGCCCAGCTGGTTAAAGACAAATACCATATGATCTCATCTGTAAGTGGAATCTAATGAACAAAACAAACGAGCAAAACAGAACCAGAGACAAGAAAATAAGAAACAAACTGACAGTGACCAGAGGGGAGGGAAGAGGCAGTAATGGGGGAAGAAAGGGAAGGGTCTAGTCAAGGACCCAAGGGGAACAAGAAAACCATATTAGTGGCGATTGACTGTTGTAGTGGGGGGTGGAAAAACTGGGGAGAGCAAAGTGGGAAAAATTTGAAAAATTGTAATTGAACAACAATTAAAAAATAAGAGCATTGGTATGCAAAAGGAAAAAAATTAACGATAATTTTTCCAGTAAAAAATAAATTAATTGCCCTGGCTGGTGTGGCTCAGTGATTTGAGTGCCAGCCTGCAAGGTCGCCGCTTTGATTCCCAGTCAGGGAACATGCCTGAGTTGCCGTACAGGTCCCCATTTGGGAGCATGCGAGAGGCAACCAATTAATGTATCTCTCGTACATCGATGTTGCTCCCTCTCTTTCTCTCTCCCTTCTCCTCTTTCTAAAAATAAATAAACTCTTTAAAAAAAGAAATAAAAATTAAAAATAAATAAATATATATATTTTTTAAAAAGATAGTTAAACCCTCCAAAGAAAGGTAGTAAAAAGAAAATGAAGATGATGGGTCAAACAGAAAACAAATACAATTAAAATAGCAGGGTTAAATACAACAATATCAGTTAGTAATCTAAATGCTTTCATTAAAAGTCATATAATACCAGAATGTATAAAAACATAATAGTCTAGATGTTGCTTATAAAAGACATACTTCAAATATGAAGAGACAAATAGATTACAAGAAAATGGTTGGAAATATTTACATATATATTTATATATTAGTATATACTGTATATATCACATAAATATAAGCAAATAAAGATTATCTGATATTTCATATCAGATAATATAGGTTTAATACAGGGAATATTATAAGAGACAGAGAGAGACATAATTGTGAAAAGGGTCATTCATCAAGGAGACATAATAATCTTAGATATGTATACACCTAGTGATAGAGTCTGAAAATCAATGAAGCAATAATTAAAAGAATTGAAGAATAAAATTGATAACATCACAATCATAGCAAGAGAGTTTTAACACTACTTCTAAGCAATCAAGTAGAAGTAGTCAAAATTAATAATTTCATAGAAGTAAATGCATAAAAAATGAGTGAATGCACAAAAAATCTGAATAGTACTATCAACCACCTTTACCCAAGTGATAGTGCATGTAGGAACAATGCATATAGGAACTTCGGAATACAGATACTTTTCAAGTTTACTGGCACATTCAGTAAGATAGTCTGTATGGTGGACCGTAAAACAACCCAGTGATATGTATCAAATGCATACCCAGAATATTCTCTGACTACATTTGAAATTACAAATGAGTGAGAAGATATTTAGGGAACCTCACTATCTGCAAATTAATATCGTGGGCTAAAGAAGAAATCACAAGATCATAGGTAAACATTTTGAATTGATTGATAATGTAGTGCAACATACAATGATTTGTGCAAGGCAGCTAAAGCAGTATTTAGAGGAATGTATATAAGCTTAAGTACATATTTCAGAAAATAAAAAATGATCTAAAGTAAATGACCAATAATTTACAATAAGAAGTCAAAAAAGAAGACTAAGTTGACCCAAGGTCAGTAGAAGTAATAAAGAAAACAATAAAAGAAGCAGAAATCAGTAAAAGAAAAATAATACAGGAAGTTCCTAAAAGCCCAAAGCTGGTTCTTTGAAAAGATCATCAAAATTGACAAGAAAATAGAGTGATAACTTAAATCACCAATATAATTGCTAAAAAAGAAATTATCACCAAAAATCCTATACACTAAAAATCATAGTAACAACATAGTACTATGAACTACACATTCAATAACTTAGATGAAACAGACAATTGCATTGAAAAATACAATTTATAAAAATTAACAGAAGAAATACAGAATGTATTTAGCCCTACAGCTATTTAAGACATATACTCTGTTGTCAAAATTTTTTCAAAAAAAACAAAGAACAAAAAACAAAACCCATCAGACCCAAGTAGTTTCATTAGTGCATTTATCAAACATCCAAGGAAAAAAATATACATGCATAATTTTTTTTCAGAAAATAGAAATGGAATAAAACCCCAAAAGCATAAGACATAAAATTTGTTAAATGGACTTCATTGTAATTAGAAACTTAAAGCCTACAAAAAATTCCACTAAAAGAAAGAAAACACAAACCCCAGACTGGGAGAAAATATTTGCAAAATATATAACAAGCAAAGAACTTGTATATAGAATATAAAAACAAATCTTACAACTCAGTAATAATAAAGTGGACATACTAAATAGTAAATGAAGATTTGAATGCAGCCATTAAAACCCTAAAAATTTGCTTAATATCATTAGTAATCAGAGAAATGCAAATTAAAACCACAATGAAATACCACTACATGATTATTGAATTGGTTAGGATGTGGAGGAACTGGGATTTTCATGTGCTGGTGGTGGAAATATAAAATGCTACAACCAGAAGGGAAGGGTTTACAGGAACAAATATAGAGGACACATGGACAAAACTAGGGGTGTTGGAAAGGGGAGGGAGGAGGGGAGGAATGGGTGGGTGGGCAGGAATGGGAATAAAGGATAGAAACTGTACTGAATAAACTAAAATAAAAAATTTTAAAAAATGCTACAACCATTTTAAATACTTTGATAGTTTCTTAAAAAGTTAAATATATGTTTTTCATATGATTCTTCCATTCTACACAGAGATATTTAGCCCAATAGAAATAAAAACATATGTCCACATAAAGCTTTATACATTAAGTGTTCATAGCAACTATATTTTTTAATAGCTTAAAACTGGAATGAATCAACCCAAATCACCAATTGGTGACCAAATCAACAGATTATATCTGTACATGAAACACCACTCAGCAATACTAAGAACTTATTGATATAGACAAAAACATGGAATAATTTGAGAATCATTGTATCCAGTGGGGAAAAAGACAAAATAAGAATACATGTTGGGTGAGTCTAATAAGATAAAACTCTAACAAATACAAAGTAATCTATAATGATAGAAGGCAAATCAGTGGTTGCCTAAGGATGAGGGTGAAGAGAGGAATGCATTTTGAAGAAGCAGAAGGAACATTTTTTGGGCGATGGAAATGTTATATTGATTTTAGTGATAGTTTTGTGGTTGTATACATATGCCAAAAACCAAGAAATTGTACATCTTAAATATGTACAATTTATTAAAAAATCAATTACAGCTCAAGTTGTCTACATGAATTCAGAATCAATATTGTCTTTCTTTATCTAATAATTTTTGCTAAAGTTAAAATACATTCTTACCATTTTCTAAATAAATTCAATGCTCTCAAGAAAAATGTATGCAGAAACATACCCAAAATATTCTGGCATTATTCACATTTTTAAAAACAAATGATATATAAAAATAAAAAAATTCAAGCCAAATTTTTTTCAAGCAGATCATTCTTTATAGCTAGCCTCTTAAAAATAATAACCATCAGAATATTTATTTCTTCTCACTAATTCTTAAAACTTTCTTTCAATACCTTGGCCATTGATCAGCTCATAGACTTGCTGAGAATACTGTTCTTCAACATTTATTAGAAATGTGATAATTTCTGGACCATACACATCAACCTCTGTTAACTGTTTGAGTTTTACTTTCTTCATATAGGAGATTTTTCTGCATATCGTCTGTTCATTTAAGAACCAGTTAAGGTACCAGTCAGCAAGAAACAGAATACAATAGAAAAACATGAAGAAACTCAGACAATTATTTAGGGAGAACTGGGCAATATCAAAAAAAACCCCTCTAAATTCTAGGTATTTTTCAGCTGTGCTTCTGTGTTTTATGTTTTCTTTAGTACACACTGGAGACAATAACAGTATTGCCCATGTACTTCTGTCACAACCAATAGCTTTAAAAACCGCTCCAGGTGTGGGTTTCTGCTCTTTTTCCTTTGTTTACTCAGTAGTTTTCCACAAATACATATCTATTTTTATCATAAGGTAAATACATATCTATTTTTATATGTATATTGTTTACATTGTTAAATATGTATTTATGATGAAAAATAAGATGACACAGACATGTAAAACTGTCAAAGTTTAAATCCCCTATAATTTCACTAAAAATTATTTGTTTTATACTTCTTCATTTTTCATGCAATTTTCTGTTTTTGTAAAACACTGTACACACACATGCGTATACTCTTATCTTCATTAACGTTATCAGATGAGATGTTACAGTTTTTAGTTGGCTTCTTTTCATTTATCAATACATACTAAAGATCTGTTTATACCTGGACATAATTTATCTTCCTCTTTGTCAACTCTAATAGTTTAATGTATGTATCTTCCAAAATTTATTGAATTAATCTCTATTAATTGAGATTGTTTATAATTCTTTGCCATTGTGATGAATGCTGGAATGAATATCTTTATGCATATGTATGTATATCTTTGTGTACTTGTTTGATTATTCCTTTGTTTACTCAGTAGTTTTCCACAAATACATGATTATATTGCATGTGTGAACGTTATATAGTAGGAACTGCTGAACCAAAGAAACCACATTTTAAACTTTAGGAAGTATATTTGTTTTAAAAAATGAGTGTACCAATTTTCATTTTTAGCCATAGTAAGAGAAAATGCCCATTTCTCCATATCGCTGTCTGATTGTTTAGGTACACACTGCAACTGAGTAAAGCTAAGCCACTGTCTTCCTTTGTGACTTTTACACAGTATTTAAAGTAAATCAAATTCTTCCGATAAAATGTCTATTTCATTGCATACTTGAATTCTACAAAATCCACAGGTGGTTATGCTAATGTTCAAAGGATACCACACACGGCCTGGGACGTAAGTGGATTCCCACTGTACAATCAGTTCCAGACACCAAACGACCTTTATCTTCTTCTCGCTTTTTTTGTCTATTTCATGTACCAATATATAGAAGAACCACTAAATTCCATATTTCACATAAAAGAATGTGGGGCCATTAAATCTTGCCTTAAACTTTCATCCTTCCACCTTTTGACACACAGAAAAGAAAGGATTCAAGTAGTGTTATTTCATTAGCTTCCCTGCTGGACAAAGATGTCTTTGCTGATGGAGCGGAAACGCTTTGCCGGCCCATAGTCCATTGTCTTCAGAAGCTATTTCGAATGGGAGCCACTGCCATTATGTGAATAAGTCATGCATGATCCCTGGGTATATTATCAGCCCCTTGTGGAACATTTTTACCAATGATGAAATGTTATTGTTGTCAGTGTCAGACATTCAGTCTTTATCAGTTTCCTTCATGACAGCCCTCGTTATTCAGGCAGACTTGGGACAACTTCAAGGTGAGAACTTTCCATACAAGGTCAAGTGGACCAAATTTCTTCCCTATCCACTGCTCAACCATGTCCTTTCCCTTTCATCATTACTCAGAGATCAATCTTTCTTTTTTGAGGAGGGCAGCAAAGGAGTGCAATGGTAACCTTGTTCTGCTGTGATCCCAGAACCATCTACATAACAGAAATGTATCATTTCTCACTGCATTTCCCTAGAGTTTAATTATGTCCTTAAATGTTAGCACACATCTTTATCCACAAAATTCTCATAGAAGCAGGGCTAGGCATTAAAAACACTCATAGGTTTTGCACTGACTGTTGTGGTTCAGTGGATTGAGCACCGGCCTGCTAACCAAAGGGTTGCCGGTTCAATTCCCAATTAGGGCACATGCCTCAGTTGCAGGCCAGGTCCTAGGTAGGGGGCATGTGAGAGGCAACCACACATTGATGCTTCTCTCCTTCTCTTTCTCCCTTCCTTCCCCTCTGTCAAAAAATAAATACATAAAATCTTTAAAAAAAACACTTGTGGGTTTTAGAACCAAATTTTTTTTTTCAGATTTTAACTATATGAACTTTGGCCAACTACTTAACATCTCTGGGCCAAAAGTCTCATATCCAAAATGCATCAAATGCTACCTGCCTTGTAGTACCATTGTGAGGTTTAAATGTGATAATGCATATACAAATGGCTTGCTCATTATCAGGATTATTAATAGAGTCCAACAAACATCCCATTCTTCCTTCCACTCCATTCTTATAATGCTTTGTGGCAAATACTGTTTCAACAGCTTTATGATTATTTTGACCCTCAAATTAGTGATATCCTTGGAAATAGAAAAAGCATAAACTTTAACCCAGGTGTTTCTCATAGTTTCCTGACATCTGAAGCCTAAATATCAGAAGTAAGACCCTGGTGTGATGGCTGTTTTGCCCCATACTCCATTTTCTTTCGCCCAACTGACTGTCACTCACAGCTCACAGATTGCTCTGTAGCTGTGATGAGAGGTACCTGCACAGTTTAGAGGACTGGCTGGAATACACATGTGAGCATGCCAGAGTGTCAGCTTTCCACATTCAGACTGGCAGACTGGACATGCATTTTGTGTCATTATGCAAGTGTTAGAACCATGATGACAGCCCTTCAGTCTCCAAGGAACAAGGCAGGATTGCTGGGGTTCACAAAACAGTGTGGGGCTGAATGGGAACAGGTCCTCCATGGCAACCGATCTTTCACAGGAGCAAGGAAAACATATTCTCACACAGTGTGTGTGTTCTACCATTTTTCTACTCTTCATCAGCAAAAATAAACACATACATCATAAACTTAATAGTACTCAGAACTGCATTTTCTACAAGAAGCTTATGGTTAATGAACTGATACATATACCAACAAAAGGCTGTAACAGAGAAAATACTTAGGGTTAACACTAGAAAAACTTAGTTAATAGAAATTGATTTTGAGAACATATTGACTGGGAGGGAAAAGATAAAGCAACAGTATCTGAGAGCAGTTATTTTCACTACTGCTGAAGAGTAGTTTATATAGTATGTCATTCCTACTATGTGTGGGTAGTGCATTGGGCACTTCACATGGCTTATCTTATTTAATTCTCACAGCAACACTTTGGAGTAACTACAGTGACTATTCATGAAGGGAAGATGAGGAAACTGAGTCTGGTGGAAATTGATGATCCACGATTACCCTGTTGGCAGCCATGGGCTTTGAACCGATACCTATCTGATTACAAAGAATTTTTTAAATTTTTGCTAAACTTAATGTATATACATGATAAAATTAAACAGTTGTGTTATCTGAAGAAGTAAAAGGGATAAGTCTCTCTGTGTATTTCATGGAAAATATTTAAGAACTTATCTGACACTCATACAATTCATATATTCCTGAAAATATTCTTGAGTACCTAGTACATACAAAAACCCTAATAGGCATTTCTGAATTAGGGTAAAAAAATGTTCAAGATTAATAATTACATAGACCCAAGAGAAGCCATAATCAAAATAATGTTAATGTTCAAATATTTTGGTTGTTATTCATCGAAAATACCCTAATGTGTGTTATAGCAAATATTATTATAACTGTTACACGATAATAACCATTTTATAAATAGAGCCCTTGGAAATTTATCACAGAAACATTTCTCTAGTACTCAACAATCTAGGAACAAAGTTAGAAATAGTATTAAGTGACTCACTTCTCCCCAGTGGGGGGTGGGGAGTAATTCTACTTATATCACTCTAAGATATCTGTTTAAGCAGTATACTCTCAACTACACCACACAATAAGAGTTGAGAGCCAAAGTCAGCAAATGGGTACAAGTCCAGGCTGTAAATCTAGACTCTCTGGGTTTGAATCCTGACTCTACCATTAATGAGCAGAAAGACCTAGAGCAAGTTATTCAACCCTTTTGACTTCACTGAAGGTTGTTAAGAGGGTTAAAGGATTCAATACATTTAAAATGCTTAAAAATATGTTAAATAATAGATACATTGGAAACAATTTCCTTAAAGCCTCATAATAATTGTTAATTAACTGAAGGTTGTTAAGCAACAATAATACAAAATGAAATAATGATGAAAGGAGGGTATAAGTCAAATGAAGATAGAAAGGCAACCAATCGCAATACATTTGATTGAAAAAATAGACAGTAGTTCTCTCTTTTCTATGGTATCACTTTCCACAGTTCCAGTTAACTCACAATCAACCACCAAGGAAAATATTAAGTGGAAACTTCCAGAAGTAAGCAATTTATGTTTTAAATTGTGTGCCATTCTGAGTAGCATAATAAAAATTTCATGCCATCCAGCTCTGTCCTGCCCAGTACGTGAATTACCCCTTTGGCCAGCATATACTCACCCTGTATGCTACCCACCATTAGTCACTTAATAGCTGTCTTGCTTATCAGATCGACTCTTGTGGCATTGCTGTGCTTATGTTCAAGTAACCCTCATAGGAGCCTAACACTAGGTCACAATACCTATGCCATTCACCTCACTTTACCTCATCAGGTAGGGATTGTGTCATCTCACATCATCACAAAAAGAATGAGTATAGTACAATAATATTTTGAGAGACAAAACTTACATAGCTATTATTTTAATATATTATGATTGTTCTATTTTATTATTAGTTATTATTGTTAACTATTATAGTACCTAATTTATAATTAAATTTTATCACAGGTATGTATGTATAAGAAAAACCATAGCGTGTGTTACTTTCCTCAGTTTCAGGCATCTACTGCAGGTCTTGGAATGTATCCCTCAAGGACAAGGGCAGACTAGTTTAGTGAACTTTAGTGTTTTAGTGACTAAAACACTCACCTAGTTGGGGAAGCCCACCCAGCAGAAGATAATTCTGGTTATTTTTGCATCCACCCTCATAGAAGTTGTACTTTTAAAATTTTGCTTCTATTCAACCAATCAATTTTTCCCAATATTGAAAACTTAGTTATGCATTAATCTTACATTTTTCTTAAATGGCTCACAGGTGAGACAATAATTTTTCTTGAGTTTTCTGTAAACACATCCCTTAGCCCGCTATATTTACCACCTTCCTTAAGCTAATATTGGCCTCAGAGATCTTACTCTCACCAAGTGACTTTTCAGAACATTTTTAATTGGCCTGTTTCCTTCTTTCCCTACCAACCTTTATTTATCCTAAACCACCAACCACACATACCAATCAATAAACAAGAACATAAAGAAAAGGGTTCTGTTTTAGAGCAGTTTCTCACCTTGGTGAGCAGAATATTCTACGATATTATAAGTCAGAGAAGGACAAAATTGCCACTCTGGGAAGAGACTCTTTTCCGAAGATTGCCACTATAGAGGTCACCTTGGATTCTGTTTTATATCTGACTGATAGCATGTTCTCATTCTCTCCAATTAGAATCATAAGATATTCAAATGGCCTGAATTGTCATCCCTGTTTTCCCTAGATAATTGTGAACTGACCTGAAGTGGAAAGGTAAGGTTATATCTTATCTCTCCATCCCAAATTATCAGAGCCCAAGGTGCTCCTTGCACTTGTGTAAAGGTCCCTGCTTATTCCCAATGGAGAAAATATTTTTGAAGTCTCATTTCACCCAGAACGCAGATAATTAACGTGGCTAACACAGTAGCATTCTCTATGTGTTGTACACTGCTTTAAGTGTTACATATTCACTCACTAGCCTCACAGCAAACCCATGACATGGATACATACCATGATACTCCCACCTGAGTGACTTGCTCAAGGTCACATTCTAGTAAGGCATAACCAGCATTCCATCTCGAGTAGTCTCTACTGACATGGGCCTAATGGGGTCCAGTTCACATGACAGAACCTGGATCCAGCCTGAACCCATTAGATGGTACTTTTATTGCTGGGTTGTACACAGATAGAATTGTAATAAAACATGCATTACAGGTAAATGTCCATGAATGTTATTTGCCATTCACAAATACAAATGAGTATGGATGATAGCACAAATTAAGCATTTAGGAGTCCTAGGATGTGAAATATGATTCCTGACCTTAAGAAATTTATAGTCTCACAAATCTGAAGAAAGTCAAGCAGAGAACTCACTTTTTGAAAGCTAGAGGAATGCTTGTCAAATAGGCTCACTACTGCAGAGTAGATATCTTGAGTTGAGGTTACTAACCACACCACTATATTATCTCTCTCTTTTCTGTATTGTTTATAATCAAGAATTACATTATTCTATTGATTCTTTGTAGCTTACCATGGCATCAAGTGCCATTTTCAGACTTCTCCCAGTGGCATGATTCCCACCTCACTGTTGTGAGGGCTTAAACCTCTTATTAGTCCAGAACCATTTTCAAATAGATTTTTTATTCCCAACAAGCTGAATATCTTTTAATTATGTATAATTCACATTTATATAGAGGCTTTCATAAAATTATACACATACAGTGATGTTACTGCTGGTAGCAGTTATAAGTATTGCACTCTGACAATTAGAAATGGTTTATATTTGTAAATTCATTCACGTTACATATTTAGTGTTACTATATTATAGGATATTGTACATATATTTTGTGTACTCTTCTCAGTATCCTACTTTCTTTTTCTTTCTTTCAAGTATTTTGCACATATATGAAACCCTAGGATTTTGAGTGGGAAAAAAAGATCAATGACAAATAACTCCTGGTTACTACTAGCACAGTCAAGTTTTGGGGTAAGAGAGGCTCTATCGTTTGGGTCTTTAACACCTAAGGAATTTGCTAGAGAATTAGGTGCTTATGTCATTACTTCAATAAAAATCGATTTTGTTCCTCAAGGGCTTTTTAGTAGATTTTGTAGAATAGGGGTTTCCTATTCATTCCTGTTTGTGAAAGATATGATACTGACAGATTTACATGATGAATTCTCTCACTTCTGAGTTTTAGGTAATTTCTAATACCTTAAGCAAGTGAAGAAGAATTTTGAAAAAGCTTATGGAAATAGCTAGATTCTTCCTGCTGAGCCATCCCAGACCTAGAGTTTTGAATAATGCATGTTCCATAAATCTAAATGTCCCACTATGCCACATTTTAGAACAGGGAGAGAAAATAATAGCTACTGTCCACACTTATCACTAATAATAAATTGCAGGGCTCCCGTGTGTGGTGGCGATTAATGCAAAATGCAACCCTAAACATATAACTAAATAAATAGATAGTTTGACTTTCTTGGGGGTTATCTCTCTTCCTCCTTCCTTTTCTCTCTCCTTTTTAAATAGAAAATACATTTTTAAAAAAATCTCTAGAATACCTACTTTATTCTCTTTGAGACAGACAAGTGCCCCCCCCCCCACATGCCTTCACAAGTGCAGGTTTGTGTGTGTGTGTGTGTGTGTGAGAGAGAGAGAGAGACAGAGAGAGACAGAGAGAGACAGAGAGAGACAGAGAGAGACAGAGAGAGAGACAGAAAGAGAAATAAAGAGACAAAGAAATCTAGACATGGAGACAGAGACTGAGAACTCACTGGAGGGAGTTGCAGTATTGCAGAATTCACATGCAGTACTCAGACAGAAAGGGAAAGTGGTAATCGGCACAGTGGCTGTACAGTGTTGGCAATCATACAGAAGCAGGTAATGGCCAATTTTTAGAGGATGGATTTGCAGCAAAAGAATGTCAGCACTGATTGCTTTCAGTTAGATTTTAAAATATTTTACATAGAAATCACACTTTCTAAATCCTTCAGAAATTAAAAACATTGAAATTTACATGAATGTTAGATAGCAGTCATGCAGGAAGACAAAGAAAACCCTGTCAGAAGGTATGAAGTTAACTCCCTAATCAATAACTGTTATCAGTTGTTAAAGGCCCCCCAAATGCTGCCATACCCCATGTAGAGCCACCATTTTTTGAGACTCTTCAATTTGCAGGCATTCTACCATTTAGTTCATATATTAGCTTATTTCATCTTCTCACCAACCCTGTGATAGATTTAGTGTTATCTCTGTTAAAGGAAGGAAACTGTCTCAGAGAGACTAAGTAAATTACTTAAAGACACACATCTGCTAGATAGCAGGGTTAGGATTTGAATTCCTCTTCTGCTAAACACCAAGGCCAATGTTCTTTTTCACTCTGCCATGTATAGTGTGGCCAGATGAAATTTTATCCAGTGAAATTTGAATTTCAGTTGAATAACAAATAATTTTTAGCATAAGTATATCCCAAGTATTGCACAGGATATATACTTCTACCAAAAATGTATCATTATTTGTCCAAAATTCAAATTTAACTGGATATCCTCTATTTTTATGTGGTAAGCCTGACAATCCTTGCCATATATCTTCTCTGGATCTGGTTGTCTATCATTGAGAGGGAGAAAAGCAATGAAAGGGAAAATCATTCTTCATTGAAGAGAGGGTATTGAGGAGCCTGTCTTATCCAGTGTCAGCATGTTTCTTTGTGAAAGAATTTCAATCAAAATGGAACTGGAGTATAGGAAATGGAGAATCTCATGCATGCACTCACAGAAGAATGGAACTTAAGAACCAAGCGACTGATTTCCATTAGATACCCGATTTACAGAAGACTGAGACGTGTCCTGACCAATGAACATCCACTAAGAATCGCTCCCCATCCTCAAACGAATGAATTTACTGCATGGACCCTGGCTGGGCTTACCTCTTTTACACTCCTTGCCCATAAATATAGCCCACCCCAAACCCACAATGAACTCATCTTCCACTTGCTACAGCATACAATTCCCAAACTGTAGTTCTTCTGTTATTACAGAATAAACTCAAATTTCTGGTTCTGGTAATTTGAACTTTCCTCAATTTACCCCCTTTATTTAGGTTGAAACCTCCAGGTGAATTATGCTGTTGGGAAGATTATCAGAATCTGCAAGATAATGCCTGGCATCAAGGAAGGCAAAGGTGTGCCCGTTACACCATGAATTGGCGAGGGAAAGACTGAACTGATGAGAATAATCCTGGATATCAAACCCGCCACTGAGGGAAGTAGATGATCTCTAAGCCCTACCTTCTCTATTCTACATGTAATCAGTGAAGGAAGAAATTTGCACCCTAAGATTTGTTTGTTTCCACTCTATTCCACACCTTCAGGATGTAGATGAATGTCCCAGTTCCCTGTTTACAGGAAAGAAAAAAAAAGTACCCCCTTCTCCTGGAACTGTGTTTTCAAGATAAGCATCCCTGCATGTTTGAGTTAAACCTTTGGCTACACAACTGAGATTTTGAGTATTGCCCTTGGCCACACCTCCTCTGCCCTGGTCACTTTTGCCTATCTCAGACTGATTCAGCCCCTCAGGTGTGGACCATTCTTCCTAGTTTTCTTCTTCTCTCCCAGTTCTGCCAGTCATAACTGATTTGTTCTCTGCTTCACTTGCCTAGCATTCAGCCTTTTTGCTCTCTGTTAGGGAACTCATAAACATAATGTGAGCTAACATGTTAACGGCCATCAAAGGACTTATCCCTCCCAGATAATATCTGCTACCTTCCTATACTATAATACCAAGGTATAGTGGGCTGGTAGTGGAAATATTATAGATCAAGTAGATGTTTTCTTATCACTTCTATATTACGTGGAGTCAATGATGCCCCACCTTAACTCATCTCATGCCATAGATCAACTAAGGTATCTATTTCCTCACTCGATCATATTATTCAATTTATTTAAGTGTGGTATAACAGGAAAACTAGTTTTTCCCCTATTCTTAACTGAAGGGTAGTTGATTGAATGGAAGTAGCCAAATGTTGTACAGAAGCCTTGTTCTGTAAAACAAGAAATCATTAACAGATATGACTCTACCAGGAAAGTACATCCTTGGCTCTTTTCCTTTGTGCTCCACCTTTATCTTACATATTTTTAAAGAATCAATTCATGTTTAGCTCTCTCTAGGACACCTTTTCTAACCCCCAACAACTTTCATCATTTATTTCCCCATTGTATCCTATGTGATTTTCCATTATAGAAATGACAAACTCAGGAACTAAACTGTCTAGGTGCAAATTCTGACTGTATTATTTAATAGCTGTGTGACCTTGGACAGATTAACTTAATTTCTCTATGCCTAAATTTCATTTCTGAGAAATAGGACAATGATCTTCCCTTTCTCATAGATCTTCTCTGAGGATTGAATAAGTATACATTGTACACATGGCTGGGTAGATAGACAGATATTGCATGAATCAGGGTCTGGCATAGAGCAAGCATGGCATAGTGCTTACTTTTATTACTTATTTTACATGTGTTAACACATCTCTCTTCCAATACCATGTGGTTTTGGAGGGCAGAAAATTTATGCAACTCATGTGTAGTGTTTAGTGGCCTGCACATAGTAGGCACTCAATAAATGTTTGTGTAACAGATATATCCCCATATATGATTCTAATGAAAAATGTGAAATAAGCTTAGACTATTATTCTGAGGTTAGAATGCCAAGTAACTGGCAATAGAACTCAAAGATAACATTTTTTTCCTGTAAAAATTCAAGGTCTATTGAGACCCCTAAACTTCAAGAATAAAAGATATTTTATTGATTTGCATATTTATCTATGCTTATGGAATGTCTAGCCTGAAATGACTGATTTTTTATTGGGAGTCAGGAAAAATCATTCTCTAATCAAGAAATTTCTTTTCATATTATTATTCATTTTCAGTAAAATTCTTACCTCTTCAAAGAAAAATATTTTGAACCACTCATCACCTGTATATATGTAGTAAGGATATATGTGTGTATAAACATATATAGTATATATACACATGTATATATATGTGTTCAATATATATGCATGTGTGTACATACATCTATAAAACAGTCTTTCTCTGACTCATATTTTCTTCCCAATATTTACTGTAAAAACCTTTATAATAAAAGATTCTAGTTTTTATGTTCCCCAAAACTAATTTCCAAGGATGCCCGCCTGAAGTATAATAAAAAAGGAGGTCACATCTGTTTTCCCTGTGCCCTTTGCAGCCAGGCTTTATATCAAAGGGGCATCCAAGGTCTTCATATTTTCCTTTTCTTTCCCCAGTCCCTTTGCCTAACAACTGCCTCAGCCACCACTGCAGCCATCCAACATCATTATCTATTTGCTCTACTCTTTAGGGGCTTTTTTTTTTTTATCAGGAATATAACCCACTAGTGTGAACTAATTGTTTATGGCTGACACTCACTTCCTCTTCCCAGATAAATGACCCATTAAGGTTTATATAATAATCCAATTACATTTTCATCACAAAATGACAATTGAATTTGACCCTGAGGTAGGAGAGAAAGGAGGGATAAGAAGGGAAATGAAAGAACTCTTAAATTCCCTTAAATTTTCATCAAATCAATTTCAATTTACCAAATTTAGGGTCTGCATGATAGGAAGGCAAAGATGGCTCTCTGCACTCTAGGAGTTGGTCACTTAGTGGGGGCATCTATGACCCTGACTTCAAAGGAATTTAGATCCCACAGTCAATGACTCCATAAAAATTCTGCAACCCAAGAATGCACACTAATATCTCAGCATTCCATTGTGTCCATTACACTTGATAGGGAGTGTGGGAGAGGGCAAGAAGTACTGGGTGAGATGCCTACAACACGAAATCATGCATATTTCTTTTGTGAATATCAATATGATCCACATCAATATTTTCTAGGTTTAACTCTCTCTTCCAAGGCCAGAAAATTGAAATAAATACACTTCAAATATTTACACACTTCCCCCCACCCCAGGAAGATAACCCTGATGCATTTATGGTAAAGACTTAATTTGTATGACCAATCTGGTAGCATTGTCATTCATGCCTATTTCTGGCCTTTTCTGACCCCAGAACACTTCTGTTTGTAGAATGAAATGATGCACAGTGCCCTACTAGGCACCACCATAAAGAATTATTTTGTTCTTTTGTAAAACCACAGTTGAATTTATACTCCTTTCACAGTGAATAGAAATAAAGAATTAATTCAGTCTTTGGGATTTGGGGGGTTTGGCGGCTTTGATAAGATAAAGTGAATAACAAATTTCTCTCATTATAAGAGATTAGTAACAGTTTATTTACTCTTGAAAAAAATCAGCAGTGAATGAGCAGATATATACATTTCCAAATCTAACAATGAGGAAAGGATAATATGATAAAAGATTCAATATAACTCTCAGCCTGTTGGCCTATTTCTCAGTGAGCTGACTATGGATAATTATGCTGGTTCCTGATTTAATCTCAGTGTGGGCAAACCTCAACTGTTTCACTTATGATGATTACAGAAACCTGGTATTCTCTAACCCCTAGCTCGGGAAGCAAAAGAGAAAAATTCCAACATTCCTTTTATTACTGAGATACTTTGAGCCATTCATAGGTAAGTGAGCAAACATCCTAAGAGTTATCAATGAAACTTTATTCTCTTCAGGAAGAGCCTGTTATTTTTTTCTGGTTCATGTACTCTAATCAAAGACACCACTAAATAGTACATGGTGTGTGGAGAAGGAGATAAGATAGAAGGAGAATGAACGTGGGCATATGTCTGTTTTTTTTTAAATTTTGTCCAAGAGAAATAAAAGTCATTTGTCAGATCAGCATTTTTTGCCTTATCATATGTTATCACGAGCAAGAAACATGCACACACACAGTATTCCATAATGTAGTATCTAGAAATATCAGGAGAGGTATGATTGAATAAAGGGGTATAATCACACGCTTTGCCAGCCCAGCATTTGCATTTATGCTAGTACATCACACTATATTAAACATATCAAGAGTGAAGGGGGTCATGGAATATTAGAGGTGAGAAAAAGAGAGAAATTTTACAAATTACGTTTTGCGCATTTTTAAAAGTTTCTACTACAAATTATATTTGTGAGCAAGGCAGTGTTTGGTACCAACTGTGCTGTGTATATACTTGCCTCTGTTTTTTATCTGGAAGATATAGACATATATGGATGCTATCAGTGTCACAAGAAATGGAGCATTTAGTATAGAACTCACATAACGTATTTTGGTCATGCTATTAAAATATATAGTTTTTAACATTATAAAGGGTAGATGACATTCTTATGTTTACTCAGAAAGCCTCCTCCTCCAGGTTGCTAATATTTCCACTCTAGTTTGAGTGGGTGAAAGGAGAAGGGAAGTCATGTCATTTGTGGGCTATATACTACTATAGTCATCAACAAACTTAATTAGCCTTTATATTAACAATCCTATTTATTAAGCAATAGTGGGAAATCAACAAAATAAATCTAGAGCTCTTTAATTCTATCCTTTACTAATTCCTTTAATTAAAAATAAAGTATAATGTGGAGAATTTGTATTTTTAGAGAAAATCTCTTGTGGTGGGAGGAAATGATTTTCCACTGATGACAGGTGGTGTTTACATTTATAATTTCCTTATTTTCATTTTTGGGAATTGAATCAAAGGGAAGAAGAATCTGGCAACCATTGAAGCCCTGGATATCATTTGTGGCATCTTTCCTGGCCATGTGCAATACACTTGTAAAATATCCTGTTCATTGGTGAAATGGGATCATTCAGGGGCAGAAACCAGAGGGTGGGGCAATATTTCAATGCTTTAATCAATCGGCCTTGAAACTAGCCTACTCTGGGGCTTTATCTTTTAAGTAAATAATACCATGTGTAATGAAAGTTTCTTTGTTAATCACTAGCTCATCCTGTGAAATAAAGGCTGCAAATCTTATATATAAATCTGGCTAGTGAAATTTCCTATGGAGAAGTAAAAACAATACATGTAATGATTTGAATTTAGGCACTAATATTATATGTTCTTAAAGCATTAGTATTTTACTTATGGTGCTATAATCTTCTGAGTCCTGAGCATACAGCCCTCTAAACATCAGGTCAGCCTCCAAGAAACTTAGTTGTTTAAGAGTCAAGTGCTCTCCACTGCCTACACTCTGCTAACCCTACAAGAAAAACAGATCTGATGGCTTCTCTCCAATATAATCTGAGATTAATAGACATATACCTGGGCCATGTTAATCCTTCCTGAGACCTTACAGACTTCTTGTCTTTCCTCTGACTTGTGGTCAAGGGATGGTTCTCTGAGGATCCTTGGCTTCTTTAATATTAGCAGGTGCTGCCCTAGACAAATTAGAAACTATAATCTTTCATGTCAGTTAAGGCAAGTCTCGTCCACTTCCTTTTCAACAGGACGAGGATGTTAGGAAGCAGTACTGAAACTTGTTGTTTAAGTATTTTTTTTATTTTGTATTTCTATTATTTATGAGTAAATATCTAATGTAAATATCATTTATATAAACAGAAAATAATGTGTTCCAAGTTCAATTTTAAATAGTTTTTATACATATAGCATACAATATATACCATACAGTTCCAATTTAGTGGTTTTAGTAAATGCATAAATGTGTGCAACCATCACCACAACCAATTTAAAACACTTCCATAATCCTGATAAAAACTCAGCCTTTTGAATTAAATCCCTACCCCCAGCATTAAACAGCTACTAATCAAATTGCTGTTTGTAGAGTATTGATTATTCTTGATATTCCATATAAATTGAATCACATAATATGTGTTAGTTTGTGACTGGCTTTTTTCACTTAACATAATGTTTTCTAGGGTCATCTATGTTGTAGCGTGTATCAATCAGTACTTCACTCTTTTTTATGGGCCAATAATATTGATCGTACACATAAAAGACATCTTGGATATTTGGGCTGTTTCCATCTTTTGGATATTGAAAATAGCACTGCAATGAACCTTTGCAAAGAAGTTTTTGTTTGAATACTTATTTTCAATTCTTTTGATTACATTTCTAGGAGTGGAATTATTGGGTCACATGTAATTCTATGGATAACCTTTTTCTGCAGGGCTGAACCATTATATATTCCCACCATATGCCCCATTTTAAAACTGAAAAATTAGCCCTAGCTGGTGTGGCTCAGTGGATTGACTGCTGGCATGTGAATCAAAGGACTGCTGGTTTAATTCCCAGTCTAGGGCACATGCCTACGTTACAGACCAGGTTCCCAGTAGGGAGCATTCAAGAGGCAACCACACATTGATGTTTCTCTCCCTCTCCTTCTCCCTCCCTTCCCCTCTCTCTAAAAATAAACAAATAAAATTCTTTAAAAAAACTGGAAAATTAGTCTTTAATCATATCAATGCATGTACATTTAAAAAAAAAAAACTGGTCTCTCCCTTTTCCAATCTAGATATTAGTAAACAAATGGTTTTCATGGTTTCTGGTGTCTTCTCTTGCAAGAAAAAAATTTACCTTTACATAGAAAGGTTAAGTCATATGTTTGGGGACAAGAGAGCATTGAGGACTCACAGGCTGTGTAATAGAATAGGATTGGAGGGCATAAAGTAACCAGACCAAAGTATTTTACCACCACTATGCTTTGAAATAGTCCAGAAATGGAGAAAAGTGAAAAAAATGATGGAAAGTAATGGTTGGGGTATGACATTGGGGAGTTTAAATACAGAGTCACAATTTATTGAATATTATCATATTTCAGAAAAATGTACAGATATAAACCAGTAGCAACTTTTTTTACCCTTAAGTTACAAATGGCCAAAATGCCTACCTTCGATGGTGATGTATTGTTTTGAATATTTTACATCTAAACAATAAATGTAGTTTTGGGAGCTAAAATGCAGTATAAATGGGAAAAAAACAGTATCTCATTATCAAATCTATTTAATAATCTTTTTTCATATATGCATCCCTTCTATTGCCCCTCATAATTTTGCTAGGTGATTTGGGAATTCAAAGGAAATGGAGACACTGAGGAGTTTTTACTTTAGGTAGTACACAGGGGAAATACTTACATAATAATCCAAGAGAGAACATAATTAATTGACAGAATGCATGATAAAGATGTGAGTTATGGGATTACTTTGAGAAGTCTGGTAGAGCAGGCTTCACGGAAAAGGAAGAGACGCTCATGTTCAATGTTTACAAGCAAAAGGGAAGAGACAGGAAATTCAGACCTTGGGCATACAATGAGCAAAATCCAAAAGGCAGGCAGTGAGGATGGCATGATCAGTAGACGGTCCATAGAGCATTCTATCAAGAAAGAAGGACTTGTGGGGAAAAAAAAAAACAGAAGGAAAGATTGAGAAACAGGCTGTGGTTAGAAAAATTGAGGATTTACATGTTAGGTTCAAGCATTCTACCAAAAGAAAGTCTCTCCTGAAAGGGTTAGAAAAGATTGTCATCACTATGCATTTTTAAAATGTCATTTAAAAGAAAGAGACAGGGGATTGGAGCCATTGCAAAAATTCAGTACTCTGATGGTGAGAACCAACTTTATGGAGACAGAAATGAAAAGGATGAAATAGGCAGAGAAGTGGCAGCAGTTGTGGGTGAATTAGACAAAGTTAGTAGAAAAAGTAGTCAAAACAACTCAAATTAAATGATTATTATGAGTGGCATTGTGGATATTTAGGAAACTGTTATAGATAGAATAAAACTAATCATAAGTCATCAAAGAAATAATACCACTGCAAAAGTATTTCATGAACTAATGACATGAAATAAATTAGTTTTTAAAAGCATCTCTCTGCTATTTATATCTGGAATGTATAAGTATCTGAATGTCCAAAAACCCAAAGGGGGAAGGATAGGGTATAAAGCATTCTAGATATAATTTTGAGGCAGAGAGAGAGAGAGACTTCTCTTAAGAATTGAATATGTAAAATGTGTACATGTTTCTAAGATATAGGCAAATAATGACTTCAATGAATTTTCAGAAAAGTCACATATTTCTCTATAGATCTATGTAGAAAAATGTCAGCATCTCCCAGAAATTCTGTAGTGGTAAATTTTAGTTTATTTTTCCTTTTCAAATTTTTTTGGGATTCTTCAGAAAAATACTATGACATTCCTGGGAAAATGGAATTTTCCAGAATGATCAGAAAGTATCTGGGACCATGTTTTCTTTACACTTTGGCAGTGGGCTTCTGTGATGTAGAGAAAGAAGCCTTGTGCTCAAATCCACTCTAGCTCTGATACTAATGAAGGAGATGTGGCTAAGAAGAAGGAGATTGCATCAAAAATGTTCTTAAAAATTAAAAGTCAAAAAGCTTAATCTTTGGGGACATTCACCTCCTTCCCTATTCCTTTACATAGGTGTTTCCTGTGCATTCACCCACATTCATTCATTCTTTGACAAGCCAAAAAATAAAAGGGTGGGATCTGGGTTTCAAGGAAAGAAAAGGATCAGAATATAGAAAGATGTATTGGAAACTTCATAGTGGGGAGCACAATTTTAGCCAGTATCCTTGTGCAAATAAGGACAACCTCAGCCTCATTGGAATACCTGACATGGGGTAGAAGGATGCACTTTTCCCTTTTGCAGAACCTTGGGAGACTTTTATTTTTCCTTTCCACATAGGACAAGATTGATACCTTAAACATTCCTGCTGCAAAATCAATTAATTTCTACCACTGGTATAGTAGTTGTGATCACTTGAATTCCTTTAAGTGTTACAATCCATGTGTTCCTTAACTTTGTGAATGTAATTATAAAATATCAAAATCTGTCTTGTTCTGAATTCAAACTGATAAAGTGCACATTTTAATAAATAATGTTGTCTCATTACCTAATGGTCTTACTTTGAGTATTCAGGGATTTAGGTAATATTTGCACTACCTTCTATCTTCTTCCTTTTTAAAAAAAAGCATTTAAAACTGGAGAAACTACCCCTGAATGTCCAAAAACCCAAAGGAGGAAGGATAAGGTATAAAGCATTCCATATATAATTTTGAGGCAGAGAGAGAGAGAGAGAGAGAGAGAGAGAGAGAGAGAGACTTCCCTTAAGAATTAAAAATGTAAAATGTGTACATGTTTCTAAGATATAGGCAAATAATTATTTCTATCTAACTGAGCATCTGCTCTAAGTACAGGTCAAATTAGCCTTCTAAATTAAACTCTATTGCATCTTAAAAATTTTTGTTTTATTTTAGAGAGAAGAAGAAGGAGGAGGAGGAAGGAGCAAAGAAGGAAGAGAGAGAGTAATTCATTGTTCCATTTACTTATGCATTCATTGTCTTTTCCAGGGTTTGAGCCCACAGAGCTCACACCCTTGGCATATTGGGATGATGCTCTACCCAGCCGGGGCTTGTACTCAATCTTCATCTACCTTTTCTTTCCATTCTGTTAGAGACACTTCTACACTAATTTGAAAAATATTCACACACTTGCAAAATATGTAAATATGTAATAAACTTTGCTTGTTAAAGGGCATTTAAGCTCTAAATCTGAAGTTGTATGATATATTACTGTTTTGACTTCATGACAAAGGACAGAAATACCAAGCTGTCAGTCCCAGGTATTCAAATCAATAATTTGCTACATAAGGAAAAAATAAACATACAACCAGAACAGACTGAAGAAACAAACGGTAAGAGTATCAGCAGGCCTTCCATGGTGGTGATAATGAGGCATAGTAGTAAACAAGGCAAGCAATGCTCTAGATTTTTTCCTCATCCCTAAAGTCTCTGCTATCTTCAAAATAAAAATTATATGAAAACAACCTGAAAATGAACCAGGCTATTATAAGAATTCTGATATCTCTTTTGGTCCTTCAAAGATATAGAAATGCACATTAAGTGTGAATTTAGGAGGGACTATTGAGATTAATATTTACTCCTTGCTGGATTGGAGAGTAGTTCATGTTGAATATGATGGCCCACCCAAATCCCATCCTGAAAGAATCTCTTCATTTACAAATCTATCTATCAGGCAAGTCTTTTATTAGGGAGATCTCTGGCAAATAAATCCAGCTCAGATACCCAGTACCTAAAACTATTTTGGGCTTTCAAGATCCACCTAAATATTTGAGAAAGTTGGAATCTTACCAGATGTCTTTCATAACTTCTTGGAGGAGAATTTATTTTTTACTCCCAAGAAAGGGAAATTATCTCCAATGAGCTTTAAAGTAAGGTAGCATCAATCTTAGGAAAACTAAAAAACTTCTGGTCAACATGGATGTGTAGGTAGACACACTGACTCCTTGCACAACTACAAGAAGAATCACAATAAACCTCAAAACAAAAACACCCAGAAATGCCAGAAAATTGAACTGTATGGAAGTCCAACAATCAGGGATTTAAAGACTCCGTATCCATCCAAGTGGGTAAGAAGAGAAGAGACAGGGTGCTGGGGTGGAGAGGACAGTGTGGCGTAGAGAGGCAGCCTCTGTGGTAGTGGAATGTGAGGTGCCACATTCACATGTGGTGGATAAAAATGGGGAGAAATCCCTTGGGAGCAAGTGATCCCAGCCCCAGACCAGATTGCCCAGCCCAAGGATCTGGTGCCTAGAAGAGAAAGCCTCATAACTTCAAGCTATAAAAAACAGTGGGGTGGGGTTGGAGAAAGGAATGACCAATTTCTAGGGAAAGTCCATTTAAAGGGCCCACATGGACTTAAAATGTATGCAAACCCACCCACTCTGGGAATCATCACCAGAGCAACAGCTAGAAGGAAGAGAGTTACATATGGGAAGTGGATGAAGTGACTGGAAATGGGGTGAGCTCTGGGCAAGTCTCCAAAAGTGAGGCAGTGGCACTGTCCTCTCTCCAGTTCCTCCTCCCCACACAACACTACAAAGCAATGAAGCAGTTTGCCCCATCCTGACAAATACCTAAGGCTCTTCCTCATAAAACTTAACATGTGTGCTAATACAGGGAACCAAACCAGCTGTACCTAATACACAGAAACAAACACAAGGAAGCTGGAAAATTGAGGAGACAAAGAACTATAAACCCATCCCCCCCAAAAAAAAACAGAACAAAACCCAGAAAAAAGAGCTAAATGAAATGGAGATAGCTAACCTATTAGATGCAGAGTTCAAAACACTGGTGATCAGAATGCTCAGAGAACTCATTGAGTATGGACAAAAACATTAGGAAAGAAATGAAGGTTACACTAAGTGAAATAAAGAAAAATCCACAGGGAACAAACAGTGAAGGGAAGAATACCAGGATTCAAATCAATAATTTGATACATAAGGAAGAAATAAACATTCAACCAGAATAGACTGAAGAAACAAGAATTAAAAAAAAAAAATGGATAATGTAAGAAGACTCTGGGACATCTCCAAATGTGCCAATATCCAAATCATAGGTTTGCAAGAAGAAGAGCAAGAAATTGAAAACTTAAAAAAAAAAAACAAACGATGAAAGTAAACTTCCCTAATTTGCTGAAGGAAATAGACATACAAGTCCTGGAAGTACAGAGAGTCCCAAACTAGTTGGACCCAAAGGTGACCACAACAAGGCACATTATAATTAAAATACCAAAAGTTAAAGATAAAGAGAGAATCTTAAAAGCAGCAAGAGAAAAGCAGAGAGTTAACAACAACAACAAAAAAGACTATCAACTGATTTCTCAAAAGAAACTTTTCAGGCAAGAAGGGAATGGCAAGAAGTATTCAGAGTGATGAAAAAAAGGACCTACAACCAAGATTATTCTATCCAGCAAAGCTATCATTCAAAATGGAAGGGAAGATGAGGTGCTTCCCATTCAAGGTAAAGCTAACGGAGTTCATCATCACCAAGCCATTATTACAGGAAATGTTAAAGGGACTTATTTAAGAAAAAGAAGATGAAAGCTATGAACATTAAAATGATAACGCACAACTATCGACTGTGCCTACAAAACAAAAACAAACTAAGCAAACAAGTAGAACAGGAACAGAATCACAGATATGGAGATCACATGGAGAGTTATCAGCTGAAGGGGGTGAGGGGTAATGGGAGAAAAGGTATAGGGATTAAGAAGCATAGTGGGTAGATACAAAATAGAGGATGTTAAGAATAGTATCGGAAATGGAGAAGCCAAAGAACTTACATGTACAACCCATGCGCATGAACCAAGTGGGAGATTGCTGGAGGAAAGGGGCTACCGGGCAGAGGGAGGAAAAGGGGAAAATTGAGACAACTGTAAAAACATAATCCATAAAATATACTTAAAAAAACTAGAATAGGAAAAACAGGAGCTAGTTCTATTTCAGAATTCCAACAGCAATTGCTATATTTAAGAAAGATTATGTAGAAAAGGATGGATGAGGAATAGTTAGTGTTTATAGTTGATACCTTTAAATTGCTTTGGATTTTTTCAACATGGCACTGTATTAGATGGAAATAAAATGTATTTACTGTATTGTAACAGTTTAAGAAAGCTTTATTATTTTTATATCAGTGGAAAATTTTAGTTAGTTGGAAATCTGAGCTTATTCTATTAATAAGTGGTAGAAGTAGGGTAAATGCAAATGAACTGTTAATCTACTAAAACATTTATTTTCCCCCCTCTTTTTATGTATTTTTTTTTGTCTTCTGCCAACTGAAAGAGCCTCTGTGTCTGTGCCAGGAGGAACCTGGTAATGATTAATTGATTTGGCTGTTAAACTCAGGCAGTAGGTGTCTAAGTGGGAGAATATTGTGAGGGACATAGGCCATGTTTTTATGGGGAAACTTTGTTTGGAGACCTTTTGTAGAAAGATGGGTGTGGGGAGAATGAAGAAGGAGAGGTAAATGGCTATACAAATGCATGTGTTCACAAAGAAGTCCATAATAAGGGGGTGTCAAGCTTCTGAATACCTCCTAATCTTTATGTGGGCACAAATTTCTTTACTTTTTAAAAATTACCTCTTGTGTAACTACTAGAAATCTTACAATGTATCAGTTTACTTTCTAAAACTGTCCATGGAATCTTTTTCTGCCATGGCTCTCCCATGAGTTTGATGAAGTTACTAAGATGCTATATTCTGATTTTTCTGAAAATGGAGCTAAAACCTTTAACAGAGGGGTGCTATGAAGAGACACACAGTGATAATCTGATGTAAAAATAATACTGTCATGCTAAAGTGAGGACAGTGTAAAATTTTATTCTCATATGTGTGGAGAAAGATCTCATAACAGATATAGATCTCCACACATCAGACTTCAAGTTGTTCAACCTTCTTGCTCTAGTAAAAATTTAAAATAATGGAAGATGCAAGGATTTTGGATTTGTTTTTGCTAGGCTGCCAATCTTTCGAACTTACTGATAAGATTGCTAATGAAATGATGTTATAATACTTAATTTTTTCCCTTAAATATAATCTTGTTATGAAGACTTGAAATGAAAATTCTATGTTATTGATGTGCTAAAATTCTTGGGCTTTTCAAAAGCACCACTCTTATCTCTATTTTATAGGAACCAAGTTAGGGAAAGGGAAAAATGAAAACAAATTCAAGTCTACTGTTTTGTAAAACTATGGTCACAATTCAGGAGTTTTATCAACTTAAAGAGGGGGCATACAAAGTGACAAAAATCTTGACAGAGGGTTAGTTCCAACTATTAATCATATGCACAGAACTAGATCGAGTTATATATAGAATTAGTTTATCATGCTTATCCATTGACAGTGGAAAGTTGGTATGGTGCTGTTTCAGTTTAACCTTGTCTTTTAACATGGTTGATGATCTATGAATCTAGAACCTTATTGAATACTTAATCATTTAAAACTCAACACCTAAAATATCTATTTCCTATATTCCATTTTACTTAAAAAAACAGTTTACTATCACTTTAGTGTACCATTAAGTAACTATGCCTGACTTAATTTTTTTGTACTAAATATACTATCTTTTTAAAGTACAAATTGTATATAACAATAATTTGGCATACAGTGAGAAAAAGAAGTGTGTAAGTGTATGAATATCACATGTGTAAGTATCTGAATATCTGGTACTAACATTTCAAGTAGTGCCTTTGTGTCATCACTTTTTTTGCTAAGATTTTCTTTGTTTACTTTTATAGAGAGGGGAAGGGAGGAAGAAAGAGAGGGAGAGAAACAGCAATGTGCAAGAGATACATAGATCTGTTGCCTCTTGCATGCCCGCAGCTGGGAATCTGGCCACTCAATCCACTGAGCCACTCCAGCCAGGTCATTATTTTTTTAAATAAAGTTCTATGGATTTAGTTCTCAAGAATTTTGCTAAAATTAAATGGCTAAGATAATATTCATATTATTGCATTGCTTCCATTAATGGACCTAGATCTTACCTACACTAATGATGGGGGTAGTTAACATTTTTTCAGCACTAACCTAGGCCAAGCACTTAAGCTTGGAATATTTAAGCCTCATAGCAGCCCTCACAGGGAGATTTCATTTTCCACATAAGGAAAATGAAGCTAAAAAAGGATGCTTTAATTTCTTAAAGTCATGTGGCAAGTTGCTGAACTGGAATCAGAACCCAGTCCACCAGATCCTAAAGCAAAGTCTTTACTACCCCTGTCCAGACCCTCTTTTCTAGTTTGGCCTTCTGTATTTTCTGCTTTTAACTCTCTAGTTTTCTCTGAGAAAACATAGCTGGAGATGTTTCTGCTTTGTGTCATTCCAACTCTTTGCATAGGCAATACTCATCACTAGAGACTTCTACATGTCTCTTCCCAGAGACACGCTCCATTTAAGGATCTTTGCTTTATATATTTTCATTTTCTTTCCTGATTTATTATTAGAGGTATTCTTATCAATATTAAATGTATGCTCTTAATATTCTTTGATTCCCCACTGAATAACTTGATAACATTTTTAAAAATAACTTTAACATTTGATAAAATCAGTAAACAAACTAAAACAAAACAAAAACCTCAGGCAGTTAAAGTGTACTAGAACTAGGCTTGCAACTCAGGACAGAGGGCTTATCAAAGCTCAGTCCATAAAGTAACCAAACCAAAAGGAGACAGGCATGTAAACAAATAAATTAGAACACAGGTAGTAAATACAATGACAGGAACATGAATGTGGAAGAAACTTGGACTGATTAGTTTTATAGAGGTGAAGGGACAAAGAATTAGAAAATGACACCTAAGTTGAGTTTTGAAATATGAATAAGATTTTGCCTAGGGTGGAGGCTTGAGGTAGTTATGAGAGGAAGAAGGTTTTCTGGGCTGAGGGTATATATATCATGAGTGATCCAGTTACCTAGTGCATAAGTTCAAATTTCAATTCCCCAAGGATAATCTTAAAAAAGCACCTCTCTCCAAAGCCATCTTCTCAAAAATGCCATTGCCCATTTACACTCGTGCTTCTTGTCAAGAGCTCAGAATACTGCGGTGACAATTTAAACACTAGCTACACTTGCACTTTCAGCTGTGTGTTCTGTATATTCTCTGAATACCTTATTTGACCTTATTATTCATTTTTGTCATTTTATACACTAGTATTCCTAGATCTGCTTATATTAATAGGACTAATAACAGTCTACAAAAAAGGGAGCATGAGACAATGTTAGTACTATGATTTTTTTATAACATGTATTCATAAAAAAACTCCAAGGCACAATCTGAGTATTCTAGCCATCAAAGATTAGAATTGAGTTGAAAACTATCAGACTGGATTACAGTGCTTGAGGGCAAGATATAATGGCAAATACCTTTAAACTGTTAACGCACACCAGGATTTTATTCTGATAAGTGCTTTACATAAGTCTTGTCTCTTTTAAGGTCAATTATAAAATTATTACTTAGTATTTACTTTTTCAGCTCAACTTTTTCAGTGCTGTGCACTATAAAGAGACATAGAAATCAGTCCTGCTCTTGAGGAGCTTGAAACTTTCTTTTAAAGATAATATTAATATCTAAAAAATTGGAATGTACAGCAAAATGAATTGTAGCAGCAGTAGCCAAAAAGTGGTAAACCTTTATAAATAATAAAAAATAATTAATTTTATTTTATTTTCATACACCAAGAGTTTTACAAAAGAGTTAAAATCTATAATTTCAGGGGTTTTATAATCTAGCTAGGAAGATTTTTTTATTGTTGACACTATTATAGATGTCCCCGATTTCTCCTCCTTTTGCTTCCCTCCAACCACCCCCACCCCCACCCCACTGGCATTCACTGCATTGTTATCTGTGTCCACAGGATATACACATATGCATATATGTTCTTTGCTAAGATTTTTTTTACAACTCCTTGAAAAGTAACAGCAACACAAAGAATATATCACTAGGGAGTGAAAAAGAGTTAAGATACATTCATCTAGTGCCCATAATATATATAATTTTACACCAGGCATAGCAAAATGCAAACTATTTTGTAAATAAGGACAGTGATAAGCTCTAGTTTCTGTTTTAATAGGACAAAAAGAAAAATATATATATGAAAATCCTTGAGAAATACTGCCAGTAATAGAGCAACAAATGAAAGTTGACTGCCATCAATGTTGATACATAAAGTAAAATGATGCAAAGTAGAAGAACATACATAAAGATATATGACTACCTCCAGAAACTTCCAAGGAGGTGAGCTTTGAGCCCTCATAAGAAAATGAAGCCCATGCATTGGAAGGGTGCTGGCTGGACAAAACATCCTGAATGAACTGTCAATAGTCTAAAAGTGTGTGAGGCTACCGGACTTGGCTGGAATAGGGGCAGGCCAAAGCTAGAGTAACAAATGATGCCAATGGGAAAGAATGGGTGGGCAGACGACAATGGGTCTTGAATTTTGGGCTTGGAGCTAAAATGTGACTCATTAGGCATTCAGAAATCATGCTGGAGGGTTGGGGTAGGGAGGGAAAGAAAAGATTGTGTGGAAGCAGTATGAAGAATGAACTTATGTAGGAGAAACTGAGGTCAATGAATGAAAGTAAATGAACTTCTACCCTAATTCAGAGGCTGTAGATTAGAGATGGAGATGAATGAGAGAGAGAGAGGATTAAAGCGACTGATTAGATATCATTAAGACAATCGCAAAGTTGCTATTTGAAATAGCTTAATGTGAAAGAAATATTAAAGGACCAAGGGAAAAGACAGCTCTTAGAAAAGGAGGTTAAGGTGGGCAGAAAGGTAGGTAAAGGCAATAAAGAGGTAGAGGAGAAGGACAGCCAAAGTATAAAGGGAAAAGAATTGTACGTGTATGTGTGTTGTGATTCAAAAGGAATAATCATACACATAAGTAGTGTCAGTAAATCAATTCTACAGTATTTTCTTTTACCTTTCAATTGTTGAGGTAGTAGAGGCTTAATATTTATTGTATATCCATAGTATATGGGGTACTGGTAGGCAAATGTCTCTTTATCATTGTTCGTAATATCATAGGATGTATGCTGTACAGGTAGAACCAGCAGGTACAGATGAATAATTGGGCTTTATGAAACAAGATAACATTTTTACTGTTCATATTTGCTTCCATAATATCAAGAACATGCAGTTTCCCCCCCAGAGGTATGGCAGAGATTTTTAAAAATACATGGTGACTACATGTAGCATTTTCCATGAATATTTCTAACACTCATTCACAATGCATGCAGTTATTAAGTACAGCCTGGGTGGATATGAGCACACTGTTTGTAAATTGTAGCCTTTGTGAAACGCCTGCATTTTTCAAGGCCCTGTAGCATTGAATGTGAGGCAGAGCCCACTCTGCCCTATCTATCTCTTGGCAACGCATGCGAGGAAAATAGAAAATGATGGCCTCCCAAATCTACACATTAGTGAACACAAACTGAGCCACACGGTGACATCTTTCTCCTTAAAAATAATGATGCAGTCTGTCTCCATTACTTAAGGAAGCCAGAGCTCACACTGAAAGGTGTCAAAAATGCTGTATTATCGCACTTTGCCCGGAGCTGCCTTGACAGCACCTTTTCTGCCATTTAGAGTGGATTACAGGCAGGGTGGTAATCAGCCAAGAAGTTAAAAAAAATAGGTTATTTTAAAGCAGGGTGTGAACCTGTAAACATCATAAGAAGAGTTTACCACTATACTGACTAAGGGAACAATTAGCTCCCTGCTGCCTTCAACTAACCAGAAGCAGCAGGGGTCTTGCTACAGGTTCCTGAAGGGCAGCAGGGAGTTAATTGGCTCTTTGACAAAAACAATGATGAATGTTCTACAAAGCCTACTAAGTAACAATTATGTTGAGCTCTGAGGATCTCAGGTGAAAGGTACCACAGGAATGTGGGGAGACGAACCAATATGGTAAAAAGTGAGAGACAAACAGATGGCAATGAAAAGGAGAGAGGCAGGAGAGGAACTCAATGATGCTCCAGGCAGGAAACAGAAGGAATAAGTGAGTCAAAGGAAGAACAGGAGAGACACCACTGAATTCAGATGCTTTAGTTCAACAAATTCACCACAGTTTAATGCAGCAGGACTTCTCTGGGATGTCTAACAACTGTGCACAATTGAAACAAAGAATGGTCCCCAGGTTACCACAAAAGTCCCCAAAGAGCCCCTCAGTAGCAGGTATTCTGTTGTTTTTCTAAGTGTCCACCTTTTTACCTAATTAACTCAGTGACTCTAGCCAGCTAACACTGCCATCCGAATGAAATGCAGAACTCAGGGGAGACCCTAGGCTAAGCAGAGTCAATGTTGCTGCGTGAGTTGTAAGAGGAAGAAAACCCAGGCAGGGAAAGAGCCACCACTGGACCGCATCCTCATCCCATGCCTTTGAAGTTGGATTTGTCTGTTTACAGGAGACCAGCAGATCACCTGTTCTCCAGCGGTGAGGATGACGGCTTGCCTCCATGTTGGTCTCCAGGGCATTCTGTTTTTCTTTATATTGTCACACCTTTATGGTGCAAATAATAATGAGAGCTTTTTATTGAGAACTTACTATGTACCCCTAATTGTGCTAGATGCCAAAACTATGTAATCTCTTTTAATCCTCACAACAATTTTATGAGAAAGGCATTATTTATTTTATTATTATTATTAATTATTCTCATTTTACAGACCTTGGTACTGAGAGTTCAAAGTTAAGTAATTTCTTAATTACTTAAGAAATAAGAAGTTTCTTAAGTCCAGGTAAACAAGAAGTTACAGCCAAGCCTAGGCATGTAGATGCCAAAATTATATTTGTTCACTTATTCCATTATTACCCTTTATTTTTTTACTAATAAAAAGCTGAATTTTACTAAGCAACACTCTTTTTTAAAGAAATTATAAAAATAGATAAAAAGACAGAATTCCTAAAACACTGTGGACCTAGATCATCAACTTGGCTAGATAAAAATATTAGTTCACAGAATCCCAGGACTTTTCCTCACCCAATTTTAAATAGTTCCATTTTTCTGCAGTGTATTCACTAATTAGGCACACAGGCTGTTCTCACTCTGCAGAGAAATTCTACTTCCTAATCTGTTCTTTTAAGCTATTGTCTATGACCAGATGGGGAATCCCTCTGAGCTCCTCTACCAAAGGTCTTACAGATTGAAATCTTCTGGTTTCTAAATTCTGCTCCTTCCTAACACTTTCCATCATTTTTTTCTTTCCTATCTAAGAAAGGCCCTTAGATACCAGCTCAATTGTAATAACAAATATGATTGGCATCCCTAGAGAACAGTGTAGCCTTTTAAAAATTGGGTTATAAACAGCTTCTTACTCTCAAGAACAGTCACTTTGAAATACACTGAGAATCTGAACAGTTCTCATCTTCACTGCAGCCCCCACCCATCAGTCAAAGCCACTGTCCTCTCTCGTATAGATGATTTTAATAGTTCCATACTGTGATGAGATCTGCTTTCACCATTTCTTCCCTACTGTCTATTCTCCACACAGTGCAGAGAAGCCAGAGTAAGGCTGTTTCACATCCTCAATCTCTCCTCTGCTCAGAACCTCCTCTGGCTTTCCCTCTCACTCAGAGTGAAATCTAAACTTCTTACCATGGCCTAGAAGGCCCTACAGGGTCTGCCCCTTGCCTGTTCCTCTCCAGTCACACCAGACTGCTTGCTCTCCTCAAACATGTGCATTCAAAGCATGGCCGCCTTGAGAGGGTTGCACTTGCTGGTTTTCTGTTGAAGCGTTCTTCCTCTAGCAGTCATACCTCTCTACCCCTCCATTTCCGTGGGTCTCTGCTTCAATATCTCTTTCTCAGTAAAGCATCTCCTAATAACCCATGTGGCACACAATTTCTTCAATTTAAAATTCCCTTTGCTGTTTTTTTATTTAGCATCTCTAAGAACTGGATGCATCTTACAGTTGATGGCATCTTACTGTTATAACTGGAAGCTTTCGTTTCCTTTTCAGTAGATAAATATAAGTACAGATTTTCAATTGTTCATGTCTTTGGTTTAATAAAATTATAGTGATATAGCCCAAACTGCTCCTTTTCAAATCATCACTTTTCATGTCTGATATATTTTTTCTCCATAGCATCCTGGGGTACACTATATATTTGTTAGTTTATTTTCTTTCTCCTCCAACTCGAATGTAAGCCCCCTGAGAAGAGGAGCTTTGATTTTAGTCCAGGAATGTGCTTGATGCATATTAAACATCTCATCAACTTTGTTGAATGAAAGATTCTCTCTGATACTTCATTTAGATAAGAGCCCTGCTAGCCTATCCCCAGTATTAAGGGATAGGTAATAGACACCAGATCCCACATGTGCAAAATTTGGAAACCACATACTAACTATTCAATGAAAAATCATAGGTATATTTTAAAGTGGTAAAATCATATAATATCTCTAAGGTCCAAATAGGGGAAAAAAACATCAAACATCCTAATAATACAATTAGCTGGTGAACTTGGACTAGACTACGGGCTCTGTCATATTATAGAAAGTGTTTTTTTCCAGCATGATTCCTAAGGTCATTCATTCAGAAATTTGGAGAATAGTTCAATTTTACTAACTGGTTCCTGTTTATAATGTGTTCGGGGAGATTTCCCGACTGCATTCAAAACACCAGCCATGTAGAGAACAGTTCTTCCTGTGTGTGTGTGTGTGTGCATGTGCAAGAGGAAGAGCTGCTAAAACCCCGAAGCTGCCCAAGTGCATCCATTAGCAGAACATCGAGTCTGCGCACACATTTCCAAAAGGTGCAAAATACTTTACACTATTTATATTTTATGTGTTTTATGTGTCATAAACCTCTGTAAATAAATGATTTACTAATGTAGCCACTGAATCACAAGATCATTCTGTTTGCTTTTGTAACATTGAAAACTTTAAAATGCTATGAATGGGGTCCCGAGGGAGCAGTTCCCAATTTGTTCAAACAAAGAAATCTACAGCCAATTCCATAAACTCATCTCAAAACAGTCACCAAAATTTGCTGTTTTATATGTTCTTTTATGGATGTGAACATTTTAGCACTTCATGGATGACTGACTGGTCTGTGGAAATACAGTTGCTTTGAGTGGCAGATGTCCCTATGAATGGATCTCCCTCACTAAGGTTATATTTTCTGTCTTCTAACTTAATAGCCAGACCAATTTTAAGGACATTTAGGTGGAGAGAAATATTCTGAGGCTGAAACTTTTTGTGTCAAATACTGCACCCTGGGGCCAATTTATACAGCTAGGAGAGAATGGGCATGGGACATAATGACTGACAGACCCTCGGGAATGAGAGTGCTTTAGAGTGTCACAATCAACTTCATATATTTTGTCATGGCTTCAAAGACCCTTAAAGAGAAACTACCCCCACTCAAAAAAAAATGTACGTGTGGTAATTCCAGAAGACACCGTTGTCCTTTGAAAATAAAACCAAAAATCATACTCCTCTCTTACAACTTGGGTCCCCAGTTTTCTGGCATTTGCACTTGAAAGTTTTCCAATGCCTTTGACGTGAAAGACTTGAGATTTTTCTGGCTGCTTGGAGTACATGGTTCGGTAGGCCTCAACGTTCGTAGGATAGTTGGTTTTTCTCCTCTCCTTTCAGTCACAGAAAAAGCTCCTGTGTTACAAATCAGTATCATGTCAGAGCCATAGTGCTCCAACGACCCCTTTCCTCCTGTTCATTGGCTGTTTGAAATCTGCTCAGACATAGAAGAATCTCTTGTCTCTCACAAGGTACACAGGAGGAACAATGGAAAAGCAGATTTTAAAAATCTGCATATTTATTCATTTTTTCAGTGAAAAGATAATTTGAAACAAAGTTGAAAGTGAATCCCCTAGCCATTCCAAAAAATTGCAGCTAGGTGAAACAGCTGGGTTTATTTGCATCGCTCATTGATTACAGGAATGGTCTTGTGTAAACCAAGACATGAAAATATCAATTGACCCTGGATGAGAGAAAGACACTTTGCAATGAACAGATCATTCTGTTTCACAAATCTACTCCTTCAGGAAAGATGCAAGCAGCCTTTTCCAAGTTATTGGTATACTTATCCTTGATAGTCAACACTCTTCCGAGCAAACTAGCCCTGACACTCCTCATGAGAAATACCTACTAGTGTATAAAACTATGTGTAAGATTTTGTAAAATGGGGTCTATAATTAACTCTACAGTGATGGGCATCCAACTATAGCCTGCTTAAGATTCAGCAACTCAATCAGATGTTCTAGCTGGGGCTTGGGAGTCTGAATTTTGATCACACATGCTGAATGATCAGACACAAGTGGTCTGTTGGCCAGCCACAGAGATGTCCTGACTTGCGGAGTTGACTTCACCATGGGAAGCTCCCCATTTAGGTTTCTCATGTTATATAATTTTTAAAAAATATTAAGATATTGGGGAGGTGTTATCAGACAATATTAAATGGTAATATATTAACCAGAAAAATAACATAATGAATATATCAGGGGCTTTTAATTTACTGCTCATAAAAAACACTTTGCTAGACTTCAATCAGGAGCAGAACTCAGAGGCAAGAACAGGGATGAACTAATGGGCAGGCAGAAACATCTGGAGTGAGTCACTTCGATAGGAGATTAGGCACACTGGGAAACAGCAGTTCAATGGGAAGTAGAAAGGGTGACACTTCCAAATTTGACTTCAAATAGTATATAACCATGTCTATGAATCACCTTCCAGTACACTTAATTCTATGCTTGTGATCACCCTTGTGAAGAAATTAATAGTATCAGCACTAGAGTGTAATGATTAGCAAAATGTCTGTAGACTCCAATTTTCCTGGGTTTAAATCTGTTGCACCACTTTCTACCTTTGTGAGTTCACAACAGAAAATGTAACCTCTGTGTCTCAGTCCTGTTATCGGTGTAGTAGGAACAATGATACTGCCCACCTCATGAGTTGTGACAAAATAAGATGAATCCAGATTTCATTGTCTCAGTGTCTGATACTCAGTATTGGGTTGGCCAAAAAGTTTGTTTTTATAGTAATATGGCTCTAGTAGCATTTAGTTTCTTTAATTTCATTTGAAACAATTTTGTTAGATTGTATTATGATAGCTGTCATATCAGTGTACATTTAAAAAAGAACTATCAAAACTGGCAAATTTTTGTGTAGCCATTTTAATTTTGAAGATGGAAGAAAATATGCAATATTTTTGGCCTAGTATGCTTTATTATTTCAAGAAAGGTAAAAACATAACTGAAATGCAAGAAAAGATTTGTGCAGTGTATGGAGAAGCTGCTGTGACTGATCAAACATGTCAAAAGTGGTTTGTGAATTTTCATGCTGGAGATTTCTCGCTGGACAACACTCCATGGTCAGGTAGACCAATTGAAGTTGATAGCAATCAAATCAAGACATTAACTGAGAATAATCAACATTAAACCACACAGGAGATAATGACATTCAAAATATCTAAATCAATAAAGTCATTGGTGAAAATAAAAAAAAAGTGTATTTTATTTTACAGAAAAAAATACAGACTTTTTGGCCAATACAGTCTGAGATGAAATACAAACTTTTTTCTTATTTTTCATTTAAAAGAGAAATTAACACTCAGAAAATTAAATGATGGGGTCATTGTACTTGGTGATTGCATTCACAGGGACTAAAACCCATGTTTCTGGCTTCTAATCCTACATCCCAACTCTTTGCCCTATACTATCTCTCTTCAACAGACAAGTTGGAGATGAAGAAGTGAAGACTTCACTTACTTCACAGTTGCTTTAAATAGTGCATTTACAATTTATACCTGGCTTATAAAGGCCTCTGTGAAACTGGATCAGTAGATTGTCAGAAATATGTCAGAATAATTCTGACTCACAGAGTTTGCAAAACATCCAGATCTATGGGACTATCCAACTGCTATTTAAATGCTAGATTTCAAACTAATCATTGAGTATTACCAAATAAAATAAACTCGTTGAAGATGTCCTGCAGAGGTGAAATTAGAATTTCTTCTAAACAAACAATGAGTCCTCCTCACAACCCTGGGGCTTAGATCTGTGCTGAGATACCCCCTTGTTTGCACACAAATCCCTGACTTTCTAGTTCCTGGGAGCAGCCCTAGAGACAAGAGGGACACCCTAAGCATGCTGCTGCTTCACCAGCAACACAATCAGCTTCTCTTTGGAGAAAACCCCCCACCCAAAACTAAGGTAGACAAAACTTTACTAACTCTGGGAACCAATAAGGTGATGTCCTAATTCATGAGACTCACTTCGGGTAAAGGATGGTTTGATTTATAGTCTCCTAATTGAGCCCTCAATTTCCTGTGTAGTGTTGAATACATTATAGCTATCAAACTAGCCTGCTAAATCTATTAATTCCTTTCTGCTATATGTACAAAGAATATGTATGTATATATATTATGATTAGAATAAAATAGTGACAATATTATTTGTTTATGCCAAATCAGAATGTACAGCTACTAAAGCACTTTGTAACTAAGAATGTCACAGACCTACAGGCACTCTCTGTCTCTGTCACCACGAGTGTCACAACAACCGTGCAGAGTATGACACTTCCTAATGCATTATCCATTGACTTCTACTAACTTTTCCATGGGGAATAAACTATAATAGAAATAAACCACCTCTAGCCACTCCTGCAAAAGTAAATGCACCAAAGGTGGTATTTCTGTAAAGCTTTTGATCTAAGTGTTCAACAACAATGGTTATAAAGCATAATGTGAGATTTTCCTTCTCTCACTGTCCTAAGTATTGAACTCCAAATTACCCAGTTAGCACTTGAAGCATGTGCTCTGCGTTACGTATGGAGGAGAAATATTGACAGTGAGTGCACTTAACTAAGCACACCCCAGGCTCTGAGGTTAAAATCAGAGAGTATCTGTGATCAATTCCCTCATGGAGCTGTTAAAAAGCCAATTTATACAAGACTCTGGTCTCAAGATGAGATCCACAACATGCTTATGGGGTGGGGGGTGCGTGGAAACAGTAGACCGAATCATGTCAAGTGTGTAGGTGAAAAATAAACTTGATCTAGAAAGAATTTTAACCTCTGATCTGCAATGTCCCTTTCCTTTTTGTCCTGTGGCTTTATAGTTAAAAAGTTTGACAGATAAGCAAGAACAGCTAGTCATCTTTTCTTCAACTAAGTAGATAGCTTTGTTTTTCCTTAGGCTTTGTTTTATATTCACAATTCAGGATTCCCATTTATCTCATGCTGTTTATACATGTCATTACATCCAGTACTGCTTATGGTTAAATGGTTGTAGGTAGAGAAGCAAAGGTGTAAATTAAACTTAGGCCTATAAGCAAAACTCTGCTCCCTGAAATTGTAGTACTTAAGATAATCATAGCACAATTTAGTACCTTAGACCAGGAGACACTGTAAAATTTTTGTGTAGCATATACATTGTAAGCACTAAGCTCATGCTCATTGAATTTTTTTTTCTGTAACAGTAACTTCAACTCTCAGTACTTCTAGCAAAAGTTATTCCAACGTCTAGCTACAGACGTGGTGCTGCTCACTCCTGCTGAGTATTGCCCTGGTCAGTGTTACAAGTATCCTGTGATCCGAGTTCAAGTCACCGTGAAAAGTGTTTTCCTGTGAGTTTCTTAGAGTATTGGTGCTACCAATGCAAAGACTGATACAGGTCTGGCTTAGAACAATAGTGAGAGATCACTTAAAAAGCCAGGCAGAACAGGATTATCAGGACTAGGTTCTATATCCCACTGACAATATAGCCAGGCCACAGCTAAACCAGCTTCTGGTTTGGCTTACTTTATGATGATGACATTTGGGCTATATCTATACACCTTTTTAAAGACAATTTATTTCCTAGAATTCATTGCAATGTAAATTTTGTGTATTTCACTGTACTCAAAATTTCAAGTGAGAGAATCCCAACTTAAACTAGCTTAAGAAAAAAGAAAAGAAAAAAAAAAAGTCTTGGCAATAAAAGTCCAAAGATAGACCTAGGATCAGTTGCAGCTGGGTCCATCCCCTCAAGTCATTAATCTCTCTCCCCTACTTTTAGACCCTTTCCCTATCATTCCCTTTCTCTCTCCCTCTCTCAGCTTTGCTTTTCTCTCCACTGGCTTCATTCTCAAGCAAAGTTTTTTTTACTGCATAGGCAGATGTTTGTTGCATGAAGGTCTAGGAAGCATTTTCACCATCATAGTTTGTTAATGGCATGGTAAGGGCTCTGAGGCATCAGACTAGATCACGTGGCCACTCCTGACCAATCACTGTGGTCAGGGTCAGGGTGAGGCATTCTAATTGGCCAGTTCTGAGTCAGATACCTTCTTCTAGGCCTATATGACTAACCAGAGTTATAAGAATACTGGACATGATGATTCCTCAGAGAAAGAGATTGATGACAGGCAAAATAAAATTACATTTTACTTTACTGTCCATGGTAAATCAGTAAAGGACTGTCCAGCACTCAGCCTAGTTTCATATACCAAAGAGAAACTATACTTTTTATCTGTCTTCTTTTAGGCAGGTTAGTGTACAACCTCCATTTTTTCAGTTGTACATTGAAGCAGTCTGCTGGTTTTCATGTTAGGGTGCATGGACACTGTAAAAGAACTATTTTGCCTACAGACTCCCCTGGTGGAAATTTCATGATCTTATTGAGCTAAAAATTTTCCACCTGCCCAGAGAACGTGTTCTAGTGTTGTCATCCAAGCTTCTTGTGGCCTGCAGTACAGTGATGGAAGTACTGGCATGCTAATGAGTCTATTGTGTCAGTGCTCCACTTTGCTAATTATGGGGACAAGGCAGGCTGGGAATCAATAGTACTGAATGCAGAACCCATCAAGTAGCCTTGGCAGGGTTGATAGAACAACTAAGCTTGTAGGGGAGCTTTAATTTTCCAGAACTCCTAAAAGTCTCTAGACATTTTAAAGTGAATCAGCAGAATGGATTAGTCTTTCCACTTTCCTACAACTGAGATTTAGGGGAAAATCATATAGAAGCTAACCTGTAGCTAAAATCACTCTGTTATTCTGTGGATTTCTGACTGATGATGTCTTACAGAAGTCTGTAAGAATGCTAACTAGGATTTCCAATAGTAGTCAATATAAGAGATGATTTCAATCAAATTAATGTATTAGTTGAAGCCAGTCAGAGGTTGCTTTGGTTTTGGTAATTCAGATGAAAAGATAAAGTTGTTCTAATACTAGATGCCTTCAGCTTTGATAAAATTTTGACATTTTTCATACTTAAAATCAAATTGCTAACAGATAGCTCAATTTTCATAATGATGAATATCTAAATATTTTGAGACAAGTAAGGCCATGCATGTCTATGATCCTTATCAAGGACTCTAAAATTATGCATATCATAGTCTAACTTCCTTGTAATTCCAAACCTCAAGCTGCATTCAGTTTTACTCATTCTACAGCATGCTAAAGACTGATGAAGAATGAAATTGAAGAAATGTGTTCTAGAACTTTGGGTAATATAGATAGATGGTTTTTCCCATTTCTGATGTTTCTCTACATGCTCCCCACTCCCAGGTGGTCCTCTCCTTTGAATACTAGCTCTCTCACAAAATTATGTTTTCAGCACTATAAATAGAGCAGAATCCTTATCATGCAAGCACTACATACTGACCATATGGACGCTGTTGCATTTATGGAGAGAAACTGTCAAACCCATGGGGGGTCATAACTCTGTTACCATCATTGGATTGGCAGAGTTTTTTTAATGAACATAAATTAGCTTGTATCTTTCTCTTCAAACCTGCAAGAAGCACAGTACTGGTTCTTGCCATATTTACAAATGCAACTAATATCAGTTGCCTGCATGAAACTCACTGTTGCTCATTTGCCATGTTCTCACCATTTATAATTCATCCAGATACAATTACTAATTAGCTACTGTTTGTAAACTTAGATATGTGCACAAGTCAATGCCTTGCTGATCCGGCTTTTCTTATTTGCTTATTTCTGTGGTTACAGATATATCAGAAAAAAAAAACAAAACATGGTTTGAATGGTTTCTATTCCAAGAAGCTAAGTGTTCTTAAATTAGAGTAACTAATTAGGAAATTAAGTTTAACACCAAATGCAGGCATTCTCTTTGAGGACTGGCATATTTGGGTAAATAGAAATGTTTCACACACAGTAGATATTGGTGACTGAAGTCTCATTGTGAATAAAATATTGGTGCTTGACTGGGTAAAATAATTCAATTTTAAATTATTTTATCAAGGTTTAGTTTGTGGCAGATACTGTGAGTCAATTTTCCAATTTTCTTTTTCTCTCCCTTCCTTGCTAAAAAGCTGCAGTTGGGTTCAGAGTATCATTGTGCTTAGGTAAACCTTACTCTTTTCAGTCTCCTTTGTGCTAAGAGGTAGCTGTAGTACCTTCTTTCTTGTCAAGGAGACAGAAGTTAATATTTGTTGGTGGTTCGTTCCTAAGAAAGCTTTTGCTTTATTGATGGAAGAGAATATTTTTGGCTATTATATTCTTACTCTCCTTTCTGCCTTGAATAGAACCTAATATCTACAATTGAGGCCATCATTCTACAATTATAAAGTCTGAGAACATTGCAGGTATTTAGCCCTGGCAACAATGAGGTATTGAACTGAGAGCTGCAGACTCCTACATCTACACTTCTTGATTAATGAGAAAAATAAACCCTTACTTTAAAAATAACTACAAAAATTTTTTGTTACTTGCAGCTTAACACATTGAACAGACACATGGACTTCACTTTCTATCATACCTTTTAGGAGCACCACTCAAGTCTCTAGTCACTAGGTGGAAGCTTCCACATTAGCCAAGGTAGTCACAAAAACTGCCTCTAAATTCCATTCAACTTAAACCCATTCCCATTGCAATTACACGAACATTTGAGTTGTAATTCTCAGAGAGTTTTCTGTTATGTATTGTACAAGCTATAATTAACTTCTTTTTCTAAGTAAAGAAAACTAAGGGTCAGAGAAGACAAGTAATATTTTAAATGACATAGAGCTAATAATAAATGACTAAGTCAAGACTAAAGCTCAAGTTTTCTGCTTCCATTTCTGGTCCCCCCCACACACAGACAATACATTGCATCTAGGTCAAAAAGGAATGACAATGAGAATGTAGGCCAGACTTAAATACTAGCACTGGAAAATTTCGCCAACTCTAAATCTGTACTTAAATTTTGCCTTCTTTAAACCTGTAGCTAATGTAAGTTGCATACAAGATAGCCTGCAGTAAGAGGGTTGGAATCTAGGCAGGGATGCAAGTGTGTGGTTGTATAAGTGGTGGAGGGGAAGCTTTTTAATTTAGAACCCTGGGAGTTTACTGTCTGAGTCTTGGTGGTTTTATGTTTTTACTTTTCTACAGTGTGACCTATGCTGCATGTGAACCCCTGCTTGTTGGAGCAATACAGAAAACACTATTGACTGAGCATCTCATTTTTAACTTGCACAACTATGCTCCATATTTCTCAGCTTCTTCTCTTTTTGGCCATTATTTGTTATTGGAGAAGTTAACTATATTACTGAATTCTGGGATGCAGTTTAGAGAGCCAGGATACATAAATGTATAAATAAATCAAACTGAGGTAAAGAAAATTATATTAGAATTTTCTCTCATTTGTAATCCAAATCATCAAGAGATATCAGAGGGCATTTATTTCAAGCAGCAATTAGGTGCTGTAAACCAGGTAATTCTGTCATGCCCAGAGGGTTTCAAGTCACAATTCTTGATTTATAATACTTGTGCTTTACTCCAGAGGCAGTGAGTGATGATCTAAGGACAGTCAGTATGATGTGTCAACCCAGTGGCTTTTTCAAAGACAAATCACTAGAGGCCATGCATTTATGATCACTTCCTTATTTATAGTGTGCTCATCTCATTCCCAGGCAAGCTTGGTGGCTCTCCAATGCATACAATGTGGAGAATAGTCTCCTATTGTAAGCTGCCCCTCCTTCTCTGGAACTTTTGTTCCAGAAATGATAGTACCATTAGCTATTTTAGTCACCAAAGTTTCTTTGGAGAAGGACAGTGTCTTCTAACTCTTTGTGTCTTCTCTAAATTCCCTCACAGTACCTTGTACAGTGTAGGTCCTAAGTAAGAAGAGAAAGGCTAAACAAGAGGAACAAAATACAGAGAGGCACAAACCAAAGATCAGCTTTGGACGTCAACTATGTCGCAGTTTGCCTAAGGTAACTCAGAAAAGCACAAAGGCAGCTCAAGGAGCCATTCCAGTCCTGTATTTACTCTGACACAGAGCAAGATATAGTCTTACCTTTGTAAGTCAGTGACCTTTGTGTATCTGGCATTGACCTGGAGGCATAAGGGGGCTGTCAAGAATGGTATCTCTCCTGTAGAAGCACATTCCTTGAATAAAAGAGAGACTGCCTGAAGGTAGGGTGATGAGAATAAAGAAAACAAAGCTGCAACACACAGGAAAATATCTCTGTTGCAGACATTTCTCTATCAATCTATTTAGTGCTACTTCTGGTCCACTTGGCACTCTTCCTATGCTAGGAGAGGAAGCATTTGTGCTGGAGGAGGAGTGTTCCAGAGCCTTAGCCAAATATCAGTTTGAATGCTTACCAACTTACAGGGTTTATTAAGAGTACTCCATGCACTACACAAAAGCATATTCATCATACGTTATTGTGTTGATGTAACCCCAGATCTCCATGCTATTGAAAGTGGGCAGTAGATCCTCCTTCATTCCCATGTGGAGCATTTCTGTAGTTGTGGATCTGTTAAGGAGTGCTCATGTTGTTTTCTAGAACTAGCTGCACATCAAATAAGTAACTCTAAAATAGAACACAGCAGATCATCTGCATCAGTTAATGAGTGGTGTGTGGATCTAATTTGGAACACAATTTTGCTATGAATCTTTATCATGGTTTTTCAAACAGAATGAAAGATAATGTAGTAATGACATTTTAACTGATACACAAAATGGACCATTTTGTTACCCGTGAGTGAGACATTATTTTATAAATTATCTATAAAAAATGTTAACCCTACTTATGTAATTGGCTTCTAGGTCATTATGCCTGCTTTCCCTTGTGCCTACTTTTTAGATACAGTATTTATTTAAAAATCAGCTTTACCCACTAAAAGCTGCATGAACTCAAGCAAGTATTACTGCCCCATAGAATATATTATCTCATTTAATATAATTCATACAGCAATCCTGTAAGGTGACTACTGTTGTTACTCTAGTTACACAGAAGAGGAAAAGAGACTTAAGGAGGTTAAGTAGCTTAGCTAGTATGATAGAGGTACTAAATACTAAATGATGTCAAACCAAGCTAATACAGTTAAGAACCAAAAATAAATGAAATTTTTCATTAGTTGCTGTTTGGGATTATCACTGCCATTGTTGCACTCTGAATGTATGGTTAATGGAATTTTATTTAATAAACTCATTTTAATCTAAGGAAGCTTCAGGAAAACCCATTCTGTACTGATTAATAAATGAAGAATTAGATATATCTTTTTGTCTTTATGTAAAACAGGCTTTATGATCCCAGCCAGTTGAAAGTCTACCTTGAGCTAGAAATACTAATGCAACATCTTCATTCATAACCTGACCCTCCCCAAAATGATGCTAGAATTCCTCATTCAGTGGCTCTAAGGTTTTAGCTAAAGAAGCTGCATAAAAAATCAGATTTGCCCAATGGTACAGCTATTCTCTTACATCAATAACTCATTTTGCCTCATCTTCTCTATACAATTACTTCCCCTCTTCCAATGTATCTACTTGTCATAGATGCAAACTTAACATGAAATTACAAATGGTGGAAGTCATCATCTCAGCTGACCATGCCCAACACCCACTGGCTCTATCAACTTTTCTGACATGATCACTCTCTGCTCCCTTTGGAAACTTGGACTCTTTCTGTTCTTCAAATGCAATGACCTCTTTCTGGCTTTGTGAACTTCTTATGTATTTTCTCTATGCCCGTCCCCTTATTATCCAGGTGTTTATACAGATAATACTTTCTCTGAGAGGCCTTCCTTGAATATTCAATCTAACAACTCCTCCAGCACTCCTTCAGTCTGGTTAAAATAACTATTCTTAACAGCTTTGGATATAAAAACCTTGAAGTTATTCCATAATCACAGTATTCTTGTTGTGCAGGTAACTGTTAGTTGAAGAAGAAAGACTGGACCTTAGGGTCTGATTCAAAGATTCAGGCATTTTATTCTGAAGGAGGAAAGGCAGGTACAGGGGAAAATAAAGGAAGATACAAAGGCTCAAAGAATACTCTAATGTTTTGAGAAGAAAGTAGCATGGGGCTACTGAGTCAGGCTAAAGAAAGGGTGTAGGAAGAAAATAAAGTCAAAGAGAGTGAGAGAAAATCAACATTATGAATAAGTTATGAACAAAGGAAGAATCAAAACTTTTGAGTTAACAATGCTTGAAACCTATAGTGAGCTATATTAGAAAACTGAAGTTTGTTATTACTAAATGTACCAATTGATATTGGTGATGACTACATTTTTTCTGGATCTTTTAAAGTTATTTTTAGAGAGAGGAGTAGGGAAGGAGAAAAAGAGGGTCAGAACATCAAAGTGAGAAAGAAACATCGATCGGTTGCCTCTCATATGTTCCTGATCGAGGACTGAACATGCAACCCAGGCATGTGCCCTGACTGGGTATTGAACTAGCAACCTTTCGCTCTGTGGGATGATGCCCAACCCACTGAACCACACTGGTCAGGGGTGACTACCTTTCTTTATCATGTTCCCATGGTCTCATAGATATCTAGAATAACAAGAAATAGTGTAATCTTCATGTCAAAAGGATCTTGATAGAATAAAATGTATTCTATGTGGCAATGTCTTAAGTTCCTCTTGGCTCTACAATTAGGCAGCATTTAGAAACATCTAATATGCAAAATTCAAAGCAAAAAATGGTATATTTTGTAATTTCATCATCTATCTCAAAGAGTAATTACTTTGAAATCATTAGCAGGGTATTTAAAACACACACACACACACATCAGCAACATACTCTGGAGGTCATATGAACACATAAAGACTCCGAAAGGTGCCATAGTGCATTCCATTGACAGTGACCTGAGATGGATGCTTAATAATTATACTTTTCATCATTTCCTTCAAACTGTTATAAGTTCAAAAGTTTCCTTTGGAGCAAAACTATTGTCAACCAGGTGAAATGTTTCTTTATGAAGGGGGAGGCTTTGCTGGGCTTTATAATAGAGTATATTTATAATAGAGTATATAATAGATCCCAGCCTCAGCTCTGTCTTTTGATGAGGTGTGTGACACTAGTCCCTTATCTACCTCTCAGAGACCGTGGGAGAGTAAATGAAATGATGTCACTAAAGTTCTCTTAGCTGCTGGTGGCATCACGAATGTGAGGCAACATGTAATTTGTGGGTCAGGTTTATATATCCTGAACAGCTATATAAGATGTAAAGTGAGTTCCTATTGCATGAGGGGCCCCTTGAAGGCTGGGGGTCCCTTGAGTGAAAAGTTAAATTAGGAACCGAAAGAGGAAAGGACCGCTGAAAGAAGGAATGACCGAGGAATCTGCGCAGGCCTCTGAGGCATCTGTACACATAACCACTGGGGCTTCCTTCTGGGTTACAGCAATGCAAGTAAAGCAAAGGAGGGAGCACACATACTACCTGTGGGGACACTATACTGTAAGGAAAGAAGAAATCAAGAGACAGGATCCACAAAAGGCACCTGAACTGATATGAAAAGGAGAGATGTTAAAGGTTGTTATTTACACAGGATCTTTGAAGTAATGGAATAAGAAACTCCTTGCTGACCTTGCCATAGCCAAGAATTTAGGGATTCATTGCTTGCAAAGTTAGCCCTCCCATTCTTTTAAAAATTTTTATTTTAAAATAGTTTCAAAATGTTTGCAAAATTAACATACAGAACATCTGTATAGCCTTTCCCAGTTTTACCAATTTCAACTATTTTGCCATCTTCTCTCACATTTAATTATAACTGACCCTTGAAAAACATGGGTTTGAACTATGTGGGTCCAATTATACATGGATTTTTTCTCAGGTAAAATACAGCTGGCCCTCCATATACCCAGGACTCACATCCACAAATTCAAATGAACCACGAAGGCACCACAAATGGAAAACAGTATTTTTGATATGTGGTTGGGAATCTGCAGATGAAGAGGCCAGCTGTATGCACTCTTCTACATCATTTTATACACGGGACTTGAGCATCCACAAACTTGGGGATGTAGGTGGTCCCAGAACCAATAACCCATGGCTACCAGAAACTATTGTATTTAAGATTTTAAGGAGTTCAAGTTACAGGAAGATTTTCAGCTACATGGAGGCAGGTGTGAGTTACCCCTCACCTCTATGTTATTCAAGGGTCAACTGTAATTTAATGCTAATATATATCATATGTACATTGAATTTATACTCAAATTCACAAAGTATAAAAATGTAATGCTTATTTAACTTACAGACTATATTCCAATTTTATTAAATAACTCAGCTATGCCTTTTGCAGCATAACTGTGAGTATAAGACCCAGCAGTTGATGGTGATTTATTGCATTTAGTTGTCACATCTGATATTTCCCCTAAATTCCATTCAGGCAATATATGCTTCATGCAATACCTAAAAAAGTGATGTGTCTTTCTTAGGATGCCATATCAGAAGCCATTTTTCCCACCTGCATTGATTAATTTTGATCACCAGGTCAAAGTGTTTTTTAATTTCTCCACTGCATAGTAACTATTTTTCTCTTGTAACTAATAAACAATCTATGGGGAAACATTTTGAGATATGCAAATACTTGGTTTCTCACCAAAATTTTCTCCCTATATTTAATATCTATTGGTGATTCTTGCCTAAAACCATTTGTCCTGTCATGATTGCAAATAGTGCTTTTCAAAATTCACTATTTTCTCCACATTTATAAATTGGCCTAAGATAGGAAGAGCCTTTCTTTCTTCCCCACTTATTTATCTATTATTTATCAGTATGCATTCATGGATTTTTATTTTATTCATTGTGTTATAATCTATTATTCTTCTTACTTTTGGATGCTGATATTGTTCCAGATGCATACAATAGGGATGCCTTCCAGCTGGCTCCTTAACATGACACCTTTTTTTTTTCTTTTTGAGCACTTCCTAAATGGTAAGATGTTCCAGGATCATCTTACATCCTCCCTACCCCAGTCCTGAAATCAGTCATATCTTCAATTAGTCCTGGTTCCATTAATGGGTAATGGCATTTAGAAACCAGTATCTAGGCTTACAGTGTGCTCATTATTCCTGAGGTGACATTGCTTCTTGCACTTTTAATGGATATAGGAAATACATGTTCCTAGTGGTATCTCTAACTCCAATCTACCCCTATAAGGTTCTTCTTGCCTTTTCTCATTCCACATTTCCTTTTATCACAGTAAAAACCTTGCTTCCTCCAGCATAACCATATTTACTCATTAGTTCAGTCCTGCAATGCACAGAAAGTACTTTCAGAATTGTTGGCTCATACCACTACTAAAATCAAACAAACACATGGTAAAAAAGAGTTTAAAATTTGTTTGAAACTGTGTCTCTAGATTGAGAGTATACAGAAAAGGTTCTGTGTTCAAAAGATAGTTGTAGACACTTAAAACTAGTGAATTTTATTGAAAATTAATTATATCTTGATAGGTATATACTTATATTAAAATATTTGGTTTCTTTGTTTTTTTTTTTTTATTTAAGTATGACTATGCTCTTCATTTAAAAGATGGTCAGGGTTGTTTGTTTCTGGCTGTAGCCAGTTATCAGTTTTTTTTCTTTCTGTTCTTACTGATTTAACTTTTATTTTTGAATTTGTGGAATACTAGCAAACTTACAAAAGTCCAAAATATACAAAAAATTATATTCAGAAAAGTGTCATGTTCTCCTTGAGTCCTTCTACATTTTTCTCCTGCCTTGTAGATATGAACAATTTCTTTAGTTATTGGTTTATATCTACTACTACATTTCTCTTGTAAAAGTAAGCAGATACATTCTTATTCCCCCTTTCTTCTTACACAAAATTTAGCAGGTAACATAGAAGCTTTTATAACAACCTACTTGTAAATAAGGAAAAAATATCCTGCTATTATGCAGCCATTTTTGTATCTATTGCCTACATTACGTGGATAAAAGTATAAGATAAAGAAAGCTTATATTGACTTAGTGTGAAATCTTCTATCCGGTTACTCAGCTCTAGTATATTTGTAGATTCTTTTCTTAATAATTAGATAAGCAGACTACATGTTACTTTTTAGTTTCACATTCAACTAGATTTGCTCAATATCTACCCAGATTAAATAAAGCAACAGCTTTCTCTAATTTCCCCTACCACGCTTTTTTAACCTCCACCCAAACAATAATCCTAGGTTGTTTCCTCTTGAGTCCCTAAGCAGAAAACCCCTCTACTTTCTATAGAACCTTCTCTCTACGCTTAGCCCCTTTCCCTTTTGGTAACAGAACTGTCATGATTTATTAGTCTCCCACCTTCATTTGGAGGAGGGCATATATACAAAGTAAAGCCTCAGGTCTAAACTCAATAATCACCTCTCTATTGCTTTATAAATTTTGTATTTTTATAAACATTTTACTGTGACAGCTGTGATAAAGTAGATTTTATATTCTAGTAGGCATTTTGGTTAGTGGGGAAAAAATTCTAGACCAGGAAATATTTTCTTGATTTACAGTTATTTCCTCTGACGTATTTGAACTTCCTTAAACCAAATCAGTAATTTGGGCTGTGCATGTATGTGTGCTAGATGTTTGTCCTCACCTAAAGGGAGATCTAGCCATTGTCATAGCTCCTGGGAGGTAACCTCTAAACCCATGGAATTTCCTGAGTGTTAGGTTACATCTCTGTAATTAATGGTGGGCCCTTCAATCACACCTGATGATTTATGCTAACAGAGTGACTCATAGTGGGTCCTTAGAAAGACTGTGCTAATGCTAACAAGATGACTGAAGATGAGGGTGAGTCACTCCTGAAAGACCAAACATGTTATTAAAGGGTTGGTGCTCAGAGTGTCAGAGTGGGAGGCTGAGGACTTTTTTCAACTACACAAGTGAATATTCAATTAATTATGCCTATGTTTTGAAAACTCAATAAAAACTCTGGACACTAGAGCTTGGGTAGACTTCCCTGGTTGGCAATACACCACGTGTTGCTGCATGTTGATGCTAGCAGGATAACATGTCCCTGAAGACAGTAGAAAGCTTGCATTTTGAAACCTCCTGGATTTGACCCATGCATCTCTTCCTTTCAGTGGTGCTAGTTTATATTATTTTGTTATAATAAAACTGCAATCATCAGGGCAACACTTTCCTGAGTTCTGAGAGTCATTCTAGCAAGTTGTCAAACTTGAGATTGGTCATAAGGATTCCTGAACTTATATCCAGCTTATCTGAAATGAGAGAGGTCCAGGGGGCCCTTGAATGGGGAGGTTGGTGTCTTTATTGATCATGGGTACTGCTCCCTCAAACTGTGCAGTTTGCCTAACTCTTTTCTGTGTATAAAAAGGAGTTAAAATATGATCTTTAAAGTCCTTTACACCCCTAAAATTCTAATTCCGTATTTCATACTACTTTCCATTTAGATTCTCACTTTCCAAGTTTCTTGGTTCATTTGGAACCTGAGGAAAACAACCTATTGTAATGTATACATACATTTGCAAATAAACAAAACCAACAGAATGTCTATAAAGTAGGATCTTGCTCATGGAGATAGAAATGCACCCCTAACAATGGGAAAAAGAGTTAGAAAAAAGAGGCTTTACTACCAAATTATGTTGACAGTTTATGAATGATCTAAAAGAGTAAAACACATGCTTTTCAAGCAAGCAATTCCCTGCAAGTGTATGTATGTTAAATTGCATCACCACTGCTCCTCCAAGATTATGAGCCTTTAATTATTCTTATCCTAGAAGCAAAGGTCCATTTTCTGTCTAGTTATGACCTGCCTATGTTAAACATTGTCCAGGACCATACTCTGTTCAGCATAATTACTTCACAGTGAAAGGTAGTAGATGAAAACAGAGAGATCTGCTTTTCTCCAAGCAATTCGAAACCTGAAAATTAGATGTCAACATTCACTCAGACCCAGCTCTGTTTGCTACAGCGCAGTAATTACTAAATGAAAAAAAATCCAATGCATTTTTTTTAATTCACTGCCTTTCTAAAATAGTTCATCACCCAGGTGGAGAAATGAAGCACAGTCAGAATTATGTACTAGATTGAGGGAGTGCCTATCCTCAAAAAGCTCTCCTTGCTAATTCTTGCCCGAGCCCCAAAGCAAGCCTTGCTGAGATGCCTCCAGGTGGGCTCGGTCAGGTGGGGCACATGTCAGGGTTTCCATATGACAACCACCTCCTGAAAAGAAGGCTCAGGAAAGGAAACAGCAGGATATGGGGGAAACATAACTGACTATTATAGGAACGACTGCATAAAACAATTTTTCCTTACCAAACCTATATATAATTATGGCTAGGTTCACGAAAATTAGTGCTAATTACTAATCCTTTTTAGATGAATGGCAGTTCTAGGAATGAGGAAGAAAAATGATCAGCCTGTGTATGATCAGTACTTTCCTCAAGTTCATTCATTCATTTTTTCTTTCACTTATTCTACAATATTTTTAAATATCTACTATGTTCCAGGCACTCTTTTATGCACTGTGGTTTGATAGTATTTAACTAGACAGACATGTTACTACCTATAGACTGAGCAGTTAGTTTATAGATTATTGAATACATAAACATTCCACAAGTGAAAAAGTCTAGGAGAAAAACAGCAACAAACAATTGACCCTCAGAATTCACATGCGTAATTTTGGTTCAATGTGCAATCTCAGAAAATGGACAAGGAACTTATCATTTCAGTGTATTAGAGACAGTGTCTCTGTCACATATTGCCTTGCATGACATTTCAGAATTATGCATGGGAACAGTAAAAAAGCTTGAGGAATATTCCTCTACTGACATATTTCAAAACAAAGTATTCCTGGTGTCTTCTAGAAGAAACAATACAAGTGGAAAAACCAAGTAAGAGTCTTGCTAGACAGTTCTGAAAGCAGAGACATGAGAGCAGAAACCAAGCCTATCTTACTATTTTATGCCCACTGCAAAATGAAATGGCTGGAATGCCAATCATTAGGAGCAAAATGATCTCTTGTGGAATGAATGAATTAATAAATTAATGAATGAGTAAAGGAGATTCATAGTGTTTTAGAGAAAGAACATGACATAGACAATAGTGAGAAAAAAATCTGTATTACCTAAAATAAAACCACTATATGTCTCTTCCCATAGCAATTGAAGTAGCAGCTACTTCCCATAAGCCACATTACATTAAGGAGTATTTATGGGTACTAATAAATTCAAATCATCGTATTACAGACATTAGCAGGAAGATATAAGTGCAGTCACTTACAGAAATGCCTTTATGTGGATTGACAAGGCTCAGTGAGAGGTTTATTATTTTCCCAGGGCCCTCATCCAAGGGGTGATGCTGTGTCTCCCAAGACTCATCAAATTCATTTGCCACCCACTCAGTTGATTCATGTTGGAACAAGTGGTTGAGCCAGACACAGCTGGAATGTATCTTTAGGAACTTTGACCTTGGGCAAGTAATTTCCTATTTCCAGGATTTAGTTTCCTTATTTTCAAAATGAAAGAATTGATGCAAATGGTATTTAGGGTATTTCAATCCTCAATTCTATAATTTAAAAACCTGAGTAGCAATTATTGGTTCAAGTAGAATTTTCATCTACATTTTAAAATTATTGTTTTGGAAGAAATTTTTGAATGTAGATAGTCAAAATGAAGATTATTCTGTGGGTGTGAAAGAAAAAAAATATCAAATAGTAGCTTTTCATACCAACAATGTGGATTCCTAGAAAGCATACAGTACATCTCACAGAGTAGGAAAGAGCTTCTGCTTGGCAGAAGACATGAATCCTAAAGAATGAAAAAGAATTCTTATACAATATTAGAAATAATAGAGAACTACAGAGTTGACAGAGAAAAGAGGTGAAAGAAAGGGCAGGGGTATGTGAAGACTTTACATTGTGATTCCCCAAGAATAAAAACTGACAAACAATTCCTATGACTTAGTAAGATCCTATTATTCAATGGAAAAAGTATGAAAAATAAAAAGTGATCTTGGACTTTTAATAGAAGGATTTAAATATGATCTTTGTTTTCTAGGAATAATACCTCTGGTGAGAATATAGAAATGCAAGAGAAAATTTCTGATCTGGAAAAATGGTGGAAAATATTTTGGTGAAACAAGATTAATAATTGAATCAATATTACCATATGCACATGTCTGTATTACAGTGTCTATTACATTGTACTATAGTCACTGTTCAAAGCTCAGTTTCCTCCACTAGAGGGCATGTTTCATGAGGGTGGAAATTTATTTCTCAAAACTTTCTATAGTTGCTGGAACAGAATAAGTCATTTCTGTGGAATGAATGCTCAGCCAGTGAAAACAACATGTCAGCTCCTTGAACAAAAACACAAAACATAGACAAATATTATCAGACTCCAATTATATAAGGAACCTAAAGTAGTACAATTCATAGAAACAAAAAGTAGAGTTGAGGCTGCCAGTAGCTGGAGAGAGATGGGAATAGGGAGTTGTTTTTAAGCAGGTATAGAATTTCAGTTCTGCAAGATGAAAAAGTTCTGGAGAGCTGTTGCACACCAGTGTGAATATATTTAACACAACTAAACTTTATACTTAAAAATGGTTAAAATGGTCAATTCTATGTTATGTGATTTTACCATAGTTAATTTTTTTAAATATTTAAAAAGAGAACATAATCTATAATAAATCTCCTTAGCCAAAAATATCTGAATATTTTAAAGCTGGACAGCTGGTCTTAGAAAGCAAGGAAGCAATTATTTATTCAGTACGTTCATACCTTTCTTACTACGACCACTAGGGAACCTATTTTTAAAAATGAGTAGCATTTGGCTAGCCAGACTGTCAAACATCCTGGAAGCACAGCTCCGGTGTTGCACTGCTCAAGGACTCCTCCCATCTGCCCCCTTCTAAGGCAGCAGGGAAAATCTCTGTGAATAATGCCCTCCTCATTCTCCACTCCACTGGCCTCCATAGCCATGACGGACAATGTGTCCATTTATGGCAACTGGACTCCCATGTGTGAAACAAGCTGAAATGCAATTAAGGAAGATATGGTACTGGCAATCTTTCATTAAGTCCTTTAGCAGCAAACAGAGCTACAGACATTTCTTCCTTTCTTCTCCCTGTGAAGCAACCCCAGAGTTTTAATTCTGAATGAGAAGAGATCCAGGGGTTTAATTCTGTCCTGAAAAATAACTTCTTGGATTGAAATTTAGAGAATGTGAATTTAAAAAAAACCCAGAACCTCATGCTCTTGCAGGAAGAGGAAGAAAAATGGATCTGATTGCATTTCCTATCAATACCATAAAGCAGAAGGAGGGCTGGAAGAGAGGTGGTAAGTTTGACAATAATAGTTTTCAGCAGGTCTGACAAGCCAAGAAACTTCATCTGTTCATCACGTGCTTCCCTCTCTGCTGATTTTAAATGCAAGTCCCTTACTTCAAGGCTGACTGACTTCTCCCTTGATTAAGAGTAATTGGGATCCTCAGAGGCTTCCTGGAAGGAAACATTTGCTGATTGTATCATCTCTGGGTGTTAATACTAGATAGTGGTCTGGCTTATGATCAGTATGTTTGGTTTCACATTGGGGACTGAGTGTTGGGCTGCGGAAACACAAAACAGCCCACATTGGGGGAAAAAGTCACAATAGCAGCTTCTTCCCTCTTACCTAGATCATCACCCATTTCACTTACATTGTAAAACAGAAACCATGATACAATGTGAAATCTTAAGACATCTAAAGGAGTCTTGAAATATTTCCAACCTTTCCAAACCATGCCACATGTGTGCATGTGTTGAAATATGAAGGCATTAAGTATACATTGCAATTATGTTGATTACTGCCTGTCATCATTTCAGATGGGGCCTGAGACATCTAGTATTTTGATGAGCTGTATGGATTTCATGTTCTACTTTTAGTCTGGAAGATAGCAGTAGCTCCTTGCAGTGGAGATTGATTCCAACAAGTCTGAAATTTTAAGGTCAGCTTGTTTTCCATTGGATGAGATGCTTATCTTATTAAATGGACAAAACACAAGAATCAGATTACCTTTAGGGTAAAGTAGAAGGACAAAAAGAATGATTTTCTAGGGAATCTGATTTACTAGAGAGTTAGCATGGATAATTCAGAACTTTTTCATCAACAACTTTCAATATCCAGCTGCTTCAGCTCTTCTCTTCACTTTGTATGTATACAAAATTGGAAGAAATATTACTTACAATATCTTCTAATCTCCAGAGCACACTTTCTTTGAACTAAGCTGAACACTTTTCTTTTCTCTTTATTTATCTGATCATATATTTCAGCAGTAATATTCATATGGATACCATTGCGTATATTTGATATAAAAAATTATAAATGTGAAAAATTATCACTTTTGTGTTTGTCCAGTAACTCTGAAAGTCACAACACCACCCACTGCTGACTTGGTGTGATTGCTCTCTCACTACTTCTTTTTTTGTTCATTTTGTTTATGGCTTTTGTTTTTTTGCAAGTAGTTTGCAAGAATTGACAAATTCATCCTCATCCCTACAGTGTTACGGATACAGGTAGATCTGACCAGATAGCCTGGCCAAACCCCAGAGTGAGGGAGGGGCCACAGGGAACACCTGAAGTAGCACCAGGGAAGCCACGCTGATAGTGCAGTAAGGGATAACAGTTTTCCCCACCCCGGGGGCAAAGACTTGTAAGAGGCCTTGCATGGATTATGTTTGAGACTACTGAGAATGATTGACAAAGGGAAAAGCCCTCCTACCCCTTTCCGGTGTCTGATTGAAGGTGGGACCAGGGGATATAGCAGCATGTGTACTATAAAGGTCAACGTGGCTGCATGGGGAGTGCTGTCCTGTCAGTCTAGTTTGGGAAAAGGATGGGGTTGGCTAAGATAGCTGGACCCTTTCACAGTGCGTGAAAGTTTGTGTTGGGAGATTTACGAGGGAAAGCAGAGACTCTCCCTCTCCTTCTCTGTGGGACACACAGCACAGGCATGTGGGCCATGGCCTGCTGGACTTGTGGGTCCCAGAAGCTGTATGTCGAATGGCAACCCCAACCACACACATGGAGTCTGAGAAATAGGCTCTGAAAAATGAGCTTGAAGCTGGAGAGTGGTCCACTTAGCAGCCTTGAGATCCAAAGGACAGATTAGGATGGAGTGGGATTTCTGGGCACTGTTTTAGGTTTCAGTCTTTTTGGGAAGAAATGGTCTTTGTGGGTTGAGGAAGAGAACGACCTGGAGACAGTGAGTTCCCTGCCCCTCAAAATTGTGCAACATTTTAATAAAGACTTTTTTCCTTCCCCATCAACTTTTGTCTTCAGCATTTACCTATGGGAGGCAGTAGGCAACCGAACTCCACTTTCGTTCAGTAACATTACAATAAGCCTAAATCTGAAAATGTTTCTGCATTGAGGGAATACACGCTAACCTAAACACTTAGGCTGTAGACCACAGGAGCACATAGATACAGAATTGTATATCTCTTCTCAAAAAGAAATTATATAACTGAGATGGTGTGGAATTTGACTTTGACTGCGAGCCAGCAATCTCCAACCATTTGCATCTCCATGGCCCCAACATACTCAAATTTAGGAAAGAGGAGCTTTGTATTATGGGTGCAATTGTCACAGCAATCAATCCATCAAGAAGTTAATCACTTTCTTTAGGAGAATAAAAATAATATGAAACTTTTGAGTGAACATAAGAGCAGCCTAGATATAAAACCAGAAAACCTGTAGCAGAGTTGTCCTGTAGCTTTTGTTCAAGGCTTACATACCTTTGTAATTTATTTCCCTCTGGCTTTCCCAGCTTCAGGCATTCTGATTTTTGCTTCTGTTGCCAAGTCTTGGTATCTCTTTTTAAATGTATTCTCTGACTAAAATTAACTCTTTTTACCTTTCCCTTACCCTTCCTCCCATTTTTCTAAGCACTGTTTTAATTAAGGTGAAAAGATACAAAGATGTCATGTCACTTTTACAGAAACTTTATGGAAAGAATAGATGCAAAATAAAAGTCCTCAAATGCAAGTACTCTTGTCAATAAGTTTTAGAGACTGTCAGGAAAAAAAATGATGAAAAAACTCTAGATTGCTTTTATTTTGTATTTCACCTTTGATTCAAAATAGAAGACAAAGAATTCCATTTAACAACAAAATAATATTTTGTCTCCTAACTGATGATCTGGCTGTTGGAATGGAGTTTTTTTTAATAAAAGCTCAGCAGAAGCATTTGAGGAGAGAAGTAGTGAAGAAATAAGGATAGCAATGGTGTTTATTTTATTGTCTCTAACATGTAATAAAAGAGGATGTGTGTGTTTATCTGTGAGTATGTGTGTGTCTGTGAGCATGCTCAGAGTATGTAGGGTGTATATGAAAGCAAAATTTGCCATCCCCAAATATACCACTTTGGTATATTGATTATTTTAAATTAAAGTTGCTTAAGAAACAGCCTGTGCAAGAAGGACATTCTGACTGCTCTTCTCTGTCTCCTAAAAGCAAGACATAAATCTCCCATGTGAAAGGAATCCTTGCTGCACCAGGAGGTCAAGAGTCATCCTTGTTGCCAGAGACGGGAAATTCAGGGCTGAGAAGGCTGTGTGAACACGTTCTGCTTGGATTCTTAACTAATTACTACCCAAGCCTAATAACTTTATTTAAAAAGTATAAAAGCTGCTATTTTGGTCAATTCTTTAGGTCACATATCTATGAGATCTCCATGCATGTGAAACTAACTTGATTTTTTCGTTTTGGTCTGTCTCATGTCAACTTAATTCCTAAACCAGCCAAAAGAACCTAAGAGAAAGGTTTTTTTTTTTCCTCCAGGTTCTTTTTTGGCTTGAAACTGCTTGCTGTTGGGATTGCTGCAAATAAAGAGTTCCTGGGACTTTGACAAAAACAAAACAAAACAAAACAAAACAACACAACTGGTAGAATGTAAGAATTTTTATGGCATCAGCATCCCAGATTTCTGTATGTGGGCCCAGTGGGAGTAAAATTGGTAAGAGTCCTTTTTTCTCTTTCTAAAAATTTAGATTACCTGGGGAAAATATCTGGAATTAGTTTCTTGGGCATAGCAACTGGTAAATTTGGTAGATGAGTACTCCCAGTTTTTACAGATCCTTTCTCTCCCAGAGGTAGTCACTGTTTTTCTTTCTCTCTGTGTTGTGCCATTTGTTACAAGGGAAAAACCGAGTAAGAGTGCAGGCATAGGCACTATAAGCTTACTGTCTGAGCTGGCCTCACGCACTATAAGTTAATGATTTTTACGAGAACAACCTCTGTTTAGACAAACTTTGCTGTGGGTCCCCTACATAAAAACTAGATAAGGATTTTTCCCTCTGTCTTGTTCTATGTCCTGAGAGCTTGACTTTGTGACCAGTGAGAATATTCTCTCTAGTCTCTGCCATCTGGGAAATGCACCTACTGAGGTAGATCTTGGTAGTCAGTCAAACATTTAGTCTGGGGTTTTGAGTCACAAAGTCAGGCAGTACTCTCTTTGTCCAGCTGGGCCCGCACTCAGGGGACTTGGTCACAAGGGATCCCAGTCAGTAAGGGGCCTTTGCCATCTCAGCCTTCATTGTTTTGTTAGTGCTGAGAATAGCCCATTTCTGTATAGACTGCCCAGTGTCCCACCTTAGCAGGCCTGTGGCTGGAGGCACCTCACTTTCTCATGAGGAACTGGAGACACAATTTTCACTACACCCTCCTCACCTGTGCAAGCAAGGCCTTTGCTTTCTCAGTCTATCTTTGGGAGTGAACTTTCTGGATCTTTAAGGGCTGCTCTTTCTCTTTTTGTACTCTCTTTAGGGATACCTCTTGTGTCCATGGCTAAGCCGCAAAAAATTTATTAGTTTGAGTCATTATTAAGATGGTCCCATTCATCAATGGTCAGAGGATGGATTCTTTGAAATAGAAAAACATCTAAATTGGAAAAAAATTTAGAGCGCTCTCTTAAACAGTTTTTTATTGGTATCTTCAGACAGACCAAATTAAAAAATGGATACAAAGAAATATAACACCTAGCCTTTAGGGAGACACTTTGGGATTCTTCTAAATTTTCAGAAATTAAACAGAACAAAATTGAAGTTCACATCTAATGTAAATCTCCCTCTCCCCCCTGTTGGGCACCTCCTTACCCCCAACTGTGTGTCCCTTTCCTCCCAGGAGATCTTTAGGATCACTGTGCCCTGGCCTAACCCCCCACCCCATCAAAACCCAGCTCTATCTCCTCAGCCAATTCTCTTAAAACCTAAAATTCCTCCACCTTTCCTAGAAAAATCCCTTAAATACCCAGCTGCCTGTTGTAAGTCCTCTTTCTCTACAAGATTTACAGAGAGCACTCCAACCTAATCTCTAGGCTCAAAGTTACTCATGTAAATGCTAAAAGCCAGAAAATAAATTCAGCAAAACTGCTCTGGATGGACAATAAGGTTCAATTTGCTAGGCTCTGTAATCAGGCTCTGCCAGCTTCAGGCCTTTCTATGCAATGGACTTTGCAGCTTTGAAGATAGCTTGCAGGAATGCAGAATTTTTTTTTTTAAAAGAGAGTTAGAATCAACAATTCTTGTTTAGCAATTTAAATCTTAAGAAAAATAAAAGCATGACTCTGAGAATAACTAAAAATCTATTCAGACAACTTCCTATGTGGTCTTCAGACACTTGCTGATATTGTTAAAATCAGAACATCGGAAGTGTAATTGTCCTGTGCTTTAAAAAATGAAATTTTAAAATAATAATTACCCTAGACTTCTGATATACCCCAAAATGCTGAGGAAAATATAAATGTTTCCATGTCTTTGAAATACAAACACCTCAGCTCACCATTGCCTGAGACTGAAAGAAAAAATGGAAAGAAGCTCTTTTAATATACAAAGTGCTAAAAGGTCTGTCTTGCCCAAACAGTAGAGCTCTTTAAGATTGCTTCCAAAGATAAACACAAATTTTAAAAGTCTTCTCAATAAACAGTAAAAAGCTTTAACCAACTGAATAAACTTAACTTATTCCTACTGTGATTTATAAACTAGTGAGTTTTATGTCATTTTAAAATAGAAATGATAAGACCTCTGTGATTGTCTATATTTATGTCTATGTAGATATATTATAGAGATGTCATTTTTCTATCTCCAGATGGTTTTGTAAAAATTAACGTGTAAAAAAGAGCTCTGTTTAACTGGCTTAAAAATAAGCACATATGAATTGAATATTTTCAAGTTCATGTTATCTAGGATAATTTTTTGGTAAATAAAAACCACAGTTGACCCTATAATGATTCAGGATTGAATTGTGCAGTTCTACTTATATGTAGAATTTAAAAATTGTTTAAGTGGACCCACACAGTTCGAACCTGCATTGTTCAAGGGTTAAATGTATTTTCAAATTGTGGTTGGGAATCTGCATTTGTGGAGGGTTGACTTAAGTTATATATAAATTTTCAACTGCAAGGTGGTCAGTGCCCCTGACCCCTATGCTTGAGTCAACTGTAGTTTAAATTTGTTGGGTTAATGAAGCAGGTGTGTCTTCAGAGTTATCAGAATAAAATATAATGCAGATAAATAACTTTTAATCTACCAGGACTTATAAATCAAATGCTATATTTTGCCACGTATAATGCACACCCATGTTTTTGGCCCAAACTTTCAGGAAAAAAGTCTTTCATTTTAATTTTTAATTCTTTCTTTCTTTATTTATTTATATTTAGACACTTGTTTTTGTATTATAAGGGAATTTTCACCTTTATTTTTGAACATATAGTACAAGAAATTTTATGTAACAAATAATTACAAAACACAAGAACAGATACAAGGTATTTCAGGCACTACCCATGTATAATGTGCATCCTTATTTTTCCCTAAAAAATTTGGGTAAAAAAGTACACTTTATACATGGCAAAATATTGTAAATACATGTTGTCTCTGTTGCAAAATTTGTCAGTCAAAAAATAACTGAAGATGATGGCTGATGTTCTCTAATGTCTAATTAATTTTTGTTTAGGTAATGTAGACATGATTGTTGGGAACAAGCAAGTTAAATAGACAGATGTAGGTGGGAGAAAAATATTTTAGATAAACTTTTCAGTAATGATTGTTTAATAATATGTCTACCTAAAAGTAGTTTCTCAGAACTTTTGGGTAACTTCCACTCTTAAATTAAATGATGGGAATTTATGAACTATCTGGATCATTTCCAAATAAGATAAAATACTAAAACACTAATTGCTAAGTAAGTCTAAGTTTACTTTTGACTTCTTATTAGAGAAAAACTAAAGATACTTGGGCCTTTTAATAAACATATCTTGTACCATACTAACTAAATAAATAAATAAACTATGAGGAAGCTTATGCTTTAGAAATTATGAAATATATTCATAACTTTGTCAATCTAAAGAATACTGATTCTTTAGCAGAGTGTTCACAATTGCATATTTTTTTAGTTTCCACTAGAAATTAAAGTTCCTAAGGGTTAAGAATTCTAATTAATATATGTTATTAAAACTACTAGAAATAATAAGGGAAACCACTTTGAATGTATGCTAAGTAGGATGTGAGTTTTCAATAAAATAATTTTATCCTAAATAGACACAGAATGGGAAAAAGAGAAAATGTGACAAAATCTGAATGTAAAACAGAAAGTTGTAATAGTTTTGTAAAAAGAGGGAACTTTGGAAAGAAAAGTTAATGTGTGGTCAAGCTAGCTAAAATTGAAATGAATTTAAGTGGGTGAATGAATTTCAATATCAATAGGAAGCTGGTTCCAAATTAGAAATTGCTTTTTTTTCTTTTTGTTAAAAAGACAGTTATCTTGGACTATTTACTCCCCTTTTTAAAAATTTAATCTTTATTGCATTTTTTACCATTACCTTTACTTCCCTTATACTCCCTCCCTCCAGCAATCACCACACTGTTGTCCATGTGCGTGAGTCGTTTTTCCTTTTTGCTCAATCCCTCCACATCCTCACCTCCCCCTGCATTAGCTGTCAACTCCTCTCTATGAGTATGCTTGTTTTGCTTGTTAGTTAAGTTTGTTCATTAGGTTCCACATATGAGTGAAATCATATGGTATTTGTGTTATTGATTCCCTCTGTTTTTGTTTTTTCCTTTTCTCTTCTTCTTCTTGTTCAAGCAAGCCCTTTAACATTTGTTGCAGTACTGGTTTGGTGTTAAACTCCTTTAGCTTTTTCTCATCTAGGGAAGCTCCTTATTTCTCCTTTGATTTTAAATGATAGCCTTGATGGGTAAAGTAGCCTTGTTGTAGGTCCTTGTTTTTTGTCACCTTGAATATTTCAAGCCACTCCCTTCAGGCCTGAAATGTTTGTTGAGTAATGAGATGCCAGTCTAACTGGTGTACCCTTGTAAGTAACCACCTTCTTTTCTCTTGTGGATTCTCTCCTTGTGTTTAAGCCTTGTTTGTCATTTTCATTATGATGTGCCTTGGTATAGGCCTCTTTGTTGGTGTAGGCCAACTTGCTTGGGATTCTCTGAGCTTCCAGGACTTGTGTGTCTTTTTCCTTTACTAAGTTAAGGAAGTTTTTGGCCATTATTCCTTCATATAGCTTCTTGATCCCTTGCTCACTCTCTCATCATTCTAGTATTCCCATGATATGGATGTTGTTAGGCTCCATGTCTAAAATGTTTCTTAAACTCTCCTCATTTTTTAAATTTTTTTTTACTGCTCTTCCTGGCTGTTTTTTTCTACCTTATCTTCCAAAACACTGATTCAATCCTCTGCTTCATCTAACCTACTGTTTATTCCTTCCAGCGTATTATTTGTTTCAGATACTGCATTCTTTATTTCTGACTAGTCCTTTTTTATGGTTTCTGTGTCTTTTTTCATGCTGTTGAGTATCCTTATAATCATACTCTAAACTCTCTATCTGATAAAGCCTCCATTTCATCTAGTTCTACTTCTGGAGAACTTTCTTGTCCTTTCATTCGGAGTCCGTTTCTTTGTCCTCCCATTTAGTTACTTCTTTGTAGTTTCCACCTTACCTTATTTAACCAATCAGCCATTAAACTGATGAGTTGTTAATCCAATCAAGCTCTAATCAGCAGCCTGACTCAAACACCACTGGGTAGGACCAAGTAATTCCTGACAGCAGGGTTATTACTTCCCTTCAGGCTGAAGCCTCTTGGAGAGGAGTGCTTTGCCTGGGAAAGATGGATTGTGCAGTATGGGGAATGACTCAGCACAGGGATCCTGGTAGTTATTCCTTTAGGTCTTTCCATAGAGCCACCAGGTCTAGACTCTCCTCAAGTGTCTCTAGTCCACTCTACCCTCCTTCTGCTAGAGCCCAGGGTAAGTGGCTGTAAATGAACTTTTGTGCATTGGTCCTTTAAGAGGCTCTCTGTGTCTCCAGCCATCTCTCCCGGGCAGATGGAAACCCTGCTGCTTTATACAGCTGGATGCTATCTGGGTTACTTTCCAGCTCTGGTGCTATAGGCTGGAGAACACAGCTTTAGTTTTAAACCCCACACTTCTCAGGTGGAACCCCATGGCTGCTGAAATATCCCTCCAGAATTTCAGCTGCTACCAGCCCTCTAGTGCCTCCTCCATACTGCCTACCAGTGCTGTTGTGGTGAAGTGGTTTCTTCTGTCTGTCTTTGGTTATAAGGCTTTTGTCCAGCTAGTGTTCAGTTGGTTATTCTGGATGATTTCTCTACAATTTAGTTATAATTCTGGTTTGGCCCTGGGAGGAGGTTAGCGTAGCTTCCACTTAAGCCTCCATTATCTTGGATTCTCTATCTATTCTTAATAAGATTATGAAAGGTTTTCTTTGCCATTTGGATAGTTTGCTCCAAAGGCAAAAAAAAATGTGTTTTACTAAAATAATTTTCTGTCCTTTATCAGGGTTTGATTCGTTTTGCTTATAACTGTGAAGTCTTTGTCATGATTAAATGAGTAACTAAGTATTGTTTCACAATGACCTATGATCTTATTTGACCAAGAGGTTCAAAATCTTTTGATATTTTGACAACTTCCCCAAATCAAATTCTAAATGATGTCTTTTTAACCTCAAACTAACTTTGATATTTTTTGGAGTGCCCCTTAATTATCTCAAAGATTTGTTCTTGAACTTCTGGCCAAGATAGAGGCATAAGTAGATACACTTTGCCTCTTCCCCTAACCAAAAGAAGGACAATAACAAATTTAAAAACAAAAAACAACCATAAGTGACAGAAAATTTAACTGTATGGAACTCTGACAACTGAGGAGTTAAAGAAGAAATATTCATTCAGAACTTAGGAGGGATGGAGATGGGCAGCCAGGTGGAGGGGACTCATGGCAAGAAGGAATTATGGCAAGGCAGCAGCTAGAGTACCTGGGCAGGTAAGGCAGTGGCTTGTGGAGCAGGCAGTCCCGCATTTGCATGTGGATAAACTGTGTGGAACATTTGGGGAGTGAGACAGATCATGCAACCCAGGATTCCAGTGTGGGAAATAAAGCCTTACTGGCTGAAAAATCCTGTGGGGGTTCAGGCAGCAGGAGAAACTCCCAGCCACACAGGAGAATTTGTTGGAGATACCCACAGGGTCCTAGAACATACACAAAACCACCCACCCAGGAATCAGCACCAGAAGGGCCCAATTGGTTTATGGGTGGCGGCAGAAGTGACTGAAAGTCAGCAGAGAGCTGAATAAGCAGCATTGTACCTCCCAGACTCCTCCCCCACAGATAATACCACAGAGCAATGACATGGGTTACCATGCCCTGACAAATTCCTAAGGCTCTGCCCTTTACTCTACAACAGGTACACCAAGTCAAAAAAAAAAAAAAAAAGAGGCCCAAATGAAAGAGCAGATCAAAGCTCCAGAAAAAATACAACTAAGTGATGAAGAGAGAGCCAACCTATCAGACACCCAGTTCAAAACACTGGTAATCAGTATTCTCACAGAACTGGTTGAGTATGATTGCAAAATACAGGAAAAAGTGAAGGTTATGAAAAGTGAAATAAAGGAAAATGTACAGGGAACCAACAGTGAAGGGAAGGATACCAGAACTGAAACCAATGGTTTGGACCAGAAGGGAGAAATAAACATTCAACAGAACAGAATGAAGAAACAAGATTTCAAAAAAATGAGAAGAGGCTTAGGAACCTCTGGGTCAACTTTAAACATTCCAAAATCCAAATCCTAGGGGTGCCAGAAGGTGGAGAGGAAGAGCAAGAAATTAAAAACTCATTTGAAAAAATAATGGAGAACTTCTCCAATGTGGCAAAGGAAATAGACTTCCAGGAAGTCCAGGAAACTCAGACAGCCCCAAAGAAGTTGGACCCAAGGAAGCATGCACCATATTCCATGAGAGGCACATCATAATTACATTACCCAAGATTAAAGATAAGGAGAGAATGTTAAAAGCAGCAAGAGAGGAGGAGACAGTTACCTACAAAGGAGTTCCCATAAGACTATCAGCTGATTTCTCAAAAGATGCCTTACAGGCAAGAAGGGGCTGGAAAGAAGTATTCCAAGTCATGAAAGGCAAGGACCTACATCCAAGATTGCTCTATCCAGCAAAGCTTTCATTTAGAATAAAAGGTCGGATAAAGTACTTCTCAGATAAGGTCAAGTTAAAGGAGTTCACCATCACCAAGCCCTTATTATATGAAATATTAAATGGACTTATCTAAGAAAAAGAAGAAGATCAAAAATATGAACAGTAAAATTACAACAAACTCACAACTCTCAACAACTAAACCTAAAAAAAATGAAACATAAACAAACTAAGCAAACAACTAGAATAGGAACAGAATCACAGAAATGGAGATCACATGGAGGGTCATCAGTGGAGAAGGGGAGGGGAAAATGGGGAACGTATGCAGGGAATAAGTAGCATACATTGTAGGAAGAAAATAGACAGGGGGAGGTTAAGAATAGTATAAATAGTATAAGAAATGTAGAAGCCAAAGAACTTATATGTACAACCCACGGACATGAACTAAGGGTGGGGCGGGGGGAGATTTGGGTGGGAGGGGGTGTGCAGGGCAGAGGGGAATAAAAAGGGGAAATGGGACAACTGTAATAACATTATCAATAAAACATATTTAAAAAAGAAAAAAAAGATTTGTTCTTTCTCCTTATAAAAAGAGAAATATAAAACTAACTGGGCTTATTGATATGTTAAAATTAATGAGAAGCATTGTTAAATAATAAATAATAATAATAGCCCTGGCTGGTGCAGCTCAGTGGATTGAACACAGGCCTGTGAAGCAAAGGGTCACTAGTTCAGTTCCCAGTCAGGGCACACGCCTGGATTGCGGGCTGGGTCCCCAGTGGGAGACACAAGAGAGGTAACCACACACTGATGTTTCTCTCCCTTTCTGCTTCCCTTCCCTTCTCTCTAAAAATAAATAAATGAAATCTTAAAAAAAATTATTATTGTTGATACATTATATTTGTATGCATATATGTCATTAATGTAAGTGACCTAGAAATTGTATAAAATTTTTAAAAATCTGGTATGTAATATTATCAGCCATAATTCCAGTTATTTTTTAAATGATGTATATCACCAAAAGAAACCCAAATTTCTTTGTAATTTACATTATAATGAACTCTCATCAGATCTTGAACAATGGGCATTTTTAAAACCTGGTGTCATTTACAGATTTATTGTTTTAATGTGTTGCTTTGCAAAAAATGTTTTTGTGAAAGTGCTTCATCTGCAGGGAGATTCAAAAAAGGACTTCTGACAAATACAGGTTTCTTACAACTTTCAGATCATAACACTGAACTGGGTAAGAATTTAAACACAAGAGAAAACTGGATTCAAAAAATCATTATCAAAGAGATCAAGATCAACAAAAATTAATACCATGGGACTGACTGAACTGAGGAGGATTATTACTTTAAGAATCTTTATTTGAAATGTTTCTGGATCTTTAATTTTTTGTATTTCCAGATATAAGGAAAACCTTCCTCTTAAGCTAACTATGAGTACAACAATTTGGTATATTATGACTTTGAAAGCAGAATGGAAACATTTATCTATTTTTTTCTCCCTTCCTGATTCCTCCAGAATTTGGGAACTTGGTAAGTATTCTTATTTCCATGGCGATATAGTTATTTACATAAGTTCAGTGAGAATCTGTTCTTGTAACAGGACCCAGTTGGAAACAGGTTTTATTGCCAAGGTTTTGAATGGAATGTCATATCTCTCAAAAGTAATACTTCCAATTTTTCTCCCACCTTTCCTATTTGAAATCATTGAAAACTAAAACAGCCCTTTCTCCTGAAATCCTGCAAACTAGATGACTTATTATAAACTTCAGAGAAATTATGTCAATATTTCATGTCTAGACAATGTCTGCACCTTTTGTTGTGTGGGCCTCTCAGAGTTTTCTGAGCACCTGATGACATCATCAGAGACATTCAAACTACAAAAGATGCTTTGAGCCTGACATCTATAATTCTTTTCCACTGGCTACTCTCAGAACTCAGAATCTGGTTTATAATTTGCTCATATCATTAACTATTTGTTTTCTTTTCTTTTCACAGAAATGCATTATACCCAATTGCTTGCACCATAGGCCTAACTTTGTGAGCCCACCTGCATTACCACCTCCTGGAATGATACATTCTTCACCTGAACTTACCTATTGTCTGGGCTAAGAAACTGGTTCAGTGAGAAGTAACAATCTACCAACTGAACTTCAGGACTATGAAACTTCTTGGGGAAGTTTCAAAGGTGGGACTGTAGGGGAGCAATTATGCCACTTGGCATATTGATTATTTTGAATTAACGTTAATTGAGAAACAGCCTGTGCAAAAAAGATATTCTGACTGCTCTTCTCTGTCTCCTGTAAGCAGGACAAATCTCCCATGTGAAAGGAATCCTTGTTGCACCAGAATGTAAAGAATCATCCGTGTTGCCACAGACAGCAAATTCAGGGCTGAGGAGGCTATGTGAATACACTCTTCTTGGACTCTTTACTAATTACTACCCAAGTCTAACGTGGTTACTGTTTCTTTGTCTAAAAAATATAAAAGTTGCCTGTTTTGGTCATATCTTTAGGCTCTATATCCATGACACCTACATATGTATGAAATTAAACTTCATATTCTCCTGTTTGTCTATCTTATGTCAATTTAATTCTTAAACCAGCTAGAAGAACCAAGAAGGGCAGAAGGAATTTTTTTCCTCCTGGACAGGCATGTATGTCTATATCTGAGACATAGTGAGAGAGATGGATATAACTGGCAGCTGTAAAAACATTTCTTAATGTATTGACTCCTTGCCATCAGCATATTTGTAATCTCTGATTCAAAAATGATTTTAGAACTCAGAAGTGGGCATAATTCTCTTACATTCCTCTCACATTTACGTAGGCACTTTCTCCTTCCCCCATTGCTCATAGAACCCTCATTTCAACTTCTCAGACCCAATATTTCCTGGCCATGCCTAAAAGACACTACACAGGGTTCTAAACCTTTTCATTAATATTTGCCTTTCCATTGTCTCATACATCATGTTCCTGTTTACCAAGGCAAGCTTATCCAATAAAATAAGCTGAATTATAAGGTACAAAATATTGTAAGGAAGTAAGACAGATCTAGACGGAGTTGCTTAAACAGAAAACGTAGCTTTCTTCACCTGCCTAAGATCACCAATAGAATTTCAGATGAAAAACTGGAATCTATACTCAATAACAGCGAACCTGATGGTAAGTTGTGTTGAACATGGTGAATGTACAAACAGGCCAAGAATGTGTCATGGCATGCTTGCAAGTGCAATATTATTAATTTGCATATTTTGCAAGTTATCACTGAGATATCATAATTTGTCCAAGTAAAGTGCTTAAAAATATAAAAGTTTAATGGGTTTATAATCCATTGCACTTTCTGACATTGCTTGTTGACACATCCTGGTACCATATATGTTAATGCTTTTTTGCACTTGACATGACACTACTGTATAGTAATTAAGGTCTCATAAATATGTTTAGTAATGATTGCTATTTAAACTGATTAGCCACTGATTCATTCATATCAATTCAATGACAATTCTGCTTATCAAATTAAACAAGTCAACAGGATTATGACAGTTTTAACTTACATAATTTAATTTAAAGAGATGATAAGAAAAGTAATATATTAGGACAACATGCTTGGCATTGGTAACTGTAAAATCATTTTTAATAACTGCTAATTTTTTTTCAATGTATATACTTAAGTTTTCTTACATTACAAAAATTGAAAAACAGGATTCGTGTGAAAAGTACACAGTTTGCAATGTCCTTAGGAATTCAGAAATACGTTGTAAAATATATGTGAATGAAATATCACAGATTTCCTTTATCTCAGAATATTTACCTTAGCCTAGCAGATCAGATGAGTTTATGCTATTTTACATATCTATAACTCTTAAGATAAAAAATAAAGATAATTACTCTGCCTGAAAGCATCCCCTGCATCCCTTCACTCCTAATTCTTCTAAACGTGTTCCTGCCCTTCAAGTTTCTTCATAACCTAGGGATAATATCCAAATTCTATAATGTGGCATTTGAAGACCAAACTATATACTGTGGCATTTTGTTTTCAGTCATTGTCATCTACTTATCTCCCACATAAACTCTATATCAGAGGATCTTGTCTACTTACTCTCGTCCAAACAAAAACTTAGATCTCCTGCATTCCTCTCTCTGGTCACTGATTCCTTTGCCTGATCTTTCTGTGAAATATTTTTGGATTTTTCAATTGCTGTATTTTTTCTTTCTATTTTCCTCCACATGAGAATGTAAATCACTCAGATTCCCTTTCACCTTAAGCAACACAAATGGTCACATACATTTTATGCTGCTACCTGTCTGTAGGGGATCCTATTAATAATGACTATAAAGAAAACAGTGAGCTCTGGTGAGGTATCTGCTTCCACCAACTTTGTGTTTCATAATCAATATGTGCCTGAGCAAACGCTGGACACACATCCAACAGTGGGAAGCAACAAATTTGGCATCATTTTCAAAACCAGAAATGTGAAGACCAAAATGAATGAAGAAAATGCTGATTCTGCCTGTGTATCTGCCCAGGTCAGATAAATGTTCCTATCTTCATGTCCAATTGCTCTGAGCCTGGCGCATGAACAAAACAGAACTTTTAGTGGTTAAATCTTACCATCTATCTAAGGGAGGTATTTGCAACTCGCAGTTGGGAGTCAGTTATCTTTAGGGACTGCTCTTCTGCGTTGCTGTCACCTTATGCCAGCTTCTTTTGTTATTGTTCTCAAAAAACAATATTTAATGTTTATTTTCTAATATTCCTGATAAATAAAAACTCAGAAAATTGTTTTAAAATGCTTTCCTATTTCAGCCTCTCTGACATTATATGACACGGTTCCCCACCTCCACTCCCCAATCTTATGATCATTTTTTCCTCTGCTCTTTTTAAAAAATGTTTTTCTGATTTCTTTTCTGTTACAGTTCCTCTAATGATCATCCTTTAATGTCTTTCCATCCTCTGTTTATCTGTCTACACCCTGACTCAAATAATTCATCCAATTATCACATTTCCAGAATGTTTCTATGTAGAAGATAGACAATAATCTCTGTTTAATTATATATATTTTGACCCTTTCTCAAGCTTCACGCCCATATTTCCAATGCCCCACTTATCATAATCAAATTTAAATGTATTCAAACAAAACCTTTCTTCATTTAATTCTGCCTTCCTTCTCTGTATGTGTCAATGTATGACCAGTCTTCTTCTCATGAAGGATTGAAACCTTGAAGCTATCTTTTATTTATTTCCTCTACTTATCTCCCCTAACCCCAAAATCCATCAGTAGTTAAGGCATACTAATAATTCATTCAAAATTACATCTCATATGTGGCACTGTCTTTGCATTCACACCATCACCACAGTGCATGTCCTTATTACTTCGCATCTGTATTTAGAATGAGATATAGAAAGCATCGAGTGAGCATCTGCTGTGTGCCAGGTACGGCTAGCTGCTTTCACAAACATGAATGTTTCTCTAGATTCTCATCTTCCATGCTTAAGCCAAATTTTAAATTACTGTTCATAAAAAGATGATGTGGTCATCTTTTCTTTCTCCTGGAGAATCCTTCCAATGGCTCAATTTGCAGTTATCCAGCTATATTTTTCACTTTTTTCAATATTAACTCTATTCAATTGAAGCCACACCTTTGCTCACTGCTTCATATTCTGCAATATACTGATAAAATGGCCATGCATTTCTCATCCTCATATAAATACTACTTTGTGATGTGAATTCATTCATCCCCCAATCAAAATATGACAAATATTTCCTGACTTTGTCTTGTGACTAGCTTTGGCCAATGGGATAATAGGAAACGTGACTCAAAGCACAGACTTTAAAAGTAGTTTTACATTAGGACTTGCCTATTGTTATTGCACTTGGAACTTTGAGAATACCATGTTAATGACCCTAAACTAGTATGATGGAGATGCACTCTTGCGGACATTGGAAAATCACTGGACATGGAATGAAGCCATCCTTAATTACTACCCATCAGCCAAACCAACAGCTGCCCAGAGACCCCAGGGAAATGAGCAGAGCCAGTCTGGACTAGAATAACTATCCAGCCATCCACAAAATCATGACATAAATAAATTAGTTATTTTAAACCACTAAGTCTTGGTGGTGTTTCTTACACAGAAAAAGCTAATCAATACCTTAGTTTAGTTCCTTTTTAATGTCTTTCTTAAATATTCTGGTCTCATGGTGCTTTCTCTCTAGGTTCTTATAGCATTCTGACTAGACCAATAGTTATAGGAGATTCTGTTATTGTCTCATGCAATGCTGCATGTTCCTTTAATGGAAACAACTGGTCTGTACCACTTACCAGGCACTTAATCATGTCCTGCTTCATTGTTCACATCTTATGAGTCTAAGTCTATTTTCTCCAAGTAGGTAATAAATCTGACCCATCTCCTTGAAATGTTGGTGTCTGTTCAGAATTTACCAGCATTCCATGGCCAAAGTAGACATTTGAGAACTAATCATTGATTAAATGAAAATTCGTCCACAATTAAAACAAAAATATTAAACTATTGTGGTACAAAATTGAATAGATAATTTTTAAGAATGAAAAGACACATAATCAACTAAGTTTTACATTTCAGCATGATTTCTTTCTCTGTTCTACTTCTGTGTTCATCTCAGAACTCTGACTTAAGAACTCATTACCCAGACAGAGCAAAACAGGGGAAAGAGTAAGAACAAGCTTGCCCTTGATATATTTTTCTAATCCTTCATAATAAGTAATATGATGAAAGTGGTTTATCTTATTTATCTTTTAGCTTTATGTCAAATGTGCATTGTGATATGCATAGGACACACAATGAAGCTGAGATTTTTTTCTGTAAGACCATTGAGTTAGAAATTTCTGACTTTTATTTTCTGCAGTGCCTACAGCATATTTAGTTCAGTGCTGCATTAAAGTAATTTTTACATTTAATATGGAATAAAGGCAAAGCTGTCTCACAATGCTCTCCCCACAGGTATGTAGGCGAACAGTTGTCTACAGATTATAGCTTAGAAACAGATTCAAAGGAAAGCTAAGAAAGGCAAAACAACTCAATTTGAAATCTGAATCAGTCTTAGAATTGGCATGCTTCAGTGAGGATAGTGTGTTTTCTTTCCTACTTCAGAAACGGTGCCCTAGTACAAATTCTGTTTCTAAGAGTAAGGGTTATTACATTTCAATTCAGAGAGGTTTTGAGACTCCTTGAGCACACAATCTAAAAAAATAGCATAGCATATGGAGTTCCCATCAACCTGCTGTTAAAGACAAATGCTTACATATAATTATCATCTCTAGGTATTTTATCTCCTGTGTACCTATACCTTTCACACCTTTAAGTCCTGGTCTATAAGAGTGCAGAAATGGGGAATTTTATAGCATTTAATAAAAATATAATAGTTTAATCATTTTGCAATTACTTATGATGGGTATACATTTTTTGTCTTGTTTTTCCCTTTTATGTCTTTATCCATACATTCTTCAAGACAAAGAAAATGATAATGCGGACTCCTTTGTCTTTGACTTTCTGATTATTTTCAGGTTATGTGTATACTAATTCTTCTTTTTGCTTCAAAAGCTACACTCCTCAGTGACAAGCAATTGGAAATAAATTCCCAGTTAAGTACACATGGGATTGGAAAGGAAGGAAGAAGTATCAGAGAATCTGAGGTTGCAGTAAACAAAAGAGGTTAGGTTCTTCCCTTTTTCTAAATTTTCAAGGAGGAAGACTTATTTTGTTTACTCAATCCCATGCTCCATTCTTACACTGATCAAAAATAACTGTGCCCAAAACTAGAAGCACCAAGATGCTACTGCAATAAGTGAATAAATTAACTGTGGTATAGCTATGCAAAGGAATATTATTCAGCAATAAAAAGAAATAAGTGATCAAACAATAAAAAGACATGAATGAATCTTAACTGCATATTGCTAAGTGAAAGAAGCTTGTCTGGAAGGCTACATATTGTATAATACCAGTTATATAACATTCTGAAAAAGGCAAAACTATTGAGACAGTAAAAAGATAAGTGGCTTCCAGGGATTCAGAGATGAGGGGTTATTGAATAGGTAAAACATTACTTCTTTTTAGGGTTGTGAACCTCTTCTGCATCATACTGTAATAGTAGCTACATGATACTATGAATGTGTTAAATAAAACTCAGAACTTTAAAGCAAAAAAGTGAACTTTAATGTTTGTAAATTTTAAAAACTCTCTTATAAGGTTGAGGTTCCCAGACTGAATACAGAATGTGAAAAAAACAAACCTGACTGTATTACAAATGTATGAAACAGCCTTAGTGAAGAGGTGGTCATGCAACTTTGGTAGTTGATGAAGTTGCATTCTGTAGGTGTACAGGTTAACCATTCTCAAAGCACTACATAGGTATAGTGGAATTGAAATTTAGTGCAGTGTAAATGGGAACTTTATGTATTATTGTCACAGTTTTTCTGTAAATCAAAAACTTCTGAAAATAAGTTTATTAAAGAATGTTGTGCACATACTTTGTTATATACTATTCTAGACTAAAAACTGAAGAATAAAGAAGTTTACAATCAAATGAAAAGAATATGATAGAAGAGTGAGGCTTGTTGAGCATCTAATATACCTTTATAGATGCTATCAGACTTAGTCCGGTATGTTATTTTCTCTGTTTTACAGATGACAAAAATGAGTCTCAGGTAGATGATATAATTTTCTAAAACAAATATTGGGGCAAAATTTCTGCATAATTCAAAGCCCATGCCTTTTGCATTATTGAGAATTGCCCTCACATGAATAGATAGGATACCTGTTCAAACATGGAATTTAAAACAGTTTGTATCAAGTGCTATGAGTAGAACTAAGAAGACAGTATTGTTGATGTTCAAGAAGGGAGAGATCTACTGGGCTTCTTGGCAGAAAGAGCTTTTCAGTTAGACTTTGAGGCAAGTAAGATTTTGATAGGTGAAAAGAGGGGAAAATAATTTCATGAGGAGGGAACCGATGGAGATTAAGCCTTTGAGATAGGGTCTCAGAATTATAGCTAGTGTAGTTTGGACAGAGGGTAGTGATTATCTATGAAAATACTGAAACAAAACTCACAAATCTAAAGAAAGTTTATTTCTCTTTATTGTCTGGCTTCTCCCAAATCCACACAAAGCTTCAGCAAAACTTTATAACATGGAGATCCTTGAATCTCTCAGTAAATAGCCACGTCTTTTATGAAAGACCAGATAGAAGTGCTAAGGATATTCACACACACAAATCTTCTAATTTTATACATTAGAAGAAAGTGAAAGTGTCCATTTATGAAACTTAATAATTCACAGGCTTATATCAGTTTCCTTTACATTAATCTAGCAAGTACCTATTCTAAACCACGTGCTATTTCAGGCAGTGACAGTGTCAAAGTCAATGACACTGTCTTTTCTCTTTCTCATTGTATTATGATCATTTGTTTACATGTCTACCTTTACTTATGGATTTTGAATTCTTAGAAAGCTTACAAAAGATCACTGAGTAAGACAGCTTTCTTCTCTGACACTTAAAATACCACCTCTTTCTATTTTAAAATTTTTTAAAAAGATTTTTATTTATTTATTTTTAGAGGGGAAGGGAGGGAGAAGGAGAGAGAGAATCATCAATATGTGGTTGCCTCTCATGTGGTCCCCACTAGGGACCCGGCCTGCAACCCAGGCATGTGCCCCGCCTGGGAATTGAACCTGTGATGCTTTGGTTCACAGCCCGCACTCAATCCACTAAACCACGCCAGCCAGGGCACCTCTTTCTGTTTTTTAGACACAAAATAATCAGGTTGAAATTATTTTATAGAGAAGTAAAATGATTTTTCTATTGTCTTAAAACAAAATATTTTAGTGTTGGAATAATTATTACTACAGACAATTATTCTTTTGGGCTAAGTTTGCTTGGCCTAAGAATATGGAAAAAGATGGATTCAATGAAGATTTTGGAAAAGAAAATAACATTAGTCTTGCATTTCACCCTCTTGAAAATTATAGACAATCTGTATGTTTTTATTTATTGAAAAAAAATCATATCCCATCTACTATGTGATTCATGCTGTTGTCCACTGATGGAAAGATACTTCATCTACCCTTATTGAGAGAGCAGTCCAGTGGAAAAACAGATACAAATATATGAAATTAATAAAATTTTTATTGGGTCCAGACTAGAGAGGGATAAAGTGGGGACCGGGAAGAGAGAGAAAGATAGCAAGATAATGTTATAAATGCCACATACTATGAATTAAATTTATCATATAGGTAATTTTAGAGCATTGCAGATTTTTATGTTATAGAATAAATTGAACAGATTCCCACTTTAGAGGAAAGAATCACTGACAGAGTTGCCACTTGGTGGCAGGGAAGCCAATTAGGAGGATAATGCAATGAGTATTCCAAGTGAGAGATCCAAGTGGGCATGGAGGGGGGCAGTAAGGAGTGGTGTTTCGTGGTTAGAAATAAGAAAAATAAAAGCTAAATAACTAACATCCACAGTTCCCGATGCCAAGAATGAAGAACTTTACACTTACAAACTAATGTAATCTACCCACTAACTCTATGAAGTTATTGCTAAATATATCCTCATTTTACAGAGATGGTTCCTAATTTTTCTGAAGCAATACATCTCAGAAAAGTAAAACAAAGACTCTAACCAACATATGCTGCATTTACTACTCTACTCTAGAATAGAGCCAGATTTTCTTAGTAAGCAAAAACAAGGGGGTGGAAATTAGTGGGAATATTTATCAATGTGGTCTCAAAAATGCTTATGCAAGACCTAAAAAAGAGATATAAAAGAAAGGTAATTTTTTTGTGTATATTTTAATATGTAGGTTGCTAGGGCTTGGCCACAGATAAGACTTCAATATAATGTAAGCAAGGGGGAAGCATCTGGAATGACTCCAAAGTTTTTGTTTAACTTGAGAATCATCCAAGCATTAAAAAAAAAATTGTGGAGAGCAAGGGTAGGGTGATTTATTAATTCTACTTTTAAACATAAAAGTCTTGAGTGCATTCCAGGTAAAACGATCTAGTAGACAGTTGAATTATTTCAACAGTCTCTTAATAGTTAGCTCTGCTTCTTCCCTTCTAGCATCTTCTATGGTATATGATCAACATAGGAATGAATAATATTTTAAAAGTATTAGGCATATATGGTCAATTGATCTTCAACCAAGCCACTGAGCCAATGCAATTGAGAAAAAGAAGTCTTTATAACATGTGAATTTCTACATGAAAAAGCAAATAAATAAACTATTAAACTCCTGCTTCATTTTATATACAAAAATTAATTTGAGATGCATCATAAACCCAATGTAACTAATATTGTAAAATTCTAGAAGAACATAGAGAATAGATTTGTGAAACATAATAGAGACTAGCTTTGAAAATGTATTAAGCAGGATAGAAAATATTGATCTGAAAAGAATAGAAGTGATTAATTGACTTCATCAAAAGTAAAAATGTTTATCAAAATATTCCATTAAGAAAATTAAATAAGCAAACTATACACTGAAAAAATATAGGTCTGTCCAGAAAAAGATCAATCATTATTGATATAACAAGAACAGTTTCTGCAACATCAATATAACCTATAGCCAAACAGAGTGGACTGGAATGTGCAAGTATGAACAAAGACGACTTCACTGTACAAGTCAGTGACGGCAGTAGACGCCACTGAGTGAGCATGTGCACTGTGTGACTGTTGCATTCAAAATGAATGAGCAAGTAGAGCAACAAATGTGCATCAAATTTGGTGTTAAGCTTCAATATCCCTCTGCAAAAACTATTTAGATGATTCAGAAGGCCATGGCTATGGGCAACTGGTGATGGGCAGCTTTATCACAACCATAGGCCTGCTCATACATCACATCTTGTGCAGAGTTGTTTTGGTGAAACATCAAATCACCCAGATGACTCAGCCCTCATACAGTCCAGATTTGGCACCCTGTGATTTATGGCTTTTCCAAAACTTAAATCATCTTTGAAAACCAAGAGATTTTACACCTTTAGTGAGATTCAGAAAAATACAACAGGGCAGTTAGTGAGATTCAGAAAAATACAACAGGGCAGTTGATGGCAATTGGGAGAACTGTGTGAGGTCCAAAAAGTGCCTATGTTGAAGGGGACTGAGCCATCACTGTCCTATGTACAATGTTTCTTGTATCTTGTATCATCTTCAATAAATGTCTTCAGTTTTCTTATAATGTGGATGGATACTATCTGGGCAGATTTTTTTTATAAAGATATTTTATTGATTATGCTATCACAGTTGTCCCCATTCCCCACTTCCTCCCTGTACCAGGTACATTCCCTCCAGCAATTCCCACTCCCATAGTTTGTGTCCATGTGTCATGAATATAAGTTCTTTGGCTATTCATTTTCCTATACTGCTCTTTACATCCCCTTGACTATTTTGTACCTACCAGACTGTACTTCTTAATCCTTTCCCTTTTATCCCCATTGTCTTCCTTCCCCCTCCCAGCTGATAACCCTTCAAATGATCTTCATATCTTGATCCATTCCTGTTATGGTTGTTTTCTTAGTTTATTTTTAGAATCAGTTTTTGATAGTTGTGAATTTGTTGCCATTTTTATGTACATAGTTTTGATCTTATTCTTATGTAGTCCCCTTTAACATTTCATACAATAATGGCTTGATGATGATAAACCCCTTCAGTTTTACCTCATCTGGCAAGCGCTTTATCTGATCTTCTATTCTAAATGATAGCTTTGCTAGATAGAGTAATCTACATTTTAGGTCCTTGCTTTTCATCACTTCATCCCAGTCCTTTCTTGTCTGCAAAGTTTCTTTTTGAGAAATCATCTGACAGTCTTATGAGAATGCCTCTGTAGGTAACTATCTGCTTTTCTCTTGCTGCTTTTAAGATTCTCTTTTATCTTTAACTTTTGATATTTTAATTGTGATATGTCTTGGTGTGTTCCTCTTTGGACCCTAGTTGGGTCCAACTTGTTTGGTACTCTCTGTGTTTCCTGATTTTGTATGTCTATTTCCTTCACTAAATTAAGAGAGTTTTCTTTCATTATTTTTTCAAACAAGTTTTCAATTTCTTAGTCTTCCTCTTCTCCTTCTGGCATCCCTATGATTCTGATGTTGGTACATTTAGAGACATCCCAGGAGCTCCTTATTCTAGCCTCATTTTTTAAAAAAAAAATTTGCTTCTTGTTGTTCTGATTGAATGCTTTTTTATTCTTCTTTATGTTCCAACTAATTGATTTGATTCTCAAACCCTTCCCTGCCACTATTGGTTCCCTGTAGATTTTTCTTTAATTCACTTAATGCAGGGGTGTCAAACTCATTTTCATCAGGGGTCACATCAGTATTGAGGTTGCTCTGCCGTTGCTCTGTTTTGCTTTGCCCAGTTGTCTTGCCGCTGATGAAACAGAACTGTGATGACAAGAGCACTTCTTGCTAAACTCTTAAAGAACAAATGGATTGGCTACACTCATAGTTTAATTTAGACAATTAAAATAATACATAATTATTTATAAAGTAAAGCTCTAAGTAGAAACATTTTATTTCACTAAAATTAGCATTATTATATTACTATTTTATGAACATAAATAAAGCTTGAACAGACTAAAAAAATAAAATACTTTCATAAAATGTATAAAGCCCCACATACTTTACTGCTTCCTAACTTCTTAGGGCACAATTAACAGATCTTTTAAGACCATTGAATATAATCACATGCAAGGCTATAATGACAAATATGTTTCTCTAACTAAAATAGTTGTAAATATGCATGAGTTTAGCTTATTCACAATTTTAGACTGTGACCACTACCTGACTCATCAACTTAACTTCACATTTAAGTTTTCATTTATGCATTCTGTTTCTTAGCCATGCAATCTAATTTTTTCAGATTATATAACCTAATATTTAAAAGAATCATTTACATTGAAGTAATATTTACTTAACAGATATTTATCAAGAGCTTATTATATGCATTACTGTTCTGCATACTGGGAATGAAGAAATATAAATACAAAGCCCCTGCTGTAATAAACACCTATTCTACATAGGGAGGTAACTGGTATAAAGTAAATAGGTAGACTCGGCCGGTGTCGCTCAGTTGGTTGGAACATCATCCTGTAAAGGTGAAAGGTTGCAGATTCAGTGCCCAGTCAGGACATATGCCTAGGTTGTGGGATTGGTCCCTGGTCTGGGCATGTATGACAGGCAACCAATCAGTATTTATCTCTGTTATCTCTCTCTTCCTCCCTTCCTCTCTCTTTAAAATCAATAAACATCCTCAGGTGAGGGAAAAAATTTAAAAAACTAAACAGGTAAATTTCACAGTAAGTAGGATGATACTAAGTGCTACAGAGAAAAATAAAGCAGTTAGGAAGAATGGCGATTCCTATTCCTGTAGTGGTAGTGTTGTACAGATGTGTCTGTGTGTGCATGTTCATGCCTGTGTCTGTTTATGTGTTGGAAATTATTTTTAATACAGTTGGCAGGAAAGATTTCATAATAATATATAACATTTGAGCAGACACTAAAAGTACCAGTAAGACAAATTAGGAAGCCCTGGAGAAGGGTTTTCCAAAAGAAAACAGCAGGTATGAATACCCTAAATCAGGGTTGTCAAACTCGTTTTCACAGGGGCCACATCAGCCTCCCAGTTGCCTTCAAAGGGCCAAATGTAATTTCAGGACTGTATACATGTAACTACTCCTTAACTAGGAGCAAGGAGCTCAGCACTGCCACCAGGTAGAAACAAGGTGCCAGGTAGATAAAACAAGGTGGAGGGCTGGATTCAGCCCGAGGGCCTTGGGTTTGCCACCTGTGCCCTAAATGGTGACTTTGCCTAATATGTTCAAGAAAAGCAAGGAAAACAGTGTGGCTGGGACAGAAAAAGGGAGGAAGTGTGACAGGAGATGAGGACTGAAAATAAAAGAGTGGGGCTCAGGGATAGAAGGTTATATTCCAGTCTCTAAGGCCTTTGTAAAAATTTTAACTTTTTTGCAGGACTGCACAATCTGCCTTATGTTTTATTTTTAAATTTTTACTTTTGTTTAATTTATTGAAGTGTATTTTACAAGCAATAAAATACACTTGTCTTACATTTTCAGTTCTAAGAGTCTTGACCATTACACATTTGTATAAACATTATTTATTTATTTATTTATTTATTTACTTACTTACTTACTTACTTACTTACTTTTAGACAGAGAGGAAGGGAAACAGAAAGAGAGGGAGAGAAACATCAACATGTGGCTGCCTCTGGTGCACCCCCTACTGGAGGCCTGGCCCACATCCCAGGCATGTGCCCTGATTAGGAATTGAATCAGCAACCCTCTGGTTCACAGGCTGATGCTCAATCCACTGAGCTACACCAGCCAGAGTCATTTGTATATATCCATGTAACCATCACCCAGAATACAATATAGAATACCAGAAAATTCCCTCTGGAATTTTTTTCCATTCAACTTTCCCTTTTTCCTGTTCTTGAACTTTGAATAAATAGAACCATTTAGTATGTACTCTTTTGTTTCTGGTACCTCTTGCTTAATGTAATGTTTCTGTGTTCTTGTTATGGCTGTATACTAGTCTAACATTTATATTTTTATATTCTTTAAAATTCCATTTTCCTGTTGATGGTTATTTGAGCTTTTCTAGGTTATTTGGGTTGTTAGGAATAACACTTCTATGATGTCTTTTTTGAGAACATATGTTTTTATTTATTTTGAGTATATGCCTAGCTGTGGAGCTGGGTCAATGGGGTGTATGTTCAATTTCATAGTAAATTGCAGAACAGTTCTTCAAAATGGTTGTATAATTTTATACTCCCATGAGTACTTTATAATGGCTGTGATTGCTCTCCACTGGTATTGCTAATATTTTTACATTTTAGTCATACAAATAGGTATGAAATGGTCTTTATTCAGATTTGTTTTTCTCTGTTGGCTAATGATGATGATAACCACCTCTCCTATGCTTATTGGACATTTCTATACCTTTCTTTGTGAACTGTTGCTTCATGTGTTTTGTCTATTTTGTAAATGAGTGGCTTGTCTTTGTTTTGTTAAATTGTGGAAGTTCTTTATATATTCTCTCAAAAAGTTTTTTATATATATATAAAAGTTTTATACTAAAAGTCTTTATTATTATATTAAAAGTTATCATTGTACTATATCATTATAATATATAATATCATAATTATAATATTAAAATATATTACAATTATAATATATTATATTAAAATATATTATTGTAGTAAAAGTTTTATATATATATATAAAAAAGTTGTGTGTGTGTGTGTGTGTGTGTGTGTGTAAAATGGTCAGTCTAAGGAAAAGGCAGCAGATGAGTGGTGAAGATGAGGGCTCAAGGTAGATGAAGTAGCATCATGTCTCTAAGCTAGACTGTTAGCACAAACCCTTCCACTGGAGTTCTTGAAGTCCCCTGTGACCAGAGCCACCAGTGTTAAAGCTCCGTCAGGAATAAGTGGCTTTGGAGCACTTGTCAAGATGACTCCATACCCTGTACCCAGAAGATATTGAGCCATCCTTGTGTCCCTGGAATGAATCCCACTTGATCATGGTATATAATCCTTTTAATATATTGTTGAATCTGAACTTCTGATCAAGGTGGAGGTGTAGGTAAACACACTTCACCTCCTCACATAATTATAGCAAAAATTACAACTAGACTACAAAACAAATATCACCCAGATTGCTCAGAAAATCAAGCTATATGGAGTCCAACAACCAAGGATTGAAAGAAGACACGTTCATCCAGTTGGGTAGGAGGGGCAGAGATGTAGGGAGGTGGGGAAAGGTTGAGAGGCATAGAGAGGGGGAAGAGTAAGTCGTCCCACATTCACCTATAGTGGATAAAACTTAGGAGGGATACTTTGGGAGTGAGTGATCCCAGCCCCAGGCTAGGCCACCTACCTAGGGATCTAGTGCGAGGAAGATAAGTCTGCATAACTTCTGGCTGTAAAAATCAGTGGGGGTTGGGACAGCAGAAGAAACTGCAGGATTCTCAGGAGACTTTTCTTAAAGAGCCAACAAAAGTCTCAGGACTCACACAGACCTACCCCCTCTGGGATTCAGCACCAGGGTAACAACTCAAAGGGCACAAGTGACATATGGGGAGAAAGTGAAGTGACAGGAAACAGGCTGAGTACTGGGAGACAGCTTCCTCCTGAGCAAATCTCCACAAGCAGCAGCATCGTCCCCTCTTTTAGTCTTCCCATACATAGAGCCACAAGTCATGAAACACATTGCCTTGCCCTGGTGATTACCTAAGGATCCCCGCCCCCCCGCCTCACCAATTTACAGATACCTTTTCTACAATAGGCCATGCTACTAAAACAGGAAATCAAAGCAGCTGTACCTAATACACAGAAGCAAACACAGGAAGGTCGCTAAATTGAGGAGACAAAGAAATATGGCCCAAATGAAAGAACAGAACAAAACTCCAGAAAAAGAACAACACTAAATGGAGATAAGCAACCTATCAGATGCAGAATTCAAAACAATGGTCAGGATGCTCAAAGAACTCACTGTATACTGCAATAGCATAAAAAAGACCCAGGTAGAAATAAAGGTTGCATTAAGTCATAGGTGGCAAACACAAGGCCCACAGGCTGAATCCAACCCTCCACCTTGTTTTATCCCGCCCGGCACCTTGTTTCTACCCAGCGGTAGCGCCGAGCTCTCGCTTAACTCTTAAGAAGTAGTTACATTTATATAGTTCTGAAATTACATTTGCTCTGTGGTTAAAAGACATTTCCTTAGGTACATAGGTGTTGAAGAGAAAAACATGAAACTGTAATTTGAGAAAGTATATTATGAAAACACTTTATAGAAATGCTTGAAAACATCTAACCAAAAGTAATTCTTACATCTTTCTAGTTTATTCAACAACTGAAAATAAAAGCTAGCCCAAAAGTTGTAAGGAATGAATTAGAAACCTCGTATATATAGCAGGAGGCAAGAAGTAGTCACTGAAACACACAATTTTGAACAGTTTAAAATTAGAAGGAAGCTTACCAAAAAGAGGTCTCGACTGGCTGACCTGCCAATGTTACACTAATATTAAGTTCTCTCTGTGGCTGTCCTTGATTCTAATGTAAGAAAGCATGTAGGACAAAGGTCTATGTCTACTAACTTCTAAGTCAGAACTGTTACTGGAAATCATTATGCATGACAGGACCTGAATGCATGAGACTTACTGCTCCCCATTATGTATTTCATTATGCAATTTAGCTCACAATGTACTGGTTCTCACCCCTAAGTTTGAAATACATAAAGTCATATCATATTCCTTATACAGGTATTAAATATCCTCAAATTTCAAAGAAAATAATTATAATACCATAAATGAAAATATTTGGGTAGATTCATATATATATAGAGAGAGAGAAAAAGAGAGAGAGAGAGAGAAAGGAAACAAAGACATAGAAAAGCAACATATATAAAGAGAAGCTAACATCTATTGAGTGTCTTCTATGTGCCCAGCATTGTTCTGACCTGTACTTTCATAATTTCATTTATTATATATAATGATCAACCTAAGGCTATCCCTGGGATCCTGGCCATGGAAGTTCCTTACAGATCAGACCATGTTTCCCTGAGCAGCTTTTGGTATTATCATAACTATTCCACTTCAGCTAAGGTCATAGATTTGGTCTTAAATATCAAAATATTTTCATTGTGAATTGTGATTAGAAAAAGTTCTAGCACATATATTATAAATACCTCAAAAATGCACTGATGGCACCTTCTGATGTGGCATGATTCTTATACGTTTACATTCTTTATAATATTTTTTCTCTAGTAACAGTTCAACAACAACAAAAAAATCAGACACAGGATCTCTCTCTCTCTCTCTCTCTCTCTCTCTCTCTCTATCTCTTTCTCTCTCCATAAAGTGATAGAATAAGACAGGTAAGTTATCTGGAGGGTGACTTTTCTTTTCCCTGCCCCCAAGCCAGAATGAATTAAATGGCAAACAGTACTTGGCTTAAGAAGTTAGGAAATAAAGGTAAATTTAGGAATTTATGGAACAGAAGAATTCTTATAAATTCCATGCTTGAAAAGAAGTTTAGCTTAGAATAAATAAAAGAAAAAAGCAGGCCAAATGAAGAAAAAAATGGGGGAAGCTTTGAAACAAAAACTTCTAGCCTTATAATCTTCTTAGTCTTGACTTTAGATGTCATTAGTCAAATGATAGAGCCTGGGAACATCAGGCTGGAAAGACCTAAAAACATTCAAGGAGAAAGGATGTGCTTGGGCTTAGGGGAAATGAACTGACAGTGAGTAGAGAATGAGAGTTGGTTAAGGGGAGAGGAAGAGTCATGAAAATTCAGAGCAGTGACAATCAGATTGTGTTGGAAGTGGTGTGTACATTCAGTATGCTAAAAAAGACAAGAGAACTTCTTAGGGCAAAAGTGGGATGTGATTGCAGAACCAAAAAGCCTGAAGCGGCCTACATGTAAGGATCATTTAGCACCATTACACAGGGCCATCAGTGGTGCTTTAAAGAGGAATTGCTTAAAAGAGCTCTTCTCCTTTCTAGTTATCCTATAATAAAGTACTATAAAATAAATAGACTAGTTCCTGGTCTCCACTTTTTACCTTCTTAAAGCTGGTAAATTTCAAAGTCTTGTGGTTTTGGCAAAGCCTATGTCTATACTAGATGCTTAATAAGTATCTGTGATTTGACATCTAGGTTATGGCAAAAGTTTTACATGAGAGTAAAAATATTCTTACTAACACAGTTTAAAAGTCTTCTTTATTTCAGGTGGGTAGAAAATATTAAGAAAAAATTGAATGAATTTAAAAAGAGTGCAAAGTTTATTCCAATTAGGGAAGCATTAAATACCAGCAGAGAACTCAAAGATCTCAGAAGTCAGCCCTGCTCTGCTTGACCCTACCTTTGTAAAGAGTGCTGTGTATATTCTTAGAGACAGAAAGGAATGATTATCTGTCATGTAGGATACAAATCATGCTTACTCAGGAATGCTGTCTTAATAGTAAATCAGTAGAAATTACTGCCTAGAAGAAGATATTATTCACTTTCAACAAGCTATCATTTGCAGGTGATAGCATATTTATCTTATTAATATGTACAGTGCAAGTGTAATTCACCTTACTGAAGTGTTTATGTCCAGCTGTAGACAAAATGGGGTCTTCATAGCTCCCTCTGTTTGTGTGAACCACTTATCATGCCTTCTTCACTCTTCAGGTCACCAAACCCACCTGTCTCCTAGTCTAACCAACTCTGAGTTGGCATTTCCCCATTCAACCTTGCCTTCAAGTCTTACACTCTGGTTCATTTGCACTTGTATGCATAACTCCTAATTCTATCTTTTCACATGTCAACCCACTAAGGTTTGTCTCCTGCTTCCTTTGGTAGAAAGGACATCCCAGGATATAATAAAAAGATCCAGGTTAAGCTGTTAAGATCTGGTGCTGGAAGCTAGTTCCATTTCTCTTAACATTTTGATCAGGGGATAATTCATTAACTGAAAGATGGAATTATAGTTACCTGTGGCAAACTACCACAGGAAAATTTTTGTTGCAGAACTTTATGAAAATCTTTCTCAAAGAGAATATCTAGAGAGCTAGGGGTACATCTCAAAGGGATGAAAAAAAATTAACAAGCAATGAAGGCAATGGTAGTTTTGCTTCAAATGCGAAGTTGTGTTTTATAACTATTTTAAAAGTCATTATCAGTATAACCATTTTGGGCCTGAAATTAGAGGTTTCTGTCAAACTTACTAATGCATTTATCAAAATACTTTCTGAAGTTTCTTCACAGACACACACCCCCTTTAAAAAATTATTAAACACATTATACCTAAAGTAAGTACTAAGAATGGAGAATATACAGTAATTCCACTTTAGGTCCCATCGTCCCTGGTTATTAATTTTCATTCATTCATTCATTTGACATTGAGATATCATTTTACATCTAACACTGAGCTCGATGCTGAATTCAAGAGTTTCCTTCTAGTGATATTTTAAAGGCCAAGTTCCATTAAGGAGTAAATGTATGCAGAGGGTGGGTTAGTCATATTTAGTCACATAGGAGATGAGCCAGTAAATGATAGCAAAGAAAAACATCATTTTTAGAGTATCAGAAGAATATTTATATTTTTAACTTATAAATACAATGGAATGAGAAAATATTGAAAAAGGAAAAGGACAATATCCATTGACTAAGATAATATCTGGGCTAGAGTTATTATTCTAAAATCCCAGTGCAAATTTTGGAGAGGGTGAAATTTGCCAAGATTGATTATAGGATTTCTAAATAGTCTATTAACACAAACATTTTTAGGGGGGATTCAATGACATGTTACTCACTCTGGGCTGTCTCAAGTTCCCTTTCTTGGTTTGCATCATAAAAAGCATCCTACCCAACACAACAGCATATGTGCTATCTATGTTTTATATACATATATAAAAATATTATTTCTTTTGGCTTTAAAGAGTGTTTGAAGGTGGGTAACAGGATAGTCAAGGTAATTTAGCAGCCAGACAGATGAATAAAGTGAATTCTGGAAGAGGAGCAGAAGATAAAGAATTATTTCTCAAGTGTAAGTTAAGTCCAAGCTGAAACTGAGGCAAGAAGACCAATAGGATTTATAGGTAATGACAAGTGATCACCATAATGATTCTCCTGCAATGCAGTCCTGCTTCACTCTCCTCCAAGTCTCACACCCATCACTCTGGCTCCTGTAATGCTCATTGAAATGATATGTGTATAAGCACAAGCAATTGTATTTGTCCAGGAGGAAATTTTTCTTATGCCTTTAAAACACCAAAACAACTTTTGGTTAGTCACAATTAATATTTGCAAAGAGGAGTGGTTATACTTTCATTGCTATTTTTATTTATGATCCAACAAATGTATTGGATTTGGATAGATTTGTTTGTGTGGTGGGGCCTTGGCATGGGATGCCTCCAAAATAAGACTGCAAACCATCTTATCTCTGAGTCAGAAAAATGTGCTTCCTCAGAGAAACATCTATTTCATTACAGATTTTATAAAGACCTTAAAATAAAAACAAAAATAAGAATTTAACTGTTAGACTTCTGCTTGCTCACTTTGGAGTCTTTTCCAGAGCCAAGAAACAGTAACTGAATATTTAACCAAACCTTTCTGCACAGATGTTTCTCTCAGCACACAGCTGCCATTTTGCTGACCTCACTCTTACTGCCTGGCAAGTCACAGCAGGTCAAATACATTTGGCGGTGATCGTGTTTCCTGTCTTTCTCTCGTTCACTCATTCTTTATCATTAAGCAATCAGTTTTAGTCCTTCTAGTATCAGCTCAGATGCCACCTGCTCTCTGAAGCCGTCTTTGACACCTCCCTCTCTAGTTGGAGTCAATTTCTCCCCACTGTACTCAGAATCCCCATAATAATTTGCTTGCACTTTTCTACCTACACTTGTCACCTTTCCACCCTCAGCAGCTAGAGGATGGAGATTATTCATTATTCTATTATTTTATCCCAAAGAGTAGAAAAGAGGTAGAAGGGAGTGAGGGAAGCATAAAAGGCAAAGAAGCAAATATTAGTAATAGCTAAGTTATATTGTGTGCACATTCATGAAAAACTACTTGTATCGAGTATTTTGTATATTCATCTCATTTAATTAAACAACTGCTGGCTAGTACCAAGCACTTTATATATACCATTGTTTTTGGTCCTCACAGAAACTCCGTAAATTGTACTTACTGATTTTACAGGAAATAACAGGAAGACTCATGGGCGTTAAATAACCTGTCCAAGGTCAAATAGCCAGTTAGGGAAGGAACATGAAGGCGAGTTGGACTGATTCCAAAGTCTGTGATCTAAACAGCTATGCAATAATATTAATTTGCAGAGATTTGAGGAATTTGGCAGATGAAATCTGACTGTTAACAATACGCAGTCTCAGGACAGATGATGATGGGAGCAGGTAGGATATGCTGCTGCCTAGCCTAGAGACTGGAGAGATGAACTGCAGGGGTGAGAAACATTAGAGAAGATGTTGCATAGGCAGTGACAAGATGGAGAGGTTATTCCAATGTGTGATAACAGATAATAACCCTGGGCTTATGAAGTATGACTCAGAGTTCATTCCAGCACAAAGAGTAGTTCAAAACTAGATGTAATTTCACTTTTTCTATGCATCAATCCGAACAATGGTTATCTCAAGATATGAGTCCATTCTCATGTGGACCTGCAGCTATGAGACAGTACCAGAGCCTCCAGGGGCAGCCTGTCAGAGTCCTTTGTGCCTCAGCAAACCAAAGGAAAAGCCCCAGGTGAGCTTCACAAGGACGTTTCTTAGCAGCCTACTCTCTGAATCTCACTAATGCCTGGCCAGACTGAAAATTCATCCTCCACAGTGACTGCTTGTTTAAAGATCACTAGACGGTCATACATATTGCCTCATTCTGAAGGTCCTGGAACTCCTTCCCAAGAGACATCATCAGCCATAGAGTGCCAATCACAGAGGGATGTTCTAGATTATAAGACACCAGCCCTGGAAGTGAGATAAATCTCTCTGTTTGCAGAAGAGTTGATTCGGTCAGGATGTCTGTTGGTATGTGATGTGCCAATCTAAGAGTTGCTAATCATGCAAGTTCAAATCATGGCTCACCCTTTCCTGGAAAGGTTATTATGTCATATAACAGCCACAAAAAAAAAAAGACAAATGAAACAATAGTAACAACACCCGTGATGGCTAACAACTTTTGAACATAGGCTAGGAAAATTTTCACATGTACATCTATTAACTCATAAAATAAATACAGATGTGGATATATAATATAGACATAGACCATACGGAGACCAAACTCACATTAATTCTCACATATAACCTATGCCCAATCATTCAATTATCAGACAGAATCCAGAAAATCTGAACCCAGGAGTCCACAAGTTTCAGGTTTTGGGATATTTATGCCTGTGATCCTGTGCCAAAACCTAGTTAAGAAATGTAACAAACCCTTTAAGATTTTCCCAACATTGGACTATGGCAAGAATCAATTCAATTTCAGGAATGGCATTCTACACATAGAACTTAAGACCATAAAATCCAAGCTCATCTATTAACCAAAAGTACATTTTGAGGGAAATTATTGTTGGTAGAGAAGTATTAAGTTATAACCATCACTTTTTGCTCAAAGGGTCCTTGGGAACACTTAAAAATTAATACAAGTAATTCTAATAAGTGGATGTATGGATGTTTGTGAAAAGGAAATAAATCGTTCCAATTATTTGAGAGGTACAAAGAGTGGTCTGATAGCTAAGTGAGATATTTTGCTAGCCTCTTATCCATTCACCAACCAGCATCTCTTTTTCTACCTAATATCACCCACTTCCAAAAGGGATATCTAAAAATACTCTTTGATTGACCTCTGGGTTGCAAAACATATTCCTTCAATTCAGGCACAAAGTATATGAGGTCTGTCCAGAAAGTATCCATCCATGCACTATGAAAAATAGAGACATTTTTTGAGGAAGATACAAGATAAACGAAACATTGTACATAGGACAATGATGCCTCAGTCCACTTTAAATTAGGCACCATGGGACCTCACACAGTTCTTCCAACTGCAGCATGATATTCCTTCTGCTCTGGTAACAGAAGCCATGGAAGAAATTTTGCCATGACACATTTCATGCCAAGATCTTGCATCAAAATCTCAGACACAGTAGTTTTGGAACCCCCAGATCAGATTCTAGTTCTCACACTGTCAGTCGCCGATCTTTGTTGATTGCAGCCCGTACACGTTCAACATTCTCAGGTGTTCTGTTTGTTTCAGGCCTTCCAGAATGTGAATCACTTTCAACAGATTGTTGACCATCTCTGAAGCATTTGTGTCTCACTTTTATTTGCATTCATTGAATTGTCCCCAAAAGACTTCTGAATCATCCGAATAATTTCCCAGGAGGAATGTTCAAGCTTAAGGCAAAATTTGATGCAGATTCGTTGCTCTACCTGCTCAGTCATTTTGAATGTGATGGCCACACAGTACACATGCTCATTCAACAACATCTACTGCCCCTACTGACTAGTACATTGAAGTCATCATTGTTCATGCATGTGCATTCCAGTCCATTCTCTTTGGCTGCTGGGTTACACTGAGTTCACCCAAATTGTTCTTGTTATATTAACAATGACTGGGCTTTTTCCAGACAGAACTCATATCATACTCTAGGATACAGCTCAGGAGGAAATGAGGTAACACCTGCTTGTAGCATTAGCAAGCTTCTTTGTAATCTCAATAAAAATCCATTTGTGTCAATGGCAGTCTTTTAATTTCCTTATCTATACACAATACAACATATTTCACATTTTTTATACTCACTGTCCAAATATCTACTCTTATACCTTCTAATGCCACGTGTATTTACTTGATGCCTATGAAAGTCCTAATAAAATTCTTCTGTTATCTATTACTTATTCTATGATCAGCCTTGGTCTCTAGACATACTTTCTAGGCTATGTATACTCATTTAGAATTTGGCCTTTGAAACACCTCTTGCTCAACAGTCTTTGAGAGAAAAATATATTAAAGTAATACTGAGATGAAGTTAGATTATTACCTCATGTGTACAGAGGTTATGTCCTGCTTCACCAAATCTCTAAACACGGGTAAGTTCTTAGAAATAAGAAGGCAGTGCTAGAAATATATTGATACATGGTTGTATAAGCATAAGAGACTCTCATTTACTTGTTCCTAATGTTAAGATCTTAAATAGGAATAATTTTTGTCTTATTTTGTGTGTGTAATATTTATATGATATATATGTATACATATGATATATGCAAGTACATACATATACATATACACAGACCTATACATATATGTGCGTATCTCTTTTTTTTAACTTACACAGTAGAATCCAGTTGGTAGAGATCTAGAAATTGCTAAAAAGGGAAGAAATAATTTCACTGATTTTCAATTATTGGTTTTTAAAGAGAAAGAAATATTTTAAAGTTTGACCAGGAAAGATGCCACTACTCTATAATGATATTTTTAGGAGTTACATATTGTTTGGAAGAAAAGAGATCTTTACTGCCTGAATTCACAATGGCAGTCTATCTTCCTACATGTATAATAATTCAAGAAATGGAGGATAGCAAGTGAGCTCAAGGACTAGGGAATTGGGATGACAGCTGTCATTTCCAGTTGTTTCAACCAAAACCCTTTTTACATCCCTAGTGCAGCTTAGCTTTTCCGAGTTCTAGTTTTTACTTTGTAAATTGGGATTTAAAGTATTTAACCTCTTTGGAGCATATTTAACAATTTCCAGTGACATTAGATCACAATAATTAGTATTTGTAAAGAGATTTGGGATTCTGGATGAAAGCAGTTATAAATGTGCAGGATACTCGCATTTCTGTATATCTTGAGACAACCTTAAACAAAACAGAAATAGAACAATTCAAGAATCTAAGAGGAGCCAAAGAATTATACATATATTAATCCTTCATCTTACAACAACAATAATATTTTCTTCTGGTTTTCAAGCAGAGTTTACATTAGCAAATATATTAAAAACTGTTGAACATATTAAGTCAACATTTTCATAGTTAGATACATGTGGGCTTTTCTTTTTCTCTCTTGAAAGATGGGATTAGGCTGAGCAGCAGTAGCTGTTGAAAGCTCAAACTCCCTGCCTCCCAGAATGGGTACTTGTAATTAAAAGCTTAGCTCACCTTATCCTTCCAGTTTCCCAGGTGAAAAGTTAAATCCTGCATTTAATTGCATATATATGTGTGCATGTTTCTAAAACCAAAGCTTTAATGAGAGCCAGTGCTTGGGAGATGAGAAGGCTATGCAGATATTTGACACAACCAAAAATAAAGGGAACCAGAGAAAAGGGGAAGATGAGACAACAGAAATGTGGCACGTCGTTTCCTTTTGGTTTGTTACCAGCTAGAATACAAAGTTCTTGCTGTTTGGCATTACTATTTAGATAAGCAGCAAAAACAAACCAACCCAAGTATGCTGTATTTGAAGATTTGCCATAAGCATTTTCTATTTTTTGGTTGGTGTGTTTAATCAGAATTATGTCAGAACTGGGATTAGAATGTGGCAGAATTATTCTGTTGAGGGAAAGCCCGCAGCAAGTGTGCCCCGTGGAGCCTGTCTGTGGCATGGAGACAGGCTGGGTGATCATTCAGAGATCAAGACTGATCAACTTACTGAGAAAGTAGGATGCAAACCTCAAGAACACTGGGACAGAGGCCAGAGTGTCAATTTTAAGCAGAAAATGGACTGTGAAAAGGAGTTTCCAATAGCCAGGGGTTAGGAGGAAGGGGTGCACTAGCAGTAATCATGTTGGAGGGTATAATTCAGTCTTTGAGAGAGTTAGATGTTGAACCCTTAATACTCACTGAGAAATAAGGAATCATTTGACTGGATTCAGAGACTATATCATGATTATCAGCAGCAAAATGGACTCAGTGATAAGCCCTGCCATGGGCTAAAAAACAATGCTTGAAGATTATAGACCATAAAGTGAGATAAGGACTATCTATATTTACAGTGTCTGACACTGGTATATTCTTAACAAGCTGATTGATAAGAAGGAATGAATTGACCTTGTAGAAATGCAGAAACTTAGTCCTGAATTGGGGGTAGTGGGAAATGACCTGCCAAAGTAAAAATGTTAGTACATCACAGCTAAAATCCAGCTTTCTGCCAAGGCTACAACCCTTAACACTATATGCTACCTAACTCTGGAGAGCAATATGCAGATTTCCTGGGTCTGAGGGTCAAGTAAGTCCTGATGCTGAGGTCAATGGAAGTCAACAAGCCCAGACAAGCTTTTATGAATTGACATTGAAGTGCATGAAAGACAAAATAGTCATTCTTTTTATCAAAATGATTGAAAAATCCTTCCTTCCTTCCTTCCTTCCTTCCTTCCTTCCTTCCTTCCTTCCTTCCTTCCTTCCTTCCTTCCAAATTTTGTGTGCATACATGCCACAATATTTTAATAGGGAAGGGAATGAATCCATAATTGAGGAAATTCAGTTATGCAGAGAATGAGTGAACACACACACAAAAGAGGAGCAGTAAGTCCTCTTATCACTCCTCAATACACATTAAAGAAAAAACTAGTTTAGCTTGCTCCTGAAACTATGTAGCACTAAAAAGGGAACCCACACTCCATGTCCCAATGAACAACTGGTTTATTTTTTGACGGGCAGAAGATGAACAAACTTTCTTTAGACTTAAAAATAGTGAAATTGAAGAAAGCCACTCTACTAAATTATCAAAGGAGCCAGAGGCATTCCTTCCTTCACTTCACCGCACTTTGGATTGTAAAACATCTTGTTAAGGTGCCCTATACGGAAAACCTCATTTGTGTAAGTTTTACATGGCTTTGCAGAAAGCCATTTCTTTGTTTTAATATCAACTTTCATATTACATTCTGTATCAAATCCCAATTTTCTATCTCATCTCAGAAGTTCCTGCTTTGTTTTTCTGGTCTCTCTCATCCTCTGCTAAGGACTCAGAGATCTTGTCTGAGAGTAGTTTGCTCAGCTCTCTCTAGTATATTCTCTGCTGCACAAGAACATGTTTTCCCTCTACTTCCAGGGAACATAAGACCACAGGTTTATTGATTTATCATTGTTTAGGCAGTGTGTCCTAGTAGCTGGTTAAGATACAGAGAGAAAGAGTTTTTTTCAAGTCACAGAATCCCTTAGAACTCAAAACAATAAAGAATTGGAAATTTTACTTAGCAAATAAAAAGAAAACATCATCGAACATTGAAAAGAGAGAGGTTGAGAAAGACAGTAAATAAGAGAAGGGTGGAAGGTCTTCCCCACCTAAGCTCTTTGTGGGTTTATCTCTTTTTGCTGTATGTGTGTTATGACAGCTGTGTTATATAGAAACATGACTCTTCTTTTGATGTGTGTGTAGAACCAGGACATTGATTGATGGGTGATGTCATGGAAGAAACAGCCAACTATTGGGGGTGGGGGCTGAATTTAGTTAATAATATGTATTGGCCTCTCTTGATCTGTGCTTTAGAGAGTCCAGGTATATAGGGTTGTTGTGTCAGCTGCAGGCTACTAAGATGAAGAAAGACTCAAGAAAGTAAGATACAGATTTGTAGATCAGATTATCTCCAGTAGATATTCTAAAATTATTATTTGTAGCCTATGTATGAACTCTAGGGAATCCATGAGCTTAATTATTTAATATACAAATGTTTTATTATTTATGTGTAGTTTAGCCAGTAAGAGAATCCATACTTTACGTTAGGTTCTCAAATGTCTATAATAGCACAATAATGACAAGGCATGTGTCCTCTGTTTTCCTTTAATTTCCTTTGACATTGCAATGCTTAAATATTCCAGACTTGTCTCAGCTGATATATGGGCATTAAATTAAGAGTTATTTATTCAGACTTTGTCCAGGGTATTAAAAGAGAAATCAAGTCTCTAGGGCATTTTTGAAATATCAGCATTATTAGTAAGGGAATCCATGGGGAAGTTGGCCCTCAGAGGAAAAGTGGCATTGCACGTTCAAGCTCCTCTTTCTCAATGATAAAGTATCCCAACAGCACCAGACTTGGAAATTTGAGTGATAATTTTATCCCAGAAGGTTGTTTTCTCTAATAAAGACTAGGAGCATTTCTGTACACAATGCCATCCAACAAACTGGATACAAAAAACATGAAAATAAAAGGTCAGTTGCCATCTGATATTTTCTTTTAGCAGAAATCAGAGTTTTGAATACATCTGAACTATGAATATACTAACTCACCATCCTACCTCCACAAAGAGATGATAATGCAAGGCAAAATGCAAGCACCACTCCTTGGACCATCAAGGAAGTACATGTACTTGCTTGCCTCACTTGACTCAATTGAATATTACAGCTGCCCTGCCTGCCTTACAGGATGAGAGCCAAATGACTCAATGAACGTGAAAGCATTTCACAAACACCAAATGGGTTTTATTGGTACTATATGTATATGTCATCTGTATCCATTAAGTATCCTAGTAGAAAGGAAAAATGGCTAAACATAGGCAATCTGATAAAATAAATCATAATTCTAAATATGTGTTCTCTTGGCCCAATTATTCAACTAAAAATATAGTCAGGGTACAACCAGATTAGTATTAAAGTTATATTTTTAAAAAGGTTCATGCATATTATTTACAAGAATGTAAAATTTGACATAGTCAAAATGCTCATTAATAAGGAAGTGATGAGACACATAATGATCCTAACATACAATAGAATTCTATGTAGCCATAAAAAATCATTAGGTAGGTCTATCTTTGTTTATATAGCATTTTCTCCCACAAAACAGTTACTAAAAAGGGATAGAATAAAGTATGTTATATCATATAATCCAATTATCTTTATATTAACAAAGCAAAATATTAAAATATATATATCCCAAAATGTTAAGAGTTGATGCCTTTGAATAAAGGTCTTATAAAAGATTTTTTTTCTGTACACAATCCATACTGATATACTACATGTATGGACTGCTTTGATGAGCAGAAAATGTGGATAAAACTATTCTCATTTTGAATGACAAAGGGTACCCTCTTTAGAGTTTTTAGCTCCTCGAGGCCCAAAACAGTTCTCTCCAACCACTGTCAAGGGGCTTTACAGAATTTCCTATAATAATTTGAGTGTTATAGTATTGTCCTATTATCAGATCTTTATTTTAAAAACATGCAAACTTAAAAAAATCAAAGAACTTCTCTGAGATCACAAATCTGGCTTCTAGGTTGGTAGGCCCTAAATTATATAAATACATGAAAACTCATTATCATTTAAACAGTTTTACACTGAATATGCAAATGTTGTTTGCCAATTCTTTTATTAAGATAAATATTATAAATTTGATACTAACATTCACTTACCTAAATTTACAATTTGATCAAAGGAAGCTGGATTGAAATACAAGGCCTTTTTTTTAAAAAAAGAAGCAACCTTTAATTAGAGAAAATTTGAAATCCAGGGACAGTGTTTTCACTGAGGAAGAAAGCGTGTTAATTGGCAATTAGAAATATGTACATAATTTTCAAGCACGGTCATGACAATGGGGTCATACTCCCTACACTGCATTATAGATTAGTTGTAATATGTCCTCATTGCAAGTCTGCAGCTCAGATTTCACAATGTTCATTCACAACATCACAGAAAAATACTATTTATTTTTGTGTCTTTCTTAAACAATAGACTAAGACACAAGAGATATTTGTGGACATTTAGCTGCCTTTTACACATAGTACTAATTGTTTTATTTTAGTATTGTGGTGGCATTTTGCATTTTGTACCTGCTATTTTAGCAACCTTGATGAGAAGATATGAGATTTCCAAACAGGAGGAGGACAATCATTTTCATCTTTGTATAAATGAACAACTACATGTGGAAGAGGACTAAGAAAATAAAAGCCTAGAGGTATTTATTATTTTTTATTTTGCAAAGATTGATGTACAGAAACAAAGTACAAATGAAAATGGGGACCTGGGTAGCACCATCCCCTCCTGAATTCCTAGCTGCCCTGCACATCTGCCTGGCATGTTGGCCAGGGGTCCCCACTGGGCGAGCTCTGGTCTGAATATTAATGGCACTTAAAACCCAAGTCCATTTTTTTCCATTCTGAGTTGTGAATACATTAGCATCCCTGGCTGTCTGAACACCAGCAACAACCTCACATTATATCCAAATAAAAAATTAAAACATAAAAAAGGATACTTTTGAATGCTAAGTCAACAATGTTGCCAGCATGGGAGGCATGTTAGAAATTGCACCTGGAAATATTATTCACTACTGCATTTCCCTCTTAAATGTACCTATCAGAAAACTTGCTGCCTTTTTTAAAAAAAAAGATTTTATTTTTATTTTTTAGAGAGAGTGGAAGGGAAGGAGAAAGAGAGGGAGAGAAAGATCAATGTGTGGTTCTCTCTTGTGCGCCCCCTACTGGAGACCTGGCCAGCAACCCAGGCATGTGCCCTGACTGGGAATCAAACCAGCTATCCTTTGGTTCACAGGCTGGCACTCAATCCATTGAGCCACTCCATCCAAGGTGAGAACTTGCTGATTTTCCCTTAGACTTTTTACCACTCAGGGCAGCTTGGAGCCTGACACAGAAACCAAAAATGACATAGAACGCACCAGAAAGGGCAGGAGAGCTTCACAACTGTTATAAGACAAACTCTCTACTTACTTAGCAACATTTCTTAAACCTAAAGCTAGTGTGATGTCTCTACCTGCTCAGTGTCAGTACATTGCCAAAATGACTGGTACTGGTTGATATCCTTTTAATTTGCAGTTTTCTAGTACTACTTGGAAATTGGAAATTTTTTATATTATGCAACCATTTTCCTATAACAAACTAGTTTTAATTTCATGCAAGTAGTGTGCAAAGTATAGTTTGGTGCTCACAGACTAGGGAGCAACATCCTGCAGGATGACAGTTTAATCACCACTCTCCAATTCAGGATTCTTTGGGCTTGTAACTTTCCAAGTTCTAACCAATCACTAGGCTGCACAACTTTTACAAAGGCAGAAGGAAAGAGGGAGGGGTATATGCTGCAGAATGATTTATTAGGGTTGTAATGCTAGGACAGCACAAAACCCCATAAATATTCTTCTTAATGTTTTATTTTGTATGACAGCCTTCAAGTGATATATTATCTGATAATTTTCAAGATGGCTATATAAATACTTTTTTTTCTTTTGTCTGCAGCCTAATATATGATGAAGTCTCTGCAGGCTAATATATGGGCCAGGGTGTGTTCTAGTGTGCACAGCCCTAATAGAGATTTCCAAACCTAAAATTCTGTCTTAGCATTACACCATGGATTTCTTCTTAGCATCTTAGAAGCAGAAAAAATGTAAAGGAAATAAACAGTAATCAGTATTATATGACATGTTTCCATTCTTACTCAAGCAACCTGAGTATCTGTTGTTTCCCACATAAACAGAACTCACAGCAGCAGAATCTCTTTTCTCATCTTTATGAGTCTTATACCATAGCCAAAGTTTTGATGGTGCCTTTTAAATTGGATGTTTAAAATTGATAGATGACTGATTTTTCTTAGGAAGACAGCCATCAAAGACTCTAAAAATATAAGAACCCTGCAGAAAAACTCCTCGTACTCACTAAAATGAGATAGTACAACACAAACAAGTATTTATCATTCCGTTTCTTAAAGTTGGCCAAAATCTGCCCTGGCTGGTGTAGCTTAGTGGATTAAGCGCGGGCCTGTGAACCAAGAGATCACAGTTCGATTCTCGGTCAGGGCACATGCCTGGGTTGCAGGCCAGTTCCCAGCAGGGAATGCACAGGAAGCAACCATACATTGATATTTCTCTCCCTCTCTCCTTCCCTTCCCCTCTGAAGATAAATAAATAAAATCTAAAAAAAAAAAAAAAGTTGGCCAAAATCTGATATGCTACATAACTTTAGCCTGAAGCATACTGTGCCTTATGGCAAAGAGTGGGGAGGAAGAAGCTATCTGAAAACAAGGAAATTTAGGTTCAGATGAGTAATTCTAAGATAGATGTGATAACTCCAAAGGAAGAGAGTCTGCAGTTCAAATCACTAGATACAGAGTAATACAGGAAATCCTCTAGTTTGGGGCAGTTTTCTAGGAAGTCTGATTTAAAGGAAGACAAACAAGGGAGGACAAAGGAGAGGTGGGCTTAATATCTGGAACTCGGTGTGGGAACTGAGCCCAGATGTCAGGGTGTTCCACTGGAAATTAATCAGGGGAGCAGACAGTGACTTGCGGTGCTGGGAACAGGAATTAGACACTGGAGGATGAGATCTGCAGGAGCTAGAAGGATGCCTAGAGCCATAGACAACTGGGTTTGGGCTTGGGATTTGTTGCAAGAAACTCAGAGGGCAGGTGGCTCAGTAGAATGGAATGGAAATGTGGAGGAAAGGGAGGGAGGATGATGAGATAAAGAAAGCTCAGCTTGGTGCTGATGCAGTCCTTGGGAGAAAGGGACACCTGGCATAGGGCTACAGACTAATTTTCTAATTCCTCTTGGTAGAGAATTAGTTTCTAATATACCACCAGGCCTGAATCTTAATGATTCAGGAATTAGGCAAAGCTGAGCAATCTGTTGGGAGCTCTTCAGTAGCCACAGCTGGGAGTACAGTGGCAAAAACTGACAAAGACATCCATACATAGCAGGGATCTTTTTTATTTTAAGAAATTGAAAATAAATGGGAGAATCCACTTAAAGGGACACATTCAATGCTTCAAGAATGCATAAAATTTAACTGTTTGTAGAAAGAGAATTTGTGGAGTGATTTCTCATTAGAGACCAATATAAAAGTTACATGTTCAAGAATTATTCTGTAGGGTATAGCATGCATTCAGTCTGGCCTGACTACAATTTTAAAGAAAATGTGTTTCTAGGGAAAACCTTTTTTAAAAATTAAATTTATTGGGGTGACTTTGGTTAAAACATTATGTAGGTTTGAGGTATACAATTCTAAAATACATCATCTGTATATTGTATCATGTGTTTATAAATCAAGTCTCCTTCCATCACTGTTGATCCCTCCTTTACTTTTTCCCCTCCCCCCTTTCCCTGTGGTAATCGCCATACTGATTTCTGTGTCTATGAGTTTTCTTTTTTTTTGCTTAATCCCTTCACCTTTTTCACCCAGCCACCAACCCTCTCTCCTCTGACAGCTATCAGTCCTGTTCTCTATCTATGAGTATGTTTCTATTTTGTTAGTTTATTCTGTTTGATAGATTTTATATATAAGTGAATTCATATGATATTTGTCTTTCTCTAATTGGCATACTCTCCAGGTCCATCCATGCTGTTGTAACAGGTGAGGATTCCTTCTTTTTTATGGCTGAGTAGTATTCCATTGTGTAAATGTACCACAGCTTTTTTATCTACTCATCTACTGATGGGTACTTGGACTGCTTTCAAATCTTGGCTATGTAAATAGCACTGCAATGAATGTAGGTGTGTACATATTCTTTCCAATTAATGTTTCAGGTTTCTTTGGATATATTCCCCAAAGTGGTATTGCTGGGCCATAAAATAGATCCATTTTTAGTTATTTTGAGGTAACTACATATTGCTCTCCACAGTGGCTGCACCAATCTGCATTCATACCAACAGTGGAAAAGGATTTCTTTTTCAACACATCCTTGTCAGCACTGTTTGTTGATTTATTGATGATAACCATTCCGAGAGGCATGAGATAATAGCTCATTGTGGTTTTAACTTGTATTTCTGATAATTAGTGACAATGAACATCTTTTCACATGTCTGTTGGCCATCTGTGTGTTCTCTTTGTAGAAGAGTCTACTCAAGTCCTTTGTGCATTTCTTGATTGGATTGTTTGGGGTTTTTTGGTGTGGAGTTTTATATGTTCCTTATAAATTTTGGATATTAAGTCCTTATTAGGTGTATCAGCAAATATTTTCTCCCCTTTAGTTGGTTGTCTTTTTATTCTGTTGATGGTTTCCTCTGCTGTGCAAAACCTTTTAAAAATAAATAAATAAATGGGACTACATCAATCTCGGAAAATCTCTAATATAAGGACTCAATTCTGCTTTTAGTATCAGAAGAAATGCACTATTATAACTACTTTCTCACTTATAAAATAACTTGGGAGAGGAGAGTGTAGAAGTATGAATAAAATGACTTTTAAGGTCTTTTCCAACTCTCACATTCTATGATTCTATGACTTTTATTCATGTAGCACATTTGACAATACCAGGAGCTATATCTCTAAGAAAAAAGTAGATTTCAATCTGCACAAGGACTATTTGTAGCGTAGAGAAGCTCATTGTTGCTTATTTGCTTTCTGAGTGTGGTTAGGCAATAGTGAGGAGCCTGCAGTTCCTCAAGTCTCTCCACTAATCCAGACCAACCACCTCTCTGGGAGACAGTAGAATTTACTGTAAAGAAGACAAAATGCTCTAATACCAAATCAGAAGAATTCTGTATTAATCTATACTCATTGAATCAGAATCTATTCCAGAAAAGCAAGATAGCAATTTACCTGAAATTGGTACAATGCTGTTTAATCCCATCTAATTTGCTTAAATTAAAATAGCATCATTTCCCTTTATAAAGATTATATCAATGTTCCAAAGGCCTTTGAAGAGGAAACCATGACTTTTTCAGTAGTAAATCAGACAAAAATTACATAGGCACTGCTTTTTATTTAGTGGACCAATTAAATATATTTAAAGAAATTCTTGAATGTCCTATGACTACTTTGATAGATGTTTTCATTTTGTGTAGTTCTAATTCAACTGTTGAGTGAGCAAAAGAGGGAAGTAATAGTATCTTCTTTCATTATACTGGCCATCTGTGTCTGTATTGTCCATAGTCACTGGCCATCTATATCTGTACAGTCCATAGTCACTAGCCAAATGTGGCTCTTGAGCACTTAAAATGTGGCTAGTCTTTACTAAGATGTAATATAATGTTACATATACATCAGGACTCAAAGATTTAGTATAAAAAATGTGAAAACATGCCATTAGCTTTATATAGATTATGTGTTGAATTATAATATTTAGATACATTGGATTTAATAAACTATATTAAAATGAATTTCTTCTTTTTCAATATTTCTTAATGTGGCCAGGAGAAAAATTTATATTTTCTATATGATTTACATTATATTTTTATTGGACAGCACCAACCTATAATCTGGTTGAGATGGAACAAGTAAACCAAACACTCATGATACCAGGTGAAAAGTACTGAAAAAGGTCAAAAAGGAATTTTGGAGAATATAAATCATCATGCAGGAAGCTCCCCCAGCTGCCTGCCCCCAAACCCGTACATCACATACTGGGAATATGCATCTAACTTTCTGGCTTTCCCATTGCTACAAATACTTAATTAGTCTCCTGTCTAAGGCTAGTGCTGTGCTATGCCTTACCTTCTTCTCAGGAACTCACTTAACAAGAGTTTTCTCTCTGTTCTTCATTTTTAATTTTGACTGTTCTATAGGCCCTTTCTCCGTACAACATATATAAGTGAATTCATACGATATTTGTCTTTCTCTAATTGGCATACTCTCCAGGTCCATCCATGCTGTTGTAACAGGTGAGGATTCCTTCTTTTTTATGGCTGAGTAGTATTCCATTGTGTAAATGTACCACAGCTTTTTTCTTTTTCTTTCATAAGAAAGGGGCATATCTCTTTCATAATTTAAAGCAACATTTCTTCAACCCATATTTACCTTTAGCTACCAATGTCTTTCTTTTTCCTCCTTCACAGACAATCTTTTCTTCTAATATGTCACACTTGTGGTTTCATCATTTACCTCCTGCTCACATTTTAACCCAAGGCAGTCTTGCTCTGCCCCCATGAGTTCATTGAAGATGCTTTTGCCAGAGTTCCTAATGATTTCCTATTAGCTAAATTCAATGGGCACTTTTCATTTCTTATCTCACATCACTTCTTAGGAACACTCAACTTTGTCGATCAGCCTTGCCTTATTTCTTGCAGGTTGATTATGCTATCATACTTTTCTGTTTTTTTCTCCCACTTCTCTGACTATTTCTGTTTAGACTACTTGACTATTCCTTAAATATTGGTGTCCTTCAGGGTTATGTTTTAGATTCTCACTTCAGCATACTCACCTTGTGTGATATCATGTTCTGTTTTGAGTTAGTGACCATCAGTATACTGAAGATTCTCCAATCTAAAATTTCAAACTATATCTCCCTCCTTTCTCATTCTGTAAATCTATTTTCTTACTGAATAAACTTTCCTATTGTAATTCAATAACAGCTATTAAAAGCCCCTACTTTTCTCTCAGTGTCAGCCTTCATCACTTCTTTAACTTGTTCTACGCTAAGATTATTTGGAAATCCTGTGTACTCCTCAAATATTTTGTGCCTTTTTTCACCTTTGGGCTTTGACACAAATTTTCCATCTACATGGAAACTTCCTGCCTCTTCCTTATTCATCATCCTGACATGTGCTGAATTGTTATTTCAGCATGGACTTAGATGCCACTTTTTCTTAGAATCCTTGTTTCATTGCTCAAGACTGGGCTAAGTTCCCTTTCTATGTGTCCCCGTAGAACCTTGTGGTTTCTCCATTAAAACACCTGTTGCACATCCCTGTGCTACTCATTCACCTCTTCCTGGCCTTAAAAAATCCTGAATGCAGAAAACTCCTATTGCTAAATTACTCACCATTGTATTTCCAGCAGCTAATGCTCATATAGTGGTTCATCACTAAAAGTGTATTGCCCATGGAAAGAAGAAAGGAAGTCCAGCTGGACTGAATAAAAGATTTTCTGGCAGATATGGCTTTAGAGCTGGATCTTGAAAGATCAAATTTTATCAGTTGAGAAGTTATTTTAGACAGTGAAAATCACAAAAGCAATCAGCAAAGCATTGATAGGGGCCCAGGACACACTTTATAGGCAAACTGGGAAGTGGATAAAGTACACATGGACATAATGGTATTGACTAAGATCAGAGATAAACTTTGTTATGAAAGACCTTGAATACTGCATTAAATTTGTACTTCATTTAAAAGTTAATGAAGGGTAACATGAGATGATAAAAGATTTCTGAGAACAAATGGCATGACTGGTGATTTTATGAAAAAAAAAAGAGCAGTAATATGTAGGATAAGAGTGACAGTTTTAATGTTTTAATAATATTAAAAGCTAAACATCTCTTCCTATACTTTAAATATATGGGATGATGGAAAGTAAAGGTAAAAAGAAAAAAAAATGATGGGTGATGAGGAGAAACAAGAAAAAGGCTTACCATCTGAATGAGGGCAGGCAAGTAGGAACAATTGAAATGAAACCAATATTGGCCATGAATGTAAGCCACAATTTTCAAGCACAAATGATCACTAGCAACCTTACAATTCTGCTGATGTCTAAATATGACCATGTGTTTGTGAAAGCAAATACCAAGGCTGTCTCATCAGGGTCTCCTGTAATTGAATCAGCACAGAGAGCAAAAACTTCTCTTTTAGGACAAGAAAGAGAAATATACAGAAAGAGCAAGCTAAGTACAATACCATTTTCATCTAGTCATTTAAACAACATTGACAGAGTCTCAGGAAATGGAAAGTGTTGGTCACTTTCCCTAGAAGAATGAAGGGAGCGATGAAATGGCTTTAAACACCAAGGACAAGCCATTTTCTCCATATCCTCTTCAAAATCAAAGCATTATGTAGGACTGTATCCAGGAATTCCTGGTTTGAATAAGAACAGCACATAATGGCAAATGGCAGAAACTGTCAATAGTCATTAAAAAACCTAACTTTTCTCCCTGGCCAATTGGCTCAGTTGGTTGGAGTATTGTCCTGGACAGCATAAGTTTGAAGGTTCAATTCCAAGTCAGAACAGAACCTGGATTGAGGGTTTGATCCCTGGTTGGGGCATGTATCTCTCACACATCAATATTTCTCTTTCTTCTCTCTCTCTCTAATCAATAAATATATTAAATATATCCTTGGGTGAAGATTTTTAAAAAACTAACTTTTCTCAATTGAAATTTGGGTAACTTTGTTTCCCCCAAGAAAACCATACTTTAAATATGCTTCAATAGCTCTATTCCTCTCAAAATGTTTACCTTTTGGAAGCTATCTCTCCATTTTGATGAAGTAAAGGGACTTCTGGGTGTTAAACAGGAAGAGAGAGAGGACAAGAGAAAGCCTCATCCATGTTACATTACTCTGTGTTTAATTTCAAATCAGATATTTTGCTATACATGTGATAAATACAGTTCTAAGGAAGGTATTTTACTGTAAACTAATGAAGTGAGAGATGTAGGACATGGTAGGCAGCCACAGAGCCTAGGTTGTAGTACTCATTCGAATTCTCCCACACAAGTTTTGTGATCAAGGGTGAGCTACCATTCTTATAACTGTGTAATATTTCAGAACCATCTAGCTCTACCATTGCATATTAAAAAAATAATGTGTTTGGTTTTTGTCCTGGGTACTAGCATAGTGCCTCTAAAAGCCTTGGAATTTCCTGAGTGATAGAAGCATCTTTGTTATTCATGAGTCCTTCACTTCCTGCCAACTCATGGCAGGCCTCTAGATTGCTGCAGGATGGGGCCAGGTCACCAGCAAGACCGACCTAATGATAATAGAGTTGGAACTTTGAGCTAGCCTTACCCTTGGGGGAGGGGAAAGAGGCTGGAGATTGAGTTTAATCATGTGGACAATGATTTAATCTATTTTGCCTATGTAAGGAACCTCAATATAGCCTCTAAACACTGAGGCTCAATGGAGTTTCCTGATTAGTGGACACATTCGTGTGCCAGAAGGGTGATACACTCTGATTTAATGAGGAAAGAGCACTGAAGCTCCATTTTAGACCCTCCCAAACTTCACCCTATATGTCTCTTTATTTGTCTAGTTCTGATTTATATCTCTTGTAATGAAACTCCAAATATAAGTATAGCAATTCCCTGAGTTCTGCGTGTTATCATAGTAAATTATTGAACCTATAGGGGTCATAGGATCCCCTGAATATATAACCAGTCAGTCAGAGAATAAATGGTTTGGAAACTCCCCATGTATCGCCAGTGTCTGAAGTAAGAACAGTCCTGTTGTGGACCATAGCCTTGAGCTTGTGAAGTCTGATGCTAACTCTCAGTGTTTAGTGTCAGAATTAAATTGTGATATACCAGTTATTATCAAAATATATAATATTTGCTTGTGCATGGTCAAAGATAACTAATATCAAAAAGAGGGAAGGACCATTCTTTCATTTAATGTTTAGCACATGGCTTAAAGGGAAGCATGATTCATATAGACAGGTAAATCCTGAGAACTCTGTGTTAAAGGCACAACTATTGATAAATCTGGTGGATGTTCTGACCTTAAGAGAATCATAAGGAAAAAGACTACCATAGGAGCCTTGTATCCTTGTTTCACTTAGAATCCTCAAAAAGATTACTTGTTGTTAGTATAAGAACTAGAAATATGTTAAGTAGATTCTGGGTCAGTCTTGTCCAATATAGCATGTCATTTGTATCTCACAGATTATTAAGGCTTATAACATGAAGCTATACTTGATACCTGATGACTATTTCCATTTCCTCTCTAATATAAAACTTGCTCAATCATATCCCAAATTCACAAAGCTTCATTTTCATTCTACACATAGCAATTGGGTAAAGGAGTAAGAAGAATGGATGGAGTGGTGAACATAGTATTAAGTTCCTGGTGTCAAGCTACCTACCTCTCAAAAGGCTCTCATATCAAACAGCAGTGAGTGATGAAAGACAAAAAAGCCTCATCAGGTCTCCCTCTTGCTAAAGGAGGTTAGACTTTCAACATGATAATTCTCTTTGATTAAAGAATAAAGGGATGTGTTGTCTCTAGAGGGGGTTGCTGCGGTTCCCATGGTCTTCACAATGGGCAAAGCACCAGTTATCCATGTCTCCTGTCTCCTTGTGTTGTCTCTTCCACGTGGTTAACATGAAAGGAGCAGATGTCCGATGCTACTCAAATATTTCCTTTAAACTACAGAGATAGACTGCTACCTCCCTCCTTGTAAAGGATTGTAGTTTGTGGGAAAAGAAATTACAAAAAGGTAGTTTCATTAAAGCCGCTGAATAATGAGGCCATGAAGTATGAACAGAAACTGTGGCCCTTTAAACATCATCAGAAGTATCCATGCTGTAGTCATTTAGCCATTTGCCCAAAGAAGCACACACCAGATCTTTAATGTGACCCCATGTCCTTCCTTTCACCCTTTCCCTACAGTTTTAATTAAATATTTAATCTTTAAGTGATATCAGGAGCTTGAGAAAATTTAATCCTAAATCAGTATTAGCTTTCCTGGTGAGAAAATGAGTCCCCATGCCCACTTCTAGATCCAGCAGGAAATGCAAGTGACCCAGGGCTTCACAGGGAGATTGCTTATATCCTGAAGACTGAACTGTCCTTGTAATCGTAGTTAGTGTCACTTTAAGGCTTAATGCACCCAAAAAATGAGAATTTAGAATTTGAACAGTCTGGCTGCCTTTCACTCAATACATATAGCTATTGTTTGGACAATTTCACCTATTTTGGTTTTCCAGTTCTTCATTCTGCCTCTTTTTGTGCAGAAAAACACACATCTAAACATATTTATACATATTCACACATCAATCTTGTCTAGCTAAGGTCTGTGGGTAAACTATATTTACACTCTATTCTTTTACCCATTAAGCTTCAAAACATTCACAGTATTTGTGAAGTCAAAGTTCCTAGATTCTTGTTTACACCACAAAACCCTAATTCCTGGCCTGTATACATATTATAACTCATGATTGCATCAGTTTATTGGGTGACATATTAAATTGACTGTAACTATAAATATGTCAGAGTAGATGATGGACTTCCAAAGCTCAGACTCAGACTCTAGAGTGGCCACAGTCTCTATGCATGCCAGTGAGAAGTTATCTCTATGATCCCTCCAGTCTCTGTACAGTATTTGTGCACAGTCTTCTGGATTGCATCCATATTGTTGCTTTGGAGTGACTGAAATAGACATAACATTTTTTTTTAGTCTTCAGCTATGCTCAGACACAAGCTCATGCACAGAGATATTGACCATTCATTAATTTCCACCCTGGGCTTATCTATCTCTTTTCTTGTGTGGTGACAATAGTACTTAATTTAAAGTCAAACATCCAGTCCTCATCTCTCACTTTCTACTGAGTGATTTGGATATGTTATTGTTGGATGCTTGGTATCACCATGTTGTTGTTTCTTCACTGTGCAAGTAAGGATAACAGTGCCTACTTTAGAGGATTATTGCATGGAGTAAATGAAGAGTTATGTTTAAAATCTCAGCATAAAGATTGGCCCATAACAAGTGCTAAAAATGTGTCAGGTTTTTGTCCATGTAGAAAAGTCACAAACCTAAGGCACCTTCTCAATAAAGAAGGAACAATTTAGAATCTTTGAGCCAGGTCAGGAGTGTTTTCTTTCCAAGGTAGAGAACTGGTATGCAGTTGTGTATGAACTTTTCCATAATCTTCCACTTCTCATTTTAAATTTTAAGTTTTAAATTGCTGCCCACATAGCCATACAAAAAAGAAAGGGTGGGGAAGAAGAGGAAATAAATGTGCCCTTCCCTCTTCTGCTACACTGTCATTTTGGTTTAAATATCATCATTTGCATATTTTTTATCTGAATTGAAAAAGGCCACCTTCTAGTACCTAATCACCAGAAAGCAGCAGGCAGCAGCCTTGGAAGCTTTAATCAATATGCCAATTTTTACTTTAGTTTATAATTTAAAAGGTGAGAGTGAAGTGACAGAGATGGTATCATTTCAAAGTTTTTTAAAAAATAATATTAAAAGTTTTCTCACCCCACTCCCTCTCTCTCTCTCCCCCTCCCTCCTTCTCCAAAAATGAGGAAGAGGAAATAGATGGAAATGAAGGTAAAAAATAAAATAAGAAATGATCAGGATTCAGAAAAGGGAAAAATAGCAGAACCAGTCACCTCCACCTCTTTCTTCATATATACAAACTATCAGAATGGCCGAGGAACATAAGGTTAGATGAAGCAAAAAGAAAAATTTAAGGATGGGCAGTGCATAGATTTGAAATGATAGAACAATATAAACAGTCTTATTTTTTAATTTAAAATTGTCATGGTGCAAAATGTTTGCTAAACTGGAGTGTCTATAGAGTTAACTTAGAAGTTAAAAATTATATAAAACTGGCTTCAATCTCCCTTTTGGGAGCAAAAACATATAATAGGAATAACAATAATAATAACAGTAATATATATGTCATTTCATTTAAAATATAACAGGCACTATTTATTTAAAAGTATAACTTCAAGTAGGTACCTAGAAATGCATTGGGATTGGCTGGGGTATAACATCTCTGAGCTCTATCATCTATGAATAATCAGTGGAATGAGCACTTCTAACCACATTTCCTCTACAGCCTCTCCATACATGCTCAGAGTAATAAGACAGATTTTTTCTCTTTATTTTCTTTTGTCCTTCCTTCTTCACTCCTCAAGACAAAAATGTCTTTGGTAAGACAGGCTTTTATCCCCACAGTGAGAATTGACCAATATTATCAAGAGAAAGGTATCTTTGTTTGCAGATGCACTGATCTGAGAATTTGATCTTTCAGACACATCTATAGAGTATATACCCTCTAGGATAATCTTAGGACCAAAAAGACTTTGGAGTGTGCCTTCTTGAATGAAGTCAATACTCATTGGCTGAACTGTGGATAAAAACAAACAACCAAGGTAAACATGAAGAATTATAAAAATAAAGGGTGATCTGAGAAGACACTGTAGATGCTCTTTTCTCAATGGAAAAAAAAATGAAAGGAAAGGACAGGAAGATTTTTCAACATTCTTGGGTTTCTCTACCAAATCCAATCTCTTGTCTGGCTCCATGTCTTAGCTTCAACTCCAACTCCTGGCTTCCACGGCCTCACCTTTTCTGGCTGCTCTTTCTTAATATCCTGTGCTTGGTCTGCTTCCTATACTGATCCTTTAATATTGGTGTTCGTCCTGGTTCTTCTGTTTTTGTAACTTTTAGAAACCTCATAGGACAGTTCTTTCTAGTCTCCTGGCGTCGATTGCCAAATATATGCAGATGACCAACACACACACACACACACACACACACACACACACACACACCAGATATCTCCTGAGCTCCAGGCATGAATATCAAACTGCCTAATTAAGTGCTTACACACAGGCACTTCAGGAAATCCACACGTCAAAGATAAAATTCTCTGCCCACAACAAATTTACTTCTATTTATCACCATCTCAGTAATTATTCAAGTTTGATATATAGTTGTTATCCTGGACTCCAATCACTCTGTCATTCCCTCAATCTAATCAATAAGAGAATCCTATGGAATCTAGCCCATCAATCTGTCAAGTCTTTCTGCTTCTCTTCATTGTAACTGTCACCACTGTTGTTCCAGGCAATATCATATTTCCCCTGGAGCACTAAAATACCTGATTGGTCTCTTTATCATTGGTGTTACTCTCCTTAAATCTATTTTCTACTTTGCAGTCAGAGCAGTATTACAAAAACACATGATTTTACATGGCATTTCTCTTTATAATTCTTTTCATTTTATTTCAAACATAATCCAATCTCCCCCATACACACATGCACACACATATGCTACTGTCCTGCTCCCTTCTCCAGACCTATCTGTAGTTTCTCTCCCACTAACCACATACCGCACTGAGACTATAGCAAATGCATTGTATTGCTATATCCTCAAAACACCATGTGGTCTCTCTCTTTTTCCTTGGGACACTCGCCCCCTGTCAGCATCTAAATATTAGTGTGGAAATGAAAATGATGAGATTTATCCAAAGAAGACATACAAATGGCCAACAGGTGCATGAAGAAAGGTGCTCAACATCGCTAATTGCTAAGGAAATGCAAATCAAAAACACAGAGATTTATATTGCCTTATACTTGCTAGAATGGCTATCATTAAAAAGATGAGATAACTAATGCTGCGGAGGATGTGAAGAAGAGGGAAACTTACTGCACTGTTTGTGGGAATGTAAATTGGTGCAACCATTATAGAAAAGAGTAGGGAGGTTCCTCAAAAAAATTAAAAATAGTTCTAACATATGATCCATTGATCCCACTTTTGGGTATATGTCAAAATAAAATAAGTGTAGGATCCTAAAGAAATATCTGCATTCTCATGTTCATTGTAGCATTAATCATAAGAGCTGAGGCATGGAAACAACCTAAGTGTTTATCATTATATAAATGGACATAGAAGATGTGGTATATACACACAATCAAATATTATGAAGCCATGAGAAAGAAGAACATCCCTCCATTTGTGACAATATGGATAGAACTTGAAGACATTATGCTAAGTGAATTAAGTCAAAGATAAACACTGTGTGATATTACCTGTACATAGACTCTAAAAGAGCTGAACTTCTAGAAATAAAGACTAGAATGGTGGTTACTAGGTGCCGAGTAGGGAGAGAAAAGGGGAGATACTGGTAAATGAGTATAAACTTCCAGTTAGAAGACGAGTAAGTTCTTGGAATCTAACACAAAACATAGTTATTAGAGTTGCTAATACTGGATTATGTACTTGAAATTTACTAAGAGAGTAAATCCTAAAAGATTTCACTACAAAAAAGAAATAATAATTATGTCATATTTTATGGGTATTAGCTAAAAAGTTATGGTGGTAATAATTTTTCAGAATATAAATGTATCAAATCAACAGGTTGCACACATTAAATTTACAACAATATAATTTGTGAATTATGTCTCAATAAACACAGGGGTGGGGCATGAGGTTTAGAGATGAGACCTGCTTTTGCCCCTTGCTAAATATATGACTTTTAGAAAAGTACCAGGCATTTCCTCATTGGTTACTTAAAATGATTAGTAACTCTCTTAGTAGTATCTATTTCATAGCATAAAGATGTAGATTAATAATTTAACATTTCAGCTTCTAATTAATATTGCTGAGCTTCAATTTTTGTAAATAGAAGTACAATGTTATTTTCAAGAGTAGTTGAAGATTAAAACACATTGGTAAAAGCATTCTATAAACCTCCCATTATTATAATTAACCCTTACTATTAAATATATGTATACATAAAATATTAGCTATTATTAATTTCTTTGTTTTATATCAAAAATAATATGTTCAATAAACAGTCCTGAATAGATATATGAAGAAACATATTTCTTGTCAATGTTTTGTTTAAAAACCACCAAAGACATCTATACTAAAAAAATTTAGGTTTATAAGTTCATTACAACAAATTAATAAAACAGTGATTAGGAACTGTGAGATATCTTAATCAGAGGGTGTCAGACAGGACTTGTTATAAGAACCAGGCTTACGTTACATAATTTGGGAAAAATTTAAATAAATGGTGTTTACTTAAAGTTGGATGCTCTCAATGACTATTTAATGTACCTAATCAAACATTCTCTTATTATCTCAGGAAAAGTATGCACAAATATACATGTATTGTACTGTTTCCTTTTGCTTTACTAGAAGGTGCAGTGAGAGAGAGAAAGAGAAAGATTACCTCATTAAATAACAATATAAAGGTAGAAACACAAAACCACTTTTAAAACCACTCATTTAAAATAATTATGTTGAGTTTTTTGATAAAAAATAATATTAATAAAATTTACTTGTAAACCAACACACTACAGAAGTCTCCATGAAGACGTCAGGTTAGTAGCAGCACAATTTACAATAGCTAAGTGCTGGAAACAACCTAGATGCCCA
>CM052539.1:105107052-105219520 GCA_028533065.1 Trachops cirrhosus | reverse complement strand
CATCTGATAGGTTGGCTATCTCTTGGTCGCTTAAAAGGATGGGTTCTGTGGCTTTCAATTCTTCTTCTGTTTGAGCCATCTTTTTGCTGTTTTTTGTTTTTGTTTTTGTTTTCTTTGTTGTTGTTTTTTGGTCTTGTGGAGCTCCTGTAGTGAGGGGCGGTGCCTTAGGAGTTCACCAGGGTGGGGCACCCCGTGGATGGGTTGTGATGCTGTATGTGGGGGCGGGGTCCGAGGAGGAACCACGGCGCTTGCTCTGCTCTCTGTAGGAGCTCAGACCCTTCCGCCGCTTCCCAAAAGCCAACTGGGCCCCTCTGGCACCAATTCAGGTGTGGGTGGGCCTGTGCACCTGGCGGGACCTTCCTCCTCAGTCAGTGCCCCAAAGCTCTATTTCCCAGTGCTGGGACCCTGAGTTGGGCACAGTGCCTTGCTTCACAATGGCCGCCTTGCTGGGTCTGCTGGTCGCCACCCCCTGGCCGTGGCCCACGAGCCACTGAGGCTTGTGCGCCAAGAGTCTGCCTGCTGCAGAGTTGAGTGCTGCCCCAGTTGCTCTGTGCTCCGCTCCGCATCCCTCACCCGGCCAACTCTGGCCCTCCTACCAGTCTCGATGAATGAGTCTATTTTTAAATCCTTGGGTGCCCAACTTCCATACACTTCAATTTTCTGTCAGTTCTGGTTGTTATTTTGTTTCTATATTGTTGTTGTCCCTATCTTGGTTGTGTGAGGAGGCACAGTGCATCTACCTATGCCTCCATCTTGGCTGAAAGTCCCCGTTCTTATTTTCTATTAAAAAATTATAGCCTTACTAGTGTCTATGAAGTAGTGTCTCATTGTGGTTTTGATTGCATTTTCTTTATGACAAAGAATGTTGTGCACCTTTTCATGTGCTTATTGGCCATTGTACATTTCCTTTGGAGAAATGTCTACCTATTCAAGTCTGTTGCCCATTTTTTAAATTGGTTTGTCTTTTAGTTGTTGATTTTGTTATAAGTAGGATTATAAGTTTAGTTGTCAGTGTTGGGTTTTTGTTAACATTGCATTTTATACATGCATATGCCTTATAAGCTCATGTATAACAAACACACATATACATAGAGATTTCTTTCTCTCAAACTAAAACCAGGATCACATTTAGGTGTGAAATATTTTGATGTATTCCTTATAAAGTTAGTACCAAGAAAATAGCATCCAGTATCAAAAATACTTAACACTTTTCTGTAATCAGTGATCACTCTAAATAGGCAAGATAAAGAAATAAGATGTTCTAATAGTAAAGTGAAAGCAACCTTGTCATTATTTAGAGATACTATGTTTATGTGCCAGCAAAACCAGAGGGGAAAAAACTGGAAAAAGATTGGACAAGTAAGAGAAGTTTGACAGGAGGCTGAGTGCAAAGTGAACATATAAAAAGAAATAGCTTTTCTACATATAAGCAAGTGCCAGTGTAAATATAAAGGAAAAAAAATCAACAGAGAAGCATTGGGTTGCAGAAACCAGTGAAGTAAAATTATACTTGAAAAGCCATTGACTAGTTCTAGGGTTCAGTTTCCTCATCAGTGCAATGGGTATAAAAATTCCCATTCCATGCTACTTCCCAGAGTTACAGTGAGGATCAAATGAGAAGGGCCTTGCTTGGTAAGGTACAGATGTGGCTGCCACTAACACATGGCAGACCTGGCCTGGTCGTGTCCCATAATGATCATTTCAGTGCACAAATTCACATGCATCTGATCTTTTTCAAAGTCTTTAGAAGCTCCAGACTGAAGAGACATTTTGAATTCTGATTTGTCTCATCAAGTAATATGTTGTTTTCTTTCCAGGGGGCTGTGTAGTTATCTGAAATAACCAAAAGTGGGATTAAGTGCTATGACAAGATTTAAAAGAGCTGGAAATTATAGTAGTTTTTACAAAAGAAAAGCAGGGCATCATAGAAACATCATAAGTAAGAGTAATTGATCACCTAATGTATGAAAGGAAGGTAAGAATGTCTTGGAGGAAACAGCGTGTTTGCATGCTTATGAATTTTGAGATTAGGTTTATTTACCCCGTTTGCATGTTCAGTTTAAGGTATATGTTATCTTCTTCTAAGGTATCATTCTTGAGTCACTTGATACAGGAATTCCATGAATGTGCTCAATTCTAGCTATGGACTAGAATCACAAGAAGCTGCTTTAAAATATTAATTCTCAGGCCCCACCTCCAGATATCCTCATTTAAATGGTCTAGGTTGTCACCAGGGTATTGGTCTTTAAAAGCATTGTAGGTGATTCTAATATGCAGTCACGGATGAGAGCCACATGGTCAATGAACCTAAATGGAATACACCCCCACTCTACCCCTTCCCCCTTTTAACTTGTTTTTCACATCAAGGCTATTTTTTTTCTTCATATGAAATGCTACAATTTTATACAGTCTTTCAATTTAGAGACTTAAATATCTTTCATCTTATTTTTTTCAAAGCATGAAGTACCTAAGTCTCATACAACTAATGATATACATGAGTAATGGTTAGGATCTATTAACACACCCCTCAGACAGGCGCGAGCAGATGTTTAATAGCAGCAACAGAACCTCCACCCAGAAACAAGGAGGAGTACTGTATCCTAGTAAAATTGTCTGAGGGAATTTAGAGAAACATAATAATTAATTTGCATTTGGATTTAGCTTAGGGGCCATGAGTTAAGACCTGAAAATTACATACCTAAAATAGATCTTTAATATTGGCAAGCCATCTGGATCTTGACTTTATGTATTATCCAGAAATCATTGCACCCTTAGTAGACCAAATATCTCTGCAAATGAAGGGAGTATTCATTTTTTCACATATGGCACAGCCTCAAGTGTATAGCTTATCATGGGTAAACAATAAAAAAGAGATTCACTCGGAGAACATTTTAGTAATGGTACTGATTGCTGGGAAATCAGATATTCTCTAGTCATCTCCCAACCATATTCAAAAGGTTTCAATTTATTGTAAGTACAAATCAGGACTAAAGCATTACACACACACACACACACACACACACACACACACACACACACTATCTCTGTTTTTTACAAAGACAAAACCAATCTAAAATTTGAGGGAAGGGTCATCAAGGAACATGTATAAAGGACACAAGGACAAAGCCAAAGGGGGATAGTATCGAGGGTGGGAGGTGTGGATGGCTGGGGTGGGGGTTAGTGGTGGTGGGGAAATGGAAACAACTGTACTTTAATGACAATAAAAAATAGAAATATGAAAAAATAATAAAGTGTTTAACCCCCCAAAATAAAATAAAATTATACTGATAAAAAATTGAAGTTTACTTTAAGAAAACAATATTCATTGTAAGTGTTTTAAAGAATTCCTCACGAGGCAAATTATGATAGGGAAAAAAGTAAATTCCCAGGAGAATGTATCTTTTTCTTGTTTCATTCAGTGGCTAGAGCTTGATGATCTTCAAAGGTAGAGACTTAGAGGATTTAGTCAAAAATCTGCAATTACGCTTGCATTGCAATGAGGCACACTTTACCTCTGACAGTATAGCCTCATACTGTCCGAGTTAGCCCCAGTAGTTAGAATATGTGCCTCTATTTTTCCTTATCAACAGGGGCAGCCCTAAGGAGAATCCAAGTTGTTTTGAATAGTAATCCATCCCAGAACTTGTTACTCCAGGGTCCCCTATCCTGTAGAGCTATGAAAGATCAGGAAATCCTTATCATTTGGAGCTGTCTCAAATTTACTTCAGGTCTGAGCTACCTCTGGCCCTGCGATATCCTCTAGTGAATATGCAGCTTTCTGGCCAACCTAGGAATGCCAGACAACAAGAGGGGCACAGGATATAATAATATCTCTAGGACCCAACCCCTTACTAAATGAGACAACCATATGGTCTCACAAGCAAACTCCTCAAATCTACTCAATTTAGCCAGTTTGGCCCCAGAGTAACATTTACTTTGAATCAAACTCCTGGGAGTTGCAAATTGGATATGATATTAGTCATATTTCCTGTGTTGTAAACAGCAAAACTGGACTTTGGTACACTTTAAGAAAACAAAAGAACATTAGAACAATGTGTTGAGTGATTTGCACAAACATGGCTTAAGAAAGACAGGGATCCAGGCATTCTCCAAGATCTGATTTGCAGAAACTCTGGGATATCTCAGTGGGCCCTTCTATCCAAGCCATTGACCTTCAGTCACTTTATAACTTTGGGTCAATCAGCTTTCAATGGGCACCTCTAACTAGCCTAATTTTATCTTTCCACAACTCCAAGATCTTACGAGTATCACTATGTCATTTTGTACTTGGAAGGAATTTGCCCAGATCACCTGACTAGTTCGTGTAAAACTACACTCAAAAGCATATTTCCTGAGTCCCAATTGTATGTTTTTTTAATCTTTTAATATTGCTGGAAAGCTGTAGGAAATCAGCGGGACAGGTACTGGGGTGAATATTGTAGTGCTGTTTTCCCCTCCCAGGAGAGTTTGCTGTAAGATACTGAGAATGCTAGAGTGAGGTTTAGAAGAATGAGGGTAAATGGCTTTTTCAAGAAATGGTATTGGATATAAAAAAGCATAGGCTTTGGAATTTTATAATCACAAGTTGAATTCTGGCTTTTTCTCCTATTGCCTGCATGACCTTGGACAACCTTCCTGCATCTATTATATCGGAACAGAAATACCTACTTAGAGAGTCTTGAAAGAATTAAATTCAGTAATATAAGTAAATCTCCCAGCAGAGTGATTTTAATAGAATAAGGAAGAAAGAAAAGTAGAAAATAATAGAAACTAGTAAAAGAAGAATAGAACTAGGGAAAAGCCAGATAGAAATAGAACAAATCCATCTAAGAAATACATGTTAAAAAACTAGTAGTGGGAAGATGATACACAATAGAGGTAATCAACAGGGCCATTAGGGTTTGATCATAATGCCATCTTTTGACTGGTTTTCTAAGAAGTAGAGGATGTATAATGTAGAGCCCATTTAAAGAGGCAAAAGATAGAGGATTAGGATTCAGTACTATGATTATTTACCAAGGAGGAGATGTGATTCCATGCTATGCAAGAGATGGAAATATCACTTTAACAAGCATGGACAGCCCCCAATGGACTATAAAATTCATTTGGTGGCTGTGATAATTTGAAGGAGCCTGGTGGCACATCAGTAATATCAGAAGACATAAATTTCAATTCATGAAGTTCATCAGTGTCCTGGTCAGAGAGGGACAAACCCTCTACTCTGGATCAGTAATCTAATTTGATGGGAAGAGAAAGCATTTTCTACTAGAGAATCCTTTTTAAAAGGTACTTCATCTGGGTGTGTGCATGTGTGTGCACATGTATAGGAATTGGTGGCTGAATTCTTGAAGGGGTAGGGTAGGTGGGAAACAATCAGTAAATTTTTTTGTATTATGTATAAGCTAACAATTCCTCATCCTCAAGGCAATTGTCTCCTTACTGAACATCTGATAGCTTTATTATTACCTTTAGTAAAGTAGAGCTGACCAGGCTCAGTGTCCTGAAGGGAAAAGACTTGCTTATATAGTACAAACATGTCTCTAAGATGAAAATACATTTTCCTTTATTAATATACTCTAGAAAGTAATTATCGTTTTTGAGAAGACACATAAAACATGACAGGCACAATTCATAAATTTGCTAAATATTTTCTACAGCAGACACAGTCCATGTTGTTTCATATACAACAGACCTTTCTGTGTAAAATATTGTGCACCTACACACACACTAACTGTGAGTTTACCACATTGCCTGAATTAAGCAGCTGCTCAAGATTTAAGGAATAATGGAGTCCTGTCTAGTCTACTTTTTAACATGGCTTATACCTTCTCTATAACTTTTTTCTCTCTCTCTCTCTAAATGTATAAGATATATTGATCTATATGTACACATGATATATAAATATACATCTATAGGTCTATCTATTTACTTATGCTCTTCTGTACCTCACTGACACCCTCTTGGCACAGTCATTGCCATCCCCATCCTGTACAATCACAGTGATACCTAAACACCAGCCATCATCTCATTGTCATTCAAACTGCCCCTCACATTTGTCACAAGAGCTACCTTTGTACAGCACAAAATGACCCTTAAAATAATATTGCTATTTGTTTCATCTCAGACTCATCTCCATACCCTCATGCCTTGCTCCATTCCATTTACATGGCTTTATTTCCCACTGTAGTACTTGTCAGCTCTTGACATGATATTTGTGAGTTTTTGTTTTAGTTCCTAGTTATTGTCTTTCTCTGCTTATGTGATGTGAGCTCAGTGGAAGCAGGGACTTTGATGCATTCCCTTCTCCATCATTAGTGTTTACAACACGACCTGGCACTACTTCAAGCTCAAAACATACATTTTTAAAAGTAAATAAATCTTTATATTACCTAGATAGAGCACCGTGCCTGATACAGAGCAAGCAATCAAAACTATTTGTTGAAAAAAATGAATAAACACAAGAACATATCAAAATTAAAAATATTTCTAAGTATTTTCAGATTTCTGAAGAACTCAAAGCTAGTCTTTGACTAAAGGCCAAATCTCTTCCTCTCTGTATTCTCTCTTCTTCCCTTGTTCAGTCTTATGGTTTTGAAGTTAATGATAAAATACAGTCTGCATGAATTCTCAGGCTGAACAAAGAACAGTAGGGCTGAATTGAGGAAGTCATAGAGCCTCTTCTGCCTACTTAACCAGCCCATCCTGATCACAGCATGCTTTTCCTCTCCACCCCCTTAAAAGCTGGCATGAGCCAAAAATTAATAAATTAACATTATTCTGCTCATATATACAATAAGTTAACACTCTGCCTACTCATTGGGTTTTTTCCTGGACCTCCTCCAAAAGCTCTAAATCTAACAGACAGTGGAGGAACAACTATGAGACTATTATCCAAACAATTCAAATGAGAATAAAATGCTTCTAAAAACAGAAGCCAAATATTCACAAGATCCCTCCCTTAGGCCATTATATATGTATGTTTCCAGAATATACTTTATCAAATAATCCAAAAGATCTTGTTAAAAATCCTTTAAAAATCCATTTTTATAAAGCCAAGAATTTTAAGTCACCTTAACCATATACTGTTTGAAACAGATTTCTTTCTTTTTTCATTGTTGACACCATTACAGATGTCTCCCATTTTCTCCACATTTGCCCGCCTCCACCCAATCCCTGTTCTACCCTCAAACTTTCACCATATTGTTGTCTGTGTCCATGGGCTTTGCATATATGTACTTCATCTAAGGACCCTCCAGTCCTCCCCCACTCCTTACGCTCTGATCATCTGTCAGTCTGTTCCATGTATCCATGTCTCTGGTTTTATTTTGTTCATCAGTTTATTTTGTTCATTAGATTCCACATATGAGTGAGATCATATAGTATTTGTCTTTGACTGACTTATTTCTCTTAGCATAATAATCTTCTCCAGGTCCATTCATGCTGTCACAAAGGGTAAGAGTTCCTTCTTTTTTACAGCTGAGTAGTATTCCATTACATAAATGTACCACAGCTTTTTTATCCACTCATCAGCTGATGGACACTTGGGCTGTTTCCAGATCTTGGCTATTGTAAATAATGCTGCTATGAATGAACATAGGAGTGCAAATGTCTTTCTGACTGGTGTTTTCAGATTCTTCAGATATATTCCCAAAAGTGGGATTGCTGGGTCAAACCAACAATTGCTGGTGAGGATGTGGAAAAAAAGGAACCCTAGTGCACTGCGGGTTGGAATGCAGACTGGTGCAGTCACTGTGGAAAACAGTATGAAATTTCCTTAGATTTCTTTCTTGAAAACAAACAAACAAACAATGGAGATCCCCTAGGACCAACTGCTTAAGATATTTCTCATCTTTCTTACAACAATATCCTTTCTGTTCACAATTTTATGGCTATAAAGCAATTTCAGTACTTCTTTTTAAATGTAAGGAAAATAAAAATAAATTTCTTAGAAAAAATGTTGAGATGCAAATATTTCTAAAACAATTGACCACTCATGTATTCAGCAAATATTTATTGGGTGTGTACCATGTGTCAAGTGCTGTCCTAGGGGCTACAGGTACAGTAATGAACAAACAAGACACATATCTATGCCTCAAGGAACTTACATTCTGGTTGGGCAGGTAAAGGTGAACATAAAACAAAATTTAAAAATTGAAACGTATAGTTTGTTTAATGAATTCAAGTGTTATGGAGTAAAATGGTGCAAGGAAAGAAAATGGGGAAAGTTGAGTGGGATAGTGGGACCATTTTAAATAAAGTGGTCAGGAAAACCTTGCTAGGAAGGTGTTATCTAAGTAAACATTGCACAGAGGTAAAAGGAAGAAGCCAAGTGGATATCTGGAGAAGAGCCTCAGGTACCCAGGCCCCATCTTTGATTTCATGGTTCACTTAAGAACCACATCTGTGCATGCAAAGTTACTTAGGACAGGGCTTTTTGACTGAGGAGCAAAATAATCTTTAAAAAGAGGTGAAGTTGTACTTTGAAAGTTCGCCTTCTCAGATTTGTAGTTTCCTTACTTTATCTCTATTACTTCTTTTTTTTATAGTGGGAACATATAAATTTTTGGATATATCTGTCATGGGATTGATTTTACTGTGTAATCATCAAGGGGTTTATTACAAAATTATTAAAACCATGGGTTTTAGCACAATTCAAAGTGCTCAAATTTCTCACAATCCAGAAACAGATGGTGAGCCTGATCACTGGCTGCTTTCTGCCTCCAGGCTCTTAATCTTTTTAAATAAAATACATAGGAAGAATTGGGGGTTAATTATTAGCTTTGGGCAAATTGTTCAGGCTTAGATGATCCCATGCTGGACCCTTCCTATAGTCAAATTGATGCTGACCAAAGCATATCAAATCATTCACAAAGAAAAGGTCTGATACGGGTAAGCTGCCTTAAAAACCTAAGAATTATGGAATTAAAGATTGAGTTGAAAGAGACTGTATATTAATTTCTAATGCTAAAATTTAGCCTGACAACATAGACAGGGAAACTAAGATATAAGAGACAAGTGGTCTGTCAAAGTTACACCAGAAAGGAAAGTAAAAGTGTGGACTTTACAAGTAAGGGGAAAAATGTGATAAGAAGTTGAAAGAAATGGGATGTAACAGAAAGAAAAGGCATGGAGGTATATAATGTTAATATGGTACAGTTAAAGCATATTTCATTTAGAAAGAACTGAAAGGTATAGGCTGCTAAAAGAAAAAGGTAATACCATGTTAATCAAGAAGGTTTTATTTATCATGCTATTATTGTGTGCCATCCTCCTAACCTCAGTGTCATTGTTCTCGTACTTCTTTTTCTAGTCTAAGCACTACTTCTTATCTGCTGTTCCCTACCTTGGCAAACACCATTACCATCCATCCTGTTGCTCAAGCAACAGATAAGAGTTATCCTTGACTTTTCCCTTTACTTTGCATCTCACCTTCCCACCTCTCCTTGTCTGGATGAGACAGCCATCTTCTGAATTTTGACATCTCTTACTGGTCTCCATGCTCCCAGTTTTGCACTATTTATTCCCCAACACCCATCTGTTTTCCATAATGTTGTCAGAGTTACTTTCCTAAAACCCAAATCACATCACGTCTTCCTACTTCTTACAATTCCCCAACATATATCTACCCATGAATTTTAGATTAGGATCCAAATTACCAGTATGTTTGCTATATCAGGCTCTTAATGATGGTCCCCTTGCCATCTCTTAAAAACTATGTCTTGTCACTCCCCTTCCACACAATGAACACTCCATCCCTGTTTGGCTTTCCACTTCTCAGAATGGCACCATCTCACCCTTGGTTTGCCTACCTCCTCCTCCCTTTCAAAGCAGAGTTCAGGAATCATCTCTTCTAGGAAGTCTTTTGTCATTCTCCAGGATAGGCAAAGTGATTGTCTTACATTGTTCCATAACTCTTTTAGGAGAGGAAACTATGATTGTTTTCCCTGTCTCTCCAAGGTCTCAGTTACTCCTGGTATATAACAGGCATAAATTAATGTTTGTGGAATGAATAATTACATGCATACCAATCAAATGAGCTCCTGAATAACAAAGAAAAATAAAGTGGGGTGACTACCTTAAAAAGCTAGTAATTAATTATATTTGGTTGTGGATTTCTCTCATAGTTTATACAGTAGGGGCAAAGTAGGTTTACAGTTGTGAGTATACAAAGCAGTTTAATCTTCTATTATTTGTTAATTATTGTATTATTCTCCATACAAACAACTGTAAACCTACTTTTCCCCCAACTTTTATAATGATTTTAGGTTCCTTAAATAAAGATGGTGTTGAGTTCAGATTTGAACAGCCCTAATGCTTCATTTGCACTTAAATTTGGGGAAGGTTGTTTATGTCTGAGTTCAATTTGAATTCCTTTTGATACTACATTACAAAATTTGAATGATCTAACCTACCTTTCAATTAAATGAAAGGAGTAGTGACTTACATGAACTGTAAATGTATTAAAAATGTCACAATCATTTTATTCATAGAGCAACATAAAAATGTAATTCAGGTACTTAAAGAAAAAATTGACACAGGCTGAGCAGAGAAGATGAGACAGAGGGGATTACTTAGTGATCTAAAACTCAGCCCTGCAATATCTCGAACTTGAGCTTCAAATCCAGTGTGGGTCAAGACAACCTGTCATTCTCCAGAGACTGTGCACTGCCTATCTCATAGTTCACTGTGTGTGTTTTTCATACTGCTCGAGGACTCTATGTACTTAAAAAACCTCATGGGATTTTCTTATAAATGATAATGCCATCCCTAATAAGCTTAGCCAAATTCAGAGAACTCCTTGATACATAACTAGCAGCTCTGGAAAATGCCCTCGGGTTGTTAGCCATTCTACAAAAATCAAATTCAGTCAACACTTCAGAACTTGAGTTTGCCAGAAAGTTATCTCATGTCACTTTGTCCTCCCTCACCTGATGTCTCACAATAGTATCTAAATATTGATTTTGTATGAGTAAGAATCTGTTTCTTAAAACCAGTGAGAAACATACCTTTGACTTTTCAAGTAGATGTGGGAAGTAACCTGATTAGACTCTCACTTTTATGATTCTAACTTGGTTTATGCAATATCCACAAATGACAATGCAAGCAGAACAAAAGGGAACTTTGGATAACTTGGAAATTTTATGATGGATAAGGCATTTTCTTGTCAGTTAAAGACACCTACTTGTATGGCAAATACTTTTGTTATAAGGTGGTTCCTAGATAGAGAAACAGATTTTAGTCTGATAAAGGACTTTTAAGGTTTCAAGAGCCATACACTTCCAGGCAAGAGGATTAGTGCAGATATTTCAGAACACAGGATTATTACACTCTGAATTCAGTTACTCAGTGAGGAAAGAAAAGGGATTTGATCCTCACTATTCCAACAGGTGCACACACAGGAGTGTGCACAAACACAATTTGGAATGAAGGTAGAGAAAGGGCTGATGAATAGGGACAAGAAGGACCAACAGAACTCAAGGGGAAAGAAACAGAGAAACTAAACTGGTGTCTGACTGATTCACTATTCTCTCAGAAAAGGAGATGATGGTGGGCAATATCTCTGGAGGATTATTTTAACCATATACAAACAAAAACTGTATTTAAAGCCAAGCCCAACCAATAATTTGTGGTCATAGAGAAGAGATGAAAAATCCTAAAGATAGGCATATATCATTGAGCAAATTAAATTTTAGGTCATGAGGACACTGGGACCCAATCTGACAGTTTTCCTGAGGCTTGTCAAGAAAATAACAAAGCAAATAACTCTTTAGAAAATCACAACCATCTCCACACAAAGGTATTCACATTCTTACCTAAGTGTTCCAACCAATTTCTGAAGGTGCTTTTGAACATTATAGATCTGAATTCCCTTCCCATCTGAAGAAGACTGAAGTGAGCTTTTAGAAATAGAATATTTACTCATCTGGGTCTTTTTTAGGTGGGAGGCAGCTGAGGCAAATCACCTTCAATTGGGCACCATAACACATGAAATCAACCTGAGGTTCATCTTTAAAAATTTCTTTTAAGAAAAACCTCAAGGACAATGTGGATTCCAAGGAGCCTAATAGAAGGCCTTGGCCTGGTGATGGACCAAAAATATTTCAGATGTGAATACCTGCAAGCAGGTATGCAAACTGATTGTGGGCATGTGTGTTGATAGTTAAGCTTGCCTGTGAATCTCAGGTGGTCTGTTTTTTGTTTTGTTCTTTCTAATTTCTTTAGTATCAGCCATCTCCTCCCTGCAGGGTTACATTCCATTTCCTTTAAAAGCAAAGGGTCTGGAAAGTATTCATAATAACCAAGAATGGCTTAATCCTGGGTATAGCAGACAGATTAATGCTCCCCCAAGATGTCTTATTCCTGGAATCTGTGAATATGTTAGTTTACATGAAAATAGGAATTTTTAAAGTGTGATTACCTAAGAACCTTGAGATGGGGAGATTATTATTAATTATACTGGTGGTCCTGATATAACCACAAGGCCCACAAAAGGTGGAAGAGGATGGTACAAGAGTCAGAAAATATGTGACTATAGAAGTAACAGAGTGATGTGGGGCCACAGGCCAATGAAAGCAGGCTGCCTCTAGAACCCAGGGAAGGCAAGGATACAAATTCTCCTGTAGTGCCTCCAGAAAGGGTGCAGACCTGCTGACTCACTTTAGATTCCTGATGACAAGAAATGTGTGATAACACATTCATGTTGTTTTAAGGTACAAGCCTGTAGTCATTTGTTAAAGAAGCAATAGGACAATACTACACGGGGTGAACCTCTTCTCAGATATTTTTCCATAGGAGCACAACATTTTGACCATTCATTTTCCTAGCATGAATTTGTCATTTATTTTCTCAGTCAATTTGACTCACTCTCTTAGGAGCTGGTGAGACAAATATGTGGATCCTGCCTTTAGAGAACACAATCAAATGAGAATAGATATAGTAGGAATAAGGACAGAAGTGTACCCAGTCTACAGGGTAGAACCCAAAGGATAAAAGGTCAGTTCTTCTTAAGAGTAATTGGAAGATATATTCTTAAATGAAAATTTGAAAGGTGGGTTTTGTTTGTTTTTGTTGTCATTATTGTTGTCATTTTTAGTTGTCAAGTGAGGGAAGATGAGAAGAAAGATCATTCTAGGGAGGGAGTAGAATAAAAAAAAAAATCCAGGAGCTGAAGCAGCTGGAAATGTTCTGGTGGAATGTAGTGTCTATACTGATAGAGACAAAACTGGAAACCTAAGTTTAGAAGAGAAGGTCTGGATTTTTTCTTGTGAGTGATGGAGAATATGAATAAAAGAAGCATCGTCTGAGACCTATGTTTTAAGAAACTGCTTAAGTAACAAGCCAGAGTCAAAAGAAACCAGATAAAAAGTTAAAAGGGTATTGCAGTGATCTAAGCCAAAGGTAAAGCAGACAAATCTAAAGCTGCAGCATAAAAGATGAAGAGAATGTATTGAATCAAGAAATATTAGGAAGGTAGAATCAACTGGACTTGATGATTGGTGGGATAGAGTGGGAAGAAAAGGGGAGACGTTGTGTATGAAATCTGCAGTTGAGGCTTGGGTGGTTACTGTGCTGCTTTTTTCAGAGAGGACCTTCAGTAGGAGAGCAAACTTCATGTAAACAAATAATGATTTGATCTTTATACCCAAGTACATGTTAATGTATTCCTTGAAATTCCAATTATTCCATGAAATAAGGTATATGCTGTCAAGAAAGAAGGAACCACGTTTTCTACCTTTAGCATTTCCCTTGCCTACCATAATGCTAGGCACATGATAAACTGTTGCTAAATTGAAAAAAATATTGTACTGTGCAATAAAGAGTTGTGCTTTGATTTTAATTCAGAATGAAGCTTGGAGTTTCTGAAATTACCCTGAAGGTCAATCACCAAAGCTGTAGGCAAGAGCATATCTCTTAGAAATGGATCGAAGAACGATTGATGTTAGAATTTTTCTTCTAGCAATCCAAGATGGTGACTGAGTATGTGGAAGCTACACTAACCTCCTCTCAGGACCAAACTGGAATTACAACAAATTATAGAAAAATTATCCTGAATAAAGAACTGAACACTAGCTGGAGAGAAGCCTCATAACCAGGGACAGACAGAAGAAACCACATCACAATGAGACTGGTAGGAAGTATAGTGCTGCAAGAGGGCTGGCTGGGCTCCCACAGGCATCAGGTAAAGTTCTGGAGGGATATTTCAGCAGCCAGAGGATTCCCCTTGAGAAGTGAAGGGTCTAAACCCCAAGCTTGGAACCCCAGCTTAGAACACCTGACCTGGGAAAGGAACCCAAGTAATATCTGTCAGTGAAAAGCAGCAGGGTTCTGTTCACCAGAGAGAGATAGCTAGAGACACAAAGAGCCTCCTAAAGGACCAACACACAAAATTTAATTTGTAGCCACTTACCGTGGGCTCTGGCTGAGGGAGGGCAGAGCAGACTACAGCCACATAAGCAGAGTCTGGGTTTGGTGGCTCTGGGCAGAGAGCTGAAGGGTCAGCCACTAAGACCTGTGCTCAGTCATTCCCCCATACTGCAGAAGCCATTTTTCTCAGGCAGAGAATGTGCCTCCATGCAACATCAGCCTGTAAGAAACAACTGCCCCACCCAAAGGAATTCCTCTTGGCCCTCACTGTGGAGCTTAAACCAAGCTGCTGAGGGGTGCAGCTGGAGGCACTTTCAGTGATTAAGCCTAACAGAAAACTTGCAGGTGAAGGCAGATCTCTGGCAGACTTGAGACTTTAACTGACCCTACACCTAGCCCAGTGCCAGTAAAAGCCAGCTTGGTTCTTTGTGCACAGACTCAGGCCCAGCAGACAGAGACAAGTTGTGGATTGATAATACCTCCAAATAGGTTGCCCAAGGTCAGTCACAGACATAGTGTCTAACATAGGTCAGAACCAAAGTCTTTGCAGACCTGCCTAATACATAGAAACAAACACAAAGAGGCAGCCAAAATGGTAAGATAGAGAAACAGACCCCAAATGAAACCAGAGAATTCTCCAGAAGAACTAAATGAAATAGAGGCAAACAATTTTTCAGATATAGACTTTACAGTAATGATTATAAGGATGCTTGACAGCATGAAAAAAGACATAGAAGCCAAAAAAAAAGGACCAGTAAGAAATAAAGAATGCAATATGTGAAATAAATAATATACTGGAATAAATAAACTGTAGGTTGAATGAAGCAGAGGATTCGAATAAGTGATTTGGAAGACATGGTAAGAAAAAAAAAACATCCAAGCAGAGCAGCAACAAGTAAAAATAATTTTTTAAATGAGGAGTTTAAGAAATCTTTGGAAGGAAAAACAAGGTTCCAATATTGATAAAGCATAATAACATCTCTTTTTCCAGAAAGAAAGAGAGTGAGCAAGGGATTGAGAATCTATTTCAAAAAATAATCACCTAAAACTTCCCTACCCTGGTGAAGGAAAATAAAACACAAATCCAGGAAGAGCAGAAAATCTCAAACAAGAAGGACCAACAGAGGGCTATGTCAAGACACATCATAATTAAAATGGCAAAGCTTAAAGGCAAGGAGAGAATCTTAAAAGCTGCAAAAGAGAAGCAGTTAGTTACCTACACAGGAGCTCCCATTAGATTGTCATCTGATTTTTCAACAGAAATATTTCAGGCCAGAAGGTATTGGCATGAAATATTCAAGATGATAAAAAGCAATGACCAACAATCAAGGCTGCTTTATCAAGTGAGGCTATCATTTTAAATTGAAGGAAAAATAAAGAGCTTCTCAGACAAGAAAAAGCTAAAGGAGTTTGTTAACCCCAAACCAGCTCTGCAACAAATGTTAAAGGGCTTGCTTTAAGTAGAAGAAGAAGAAAAAAAAACAGAGGAAATAGTTAAAAAATAAAATGTCACTAAATACTATCACCTTCAATCAAAAGACATAGGGTAGCTGAATGGATAAGAAAACAAGGCCTATATATATGCTGTCTCTATGAGACCCACTTCAGAATGAAAGATACACAGAGGCTAGAAGGAAAGGGATGAAAAAAATATGTTTTATGCAAATAAAGGGGAAAAAAGCTGAGGCAGCAATACTTATATTCAATATAATAGACTTTAAAACCAAGGCTGTATAGTAAGAGATTAAGGACGCTACATAATGATAAAGGAAACAACCCAACAAGGGGATAAAACCCTAGCAAACATTTATGCACCCAACATAGGAGCACCTAAATATGTAAAGAAAACCTTGATGGCCATAAAGGGAAAGACTGAAGAAATACACTCATAGTTGGGGATTTTAACACATCATTGTCTTCAATTGATAGATCTTCCAGACAGAAAATCAACAAGGAGACAATGGCCTTAAATGACACACTAGACCAAATGGGTTTAATTGATTTCTACAGAGCATTTTACCCCCAAAGCAGAAGAATATACATTCTTCTCAGTTGCACATAGAATATTTTCTAGGATAGACCACATGTTAAGACAAAAAACAAGTCTCAATAAACTTAAGAAGATAGAAATCATATCAAGCATTTTTTTCTGAACATAATGAGACTAGAAATCAATCACAAGAAAAAAATTGAAAATACACAAATACATGGAAGTGAAATAACATGTTATTAAACAAAGAATGGGTCAACAATGAGATCAAGGAAGAAATAAAAAGATTTCTTCAAGGAAGAAATAAAACAAATGAAAATGGCAACACAACACTCCAAAATCTGTGGGACACAGGGAAAACAATCCTGAGCAAAATTCATATCATTATAGGCTTATCTCAAGAAACAAGAATCAGTTCAAATTAACAGTCTAACTTTGCCTTAAAAGAACTTTAAAAAGAACAACAAACAAAGCCCAAAATAATAGAAGGAAGGAAATAATACAGAGCAGAAATAAACAAAATAAAATTTAAGAAATGATTGAAAAGTTCACTGAATTCAAGAGCTGATACTTTGAAAAGATAAAAAAATGGCAAAATTTTAATAGACTCATCAAGAAAAAAGAGAGAGAAACCAAATACAATAAGAAGTGAAGGAGGAGAAATAACAACTGGCACCAAAGAAATACAAAGGATTGTAAGAGAATATTACCAAAAACTCTATGGCAATTATTGGACAACTTGGATGAAATGGATAAATTCCTAGAAATCATAAAATCTAAAACTCAGGAATAGTCAGACAATTTAATAGACAGATTACACCTAGTGAAGTTGAAGCAGTAATTCAAAATCCCCAACAAACAAAAGCCCTGTATGAGAGGGCTTCACAGCTGCATTTTATCAAACATTCTGAGAAGAATTAACACCTCTCCTTCTCAAAATATTCCAAAAAATTCAAGAGGAGGGAAGACTCCCAACATCATTTTACAAGGTCAGCATTACCCTAATTCCCAAACCAGATAAAGACACAAACTGACTGTAACCAAAGGGGTGGTTGGAGGGCCTAACAGAGGTAAAGGGAGAGGGGTTTTCAGGAACATGTATAAAGGACCCATGGACAAAACCAAAGAGGGTAGGATCAAGGGTGGGAAGTGTGGCTGGCTGCTGTGGGGGGAAGTGGTGGGGGGGAAATGGAGACAACTGTACTTGACCAACAATAAAAAATGTGGAAAAAACAAATACACTACAAAATTATAGACCAATTTCCATGATGAATATAGATGCTAAAATGCTCAACAAAATATTAGCATACTAAATACAGTAATTCATCAAAAAGATCACATACCATGATCAAGAGGGATTTATTCCAGGAATGCAAAGTTGGTACAACATTCACAAATCAATACATGTGATACACCATATAAACAAAATGAAGGATAAAAACCACACAACATTATCAATGGAGGCAGAAAAAGCATTTGATAAAATCCAGCACCAATTTATGATAAAAACTCTCAGCAAAGTAGGAATAGAAGAGACATACCTAAACATTATAAAGGCCATATATTGAGATATGACAAACCCACTGCCAGCATCATACTCAATAGGCAAAAATTACAAGTGTTCCTCTTAAGATCAGGAGCAAAACAAAGGTATCTGCTTTCACCTCTCTTATTCAACATTATAATGGTAGTCTTAGCTATAGCAATCAGATAGAAAAAAAAAGAAGGAAAAGGCATCTAAATTGGAAAGAAAGAAGTAAAACTGTCATTATTTGCAGATGACATGATACTGTACATACAGAACCCTTACAGTTCCATCAAGAACCTACTAAAATTGACAAATGAATTTGGTAACACAGCAGGATACAAAATTAATATCCAGAAATCAGTTGCACATTTATATGCCAATAACACATTATCAGAAAGGGAAATTAAGAAAATAATCCCATTTATAATGCTTCAAAAAGAACTAATCACCTAGGAATAAATATAACCAAGGATGGAAAAGATCTGTACTTAAAAAATTATAAGACACTGAAGAAAGAAATTGAAGAAGATACAAATAAGTGGAGGCATATACTATGTTTGTGGATAAAAAGAATTAGCATAATTAAAATGTCCTTACTACTCAAAGCAATCTACAGATTCAACACAATTCCTATCAAGATTCCAATGACATATTTCACAGAACTAGAACACGTATTTCAAAAATGTATATGGAACCACAAAGCGCCCCCCAATGGCATAGTGATCTGGAAAAAGAAGAATAAAGTGGGAGGGATCAAGCTACCAAATATCAAACTATAACATAAGGCCATAGTAATAAAAATAACATGGTACTGGCATGAAAACAGACATACAGATCAGTGGAATAGAATACAGGACCCAGAAATAAGCCCATGCCTTTATAGTCGATTAATTTTCATGGAGGAAGCAAGCACATACAATGGGCTAAAGATAGTTTATTCAGTAAATGGTGTTGGAGAAATTGGACAAACAGACAGAAAAATGAAACCAGACCATCTTCTTACACCACAGACAAAAATGAATTCAAAATGGATTAAAGACTTAAATGTTAGACCCAAAACCATGACAATCCTAGAAGAAAATACAGGCAGTAAAATTTCAGATATCTTACATATTTTTTTCTGTTATATCTCCTCAGGCAAGGGAAATAAAAGATGAAATTTAAAAATGTGACTAAAACAACAAAATTATTTTCAATGCAAAGGAAATCATCAACAAAATAAAAAGACAAACATTTGAATGAGAGAATATATTCAGTGATACATCTGATAAGGAGTTAATATCCAAAATTTATAATGAACTTACAAAACTCAGCACCAAACAATCCACCAAATGAAAAAATGGGCAAAGGAACTGAATAGACACTTCTCCAAAGAGGACATACAGATGGCCAATAGACATACGAAAAGATGCTCAACATCATTAGTCATCAGAACAATACAAATGAAAACCACAATAAGATATCAACTCACACCAGTCAGAATGTCTATCAATAAATAAATAAAAACAAACAAACAAACAACAAATGCTGGTGAGGATGTGAAGAAAGGGGAACACTTTTGCACTGTTGATGGGAATGCAGATTGGTGCAGCCACTGTGGAAAGCCATATGGAGATACTTCAAAAAAATAAAAAGGTAATTGCCTTATGACCCAGAGATTCCACCTTTGAGAATTTGTCTTAAGAAACCTGAAACAGTAATTTGAAAGATTATTCGCACCCTTATGTTAATTTCAGTGTTATTTACAATTGCTAGGGTATAGAAACAGCCCAAGTGTCCATCAATAGATGAGTGAATAAAAAAGCTATGGTACCTATACATGATGGAATACTACTTGGCTATAAAAAAGAAACAATTTTGCCTTTTGCAACAGCATGGATAGACCTGGGGGACATTATGCTAAGTGAAATAAGCCAGTCAGAGACAGACAAATACCACATGATTCCACTCATGTGTGGAATCTAATGAACAAACTGAACTAACTAGCAAAATAGAGACAGACTTACAGAAAGCTGGCTAATAGCTGGCGGGGGGGGTTGGCATTTAGGGGATGGAGGGATCCAGCAAAAAAAAAAAAAGATAAAGGACTCATGGACATGGACAAAAGTGTGGTGATTGCAGGGGGTGGGGTGGGAGAGGGGATAAATTGTAATGGAAAAATATAATTTAAAAAATTGATAAATAAAAAAAGAAGTTCCCCTGACACCAAGAAGGAGGCATTTTTGTATTACATTAAAAACCAATTCAAAATCTGCAAGGTTGTTCAAATTGTCTACTGTACAGATTATACTAAAAGTTAAAATTACTAAACTAGGGACACCACAGCTAATTCAGTCACAGTCCTAGACATGACAGAGTAGTAGAAATTTTAGTTCCCCCAGAGTTGAATCTAGTGAGCCAAAATGGATTTTGATTTTGATTTGAATCAGACAATACCTCAATTCACCAGTTAATATACAGTGTTTTTTTTAAGATTTTATTTATTCATTTTTAGAAAGAGAGGGAGAGAAACATTAATGTGTGGTTGCCTCTCACGCATTCCCTCCTGGGGACCTGGCCCACAATGCAGGCATGTGCCTTGACTGGGAATAGAACTGGCAACCCTTTGGTTTGCAGGCCTGTGCTCAATCCATGGAGCTACATCAGCCAAGGTTAAATAATATACCTTATGTCTGTAGTCAAATATGGAAGAAAAAATATCTGAAGTTTTTTCTATTCTATTGTCCATTGGAAGTATGACCTTCAACAAACAAGTGTCTGTAACTGAATACTGAGAATAATATCCTAGAAAGACCTCCTAGCACCACAGCTACATACACAGGCACCAAAGCGGATACGAGTCTTAATTATATGGTACTGTGCAGAATAAGCCTGGTGTCATGGCACTTGGGGAGAACAGCTGGTGCGAATATTCTAGATGCCTTCATTGTGTTTTCTTTACATAAAGCAATAACAAATAATAATTCGGGTTATAGGAGTTTGTTATTAACCCACAGTAACTGGCGAAGGAAATGATGATTTTTCTTAGTGAAGAATGTATCAGCAAATATCACTTCAAAGGTTTAATATTTTGACCAGAATCAATAATTACTTCACTATTCCTTGAGCATGAAGGACTCAGAGAGTAAATGATTTATTGTTCTGACAACATAGAACAAATTTTAATATTTTGAAAAAAAACTGAGACCTATTAATCCTGGCATGTGTTACTCCTAAACCCAAGGAAATGAAGAAATATTGATCTAATTTCTGCCCTTCAAGAGTGAAATTATGTATTAACCACAGAGCACCCAGCAGCATACACAAACAGCACCCCCAGAGATAGTTAGCCTGACATCAGAATTTTGTTTTGGTAGCTAAAGACTGATTCTCTCTACAGCATTATGCAATTTGTTTCCAACAGGCTGCTTGATGCAGCAGCCAAGAAGTCAGATGAGAATCCTCGGAAAGAAGGGCAGTAGAGGCAATGGGGCCAGTCACAAAAAGGCAGAAACAGGAAGGAAGATTATCAATAGTTGGGGACCAAGAGTTACCTGGCGTTCTTGTCAAATGCAGATTCTGATTTTGTAAACCTAAAGTGGGGCTGAAGGGTTTACATTTCTAACACACTCAAGACAGAATTTGCTTCTCCCAGGAACCCACTTTGAATACAGAGAGTAGCACTTTTCTGTGTCTAAGAAAGCTAAAACCTCCAAAATAATACCTGCACTGTGTATGTGGTCTCGCCCTTCATGCAGTCTTCATTTTCTCCTTCTTGGGATATAGTTTTGTTTCTAATATATTTCATTTGTTTTTTTAAGTCCCTTATTGTGTGTTCCATTAGATGCTTATGTGGTTTTTGGACAAAGAATAAACTCTCTGTCCCAAAAAACATCCCTTTCTTTACCACTGCTTCCCAGTGAGACTGTGCAGCAGGCACTGCATCTTTTCACAACTGTCTCCTTTAAAAGACACCTGCATGATAACCTAAAGTGAGACTTACTACCTATCCTTGAAAAAGAGAAAAGGAAGAGGAAAAGAATTCTGTAACACTCAAGCAAGTAGTGAAGAGAAAAAACAAGATTGCCAGCCTCCATGGCAGAGAGGGCTGTGATTATTAAAAATAATTTTAAAACTTTTCAAAAGCACTCTTCATGCTTTAGTTCTCTCACGTGAAAGACTGAATAGGACAAGGTCTGTCATGAGTGTGGGATTCACATCTGTTTCTACTGCTGTCTAAATATTTCTTCAGCTAAGGAAGCAACATTTCCTGTGAATCTTAGGCATAAAAGCCACACTCTCTTGCCAACTAGGAAGACATGAGGAAAAATAAGGAATAACGCACAGGTAAGGAAGAGGCACTTCAACACCTGTTTCCTCCTTTAAGAGGTACTCCTACTACTAGAAGAGAAACATACAAGCCAGAACTTTACTTTCCCCTTACACCATTTATACAAGAAAACACAAGTTAGAAAAAAAGTAAGGGACTTCAGTAAATATCATATTCCACAGAAGGCAAGAGTATTATAACACAATACAGTTCAGTTTACCCAGATTTGTAAGGTGATGTTCTGAATATTTGACTTTGGTCAGAAAATTCTCATTTGTTCTCTGTGGCTTGCATGACAGGTCAAACCTTACAAAAGAGAGTATGGCAAGCATTCCAAAGGGTGGCAGTCTTCATTCACTTTGACAAGAACAGCCCAGGCAGAGGTGGTTTGGCCACTGTCTGCTTCATGGGCAGCATCTGTGAACTGGGAATCCTACCAGGAAAAGCATTCATAGCTCTCAAAAAGGAATGAAGATGATGGATTTTATGAACAAGAAGTAAAGTATTCTTTCCACTATCATCACCACTACCATCCATCCAGTCTTTTAGACTTTTAAGGAGATACAGAACTTGTTAAAATGGAATAAATCTTTTTGGCTCATTAAATCAGTCAAAAATATTTATTAAGCATATAAGACTTTGATACTGAGTCAAGTACTTCAGCAAAGAAACAAGCACAAGACAGAATAATCGTATTTTGTATGGCCAACAATCTTGTTAGACAAGGTATATATACATATATCTGGTCTATATCTATATCTATATCTACAGATATTTATGAAGTATATATATATAGAGAGAGAGATTTATGAAGTAATCCTATGATAGCTTTAGACAGTATATAATTAAATATTAAATTATGCAGTCATGTATAAGTACCAAAATAAATCAGAGAAGGGAAATATCAATATCAGTTAAAATGGAGAGTAAAATTTTGGGCAAAGGGCATATTAACAGGAATCAGAAAACCTAGTAGTTGCATGCTATATAGGGCATGGGCCTGGTTATTTCATCTGTAAAATGGAAATGACAGTAATATGTACTTCACAGGGTTATTTAAAGACTTAGGTAAAATGTGAAAATAAAAATGATCTTAGTAAAGCCATACACATTTTCTCTTTTTTATTATTGATAATTAGCCTATCTTTTAGGAAATGAAGAGCATTTTTGCTGTCCTGGATATAGTATGAGAGAGAGAAGAGGTAGGGCAGTTATCTAGGAAAAGAAGAAGAATGTAAGAAAACATAGAGGAGGAAATAAGCAATGGGCATAAGAAAGAACAAGCCCTGGGAAGAAAGACCATAAAACCAGAGGCAGTTGAGTTCATTTTGAAAGAAGAGTGAATAAATCCATTTCTTTTGGGTGGGAGAATGCAGGTGTCTGTATAAATGCAGCAGCAGGCTCCTTACACTGTTCTCCTGCTTCATATTATCAGGCCCTCTCATCAAACATCCCCGGTTCTCAGTCTTCCACAAGCTGACAGAAAGCAAAACAAAATAAAACAAAGAAGAGAAAAGAAACCAGGGGACAAAAAGATTGCCTCACTCTCATTACATAGCTACAAGGACGTTCACAGAAGACGAGATTAGAAAATGTATTAAATTCTCCCCTGGCCTCAGGTAAGGCATTTCTGCACATTACTAGACTTTCTCCTGAGCCAACAAATATACTTTACCCTATGGCCCCAAGCAAGGTGCTTGGATAATAAGAATATTAGGGGATGGAAATTCTGTAGTTGTAAAAAGTACAAACTCAAAAGGAGGACTGAGAGAAAAATACAGGAATGGAGACTTAAATAAGGGATTATCAAGAGCCAGAGAAAGATAAAAGTGCAAGAGAAAGATGCTTCTAATACACTAGGTTAATCTCTACAACATTGTCCCAAGTTTCAGACTTTAAGGGGATTTTAAAAGAGAGCAAGCCTACCAGGGACATGAGTAAATTATGTAAAATGCAAAGTTGACTTGCAGATTAAGAGTAAAAAAAATTACTATTTGTTAAAATCCTACTGTGTGCCAGGCATTATGTTGGGACTTGACATCTGTGAAATCCATTGCTTGTCTCATCTACAGGATATGAAATAGAGGTCTGATGACATATTACCCAATATCCTCTAATTTACCCCATAATGTTATTTTAGGGAGATGTCACCATATCTAATATCTCTACATAATATTTTTTAAAATTTATTTATTTACTTTTAGAGAAAAGGGAAAGGAGGGAGAAAGAGAGGGAGAGAGATATCAATGTGTGGTTGCCTCTCATGAGCCCCCAGTAGGAGACCTGGCCTTCCGCCGAGGCATGTGCCCTGAATGGCCATCAAACTGGTGATGCTTTGGTTCACAGGCCAGCACTCAATCCACTGAGCCACATCAGTCAGGGCTCTACATAATTTTAAAGAAAGTATACTTTGGATTGAAGTGAAACACAACCCAGGCAAACACTCTTGGGCAAAGTGTTGAGAACTTTTGAACAAAGAGTAATGAGGTATGATGAATCTCCTGATGAGGTGGAAGAGTATGGGCTTCCTGGTCAAACAAAGGCAAACATGCATAATCCCAAATTATACTCACCTTGTGTCTGCTGCTTTCTTAGTTGTATATTATATATATTTCATATTACTGAATTGCATGTTGTGAGAACTAAATAAAATTGCATATTTAAGAGGCCTAGCAATGTGTTGATTCTCATTTCTTCCTCCAAACAGCAACAAATAATTTTCTTTGGGGATAAAAAATAAGTGATTCTTTTGTTAGTTCCTGAATGCTTTTAATATCTCTTTCCCAGAGACTAATTTTGCTTCAACCTTTTTCTCTTCTTCAGAGATGATGTTAAAAAGAGATATAACATTTTTTCCTTGATTAATTACCCACCCCCAACCTCATTCCCAGTGTGTAGGAAATCAGAGGCATAAGACTCTTACTCTGTCTTTCAATTTTTATGTGAAGAAACAATGACAAAGCAAAATATTTGTAGTATTTCTTCAAGAGCCATTACAATTCTGAAGTACAAGTAGTACTGTGGTTGCTTCTGTCAGAGGAAGAGATTTATAAGGAGGAGATTGTATATGTTGCTGTGGGAAAGTGTGTAGTCGGAGGTGCTTACACATACATGCACCTTTATTGTTTTTTGTCACTTACCTCACTCCAGATGGACAGAGAAGAAAAAAATTATTTTGAATTTTGGCTGGTTAGTAAAAAAGACCAGTTAGTATGCTTTTCCATTCTCAGTCTTTACTGAAACTTGGGGGCAAAGATTCCCTTATTTTGGAGCTTGGTTTTGGAAAAGATAGGGTAAAGCATGACTTGAGTATTGTTGAGCATGCTCTCCATGCCAGGACCCATTGCAGATACTTATTTAATCCTTACACCCATTTTTCCCTTGTGTGTTTTCTGGCCTTGTGCTAGCACGAAGAATTTCTGGCACATAATAGGAGGTTGGTATGCACTTATTCAATAAATAAATGAGCAGTCCACCAAGTTGAGTAACATTATCATTATTCTAATGATAAAAAATTCAGGAAGATTAAATTTCTTGGTATAGTCTTAAACACTAGGCAGAGCCAGAACTTAAATCAGAGCTGTCTACCTCCCACTACAAGGGCTCCCTTCTCTCTACCATATTACTTTGGTAAAAATGAACAACGGATTAACTTTTGTGAGTAGAGGATGAAGTGTCCTATGAAATATGGGTAAAGATAAGTTTGATATTTATTTAAACAAGAAAAGCCTCTTCTAAAAGAAGAGATATCAAGGAATAATAGAGTAATTTTATTAACCAGACTGCAACCACAGATAATATCTCTAAGTCAACTCTAACATCTTGTGCTTATTTCTCTTCAACAATGATCATTCTATTTAGCATGCAAGCTAAAATTCTATACACATTTTTAATTTTAAGTTTTCCAGTATTTCAATGGTCTGATATATATGTTCATATAATTTTTGCATATGATTATCTGGGAAAGTAATTAATAAGACCTACTCTTCATTCTTCTTCTCTGTGGAGACCACTTTGAGGGTCTCAGCTCTACTTACACAATGTTGTCTGCCACCCGTGACCAATCTGACACACCAGCAACGAGTGTTCAGTGGCGCACGGCACAGTAAAGAATGACTGAAGAGAGAAAATACCATGAAGAAGAGAGCATAGAAGTAAAGTGGAAGATGAGGTGACACAAACTCCTCATTATCCCAAATACTCTAGGGAGTAGAGGTCAGAAAGTGATGGTAATGGCGCCTTTGGGTTACAACCATGCAATGAGATAAGAGAGTCCCAGCTGGGGCAGAAGTCATTTTCTGTCCCTTATTTCTCTATGAAAATTATAAAAATTTGAAATATAAATCTATTTAAAAAGAAAATTCTAAATACAAATGCTACCTTTTATGCAATGCAGGTTATTTTCCCATTCTTTACTCTGAAACTTACTAGCAAAATTGACCCATTTTCAGCATTGAACCCCTCTTCTAAATTAACATATTTTAGGAATAAACCTCGATGTGAAGATGAAAGAAATGCAAGGAGATAGGTTTACCTTTACCACACAGTGAAAAACAATGATAAGACATTGTGCATTTCTGTATAGCACTTCCCTTACTATCATCCCATGCTATTGTCACCTTGGATATCCCCAACTATTTCAGGAGTGAAGGAGAGCATGGGTAATTTCTCCATTTACAGACTCAAAGGCATCGCCCGAGGTCACGTTGCTGGGTGAACTGAACCCAAAACTGGATTCTTATGAATTCATTTTTGGGGCTTTTGTGCATTTGCTTACAAATCTTGACTGTATATTTCCATCCCTCAAACCCTCATTTTAGGTTAAAGTTATCAAAGGGAAGATATAAATTAATAATTAAACATAGCACTTGGACTAGGCCTATATCTAAGAAGCATCATCCAGTATATATGTAGATTTTATATAGGCTAACAAAACCTCAGAAATATTCTCAGGTTCTAAGAAGTAAGGACCTGTGTACTTTATTCTCTCTGGCAGCTTAATGCTAGATAGTGTACATGCTCTGAAGTAACTATCTCTCTCTTCCCCCTCCTTACAGCACAAAGTAACAGATGGGCTATCTCAACTGAAAATGTCAGCATTTTATTGACCAAGCTTCTACTAGATTTCACAATAGCAGTATGTGAATTATGATTTCTCCTTTTAGGGACTAACAGGCACATAATTATTATTCAGGAAAACCTGTTTTTTTCCCATTCTCTCATTTCAAATGTTATTCCATTTTAAGATGCTTGTATTTTCCTATTCTACAATATAGTCCCATATAAGAAGTACATCCTTACAGACTCATAATTCAATGCTCAGACTATTAGACCATACCACCTGCTAGAGGGTGACATGCATCTCATTAAAGATAGCTGCCATTATTAATGATCAAGCACAGTTCAATGAGTACAGTAAAAATTTAAACATAAGCATAAAGCAAAACACTAAAGATAAATTAGGGCTGCAATGAAAGTGAGCTTCAGTAAACCATCTGGCTGAATTATCTATACTCAGCTTCTATCTAGAAAATACTAGCTGTTGAATACCAACTATGGATATTCTACATAACAAATATTCATATGTTAATCTTTTATTCATCCTGCAAGTAAACCTAAGCCTAACTCATGAAGCCTAACCTAAAAACTTTTAATGGAAACTCTATAAAATATAAATTTACAGAATTTATCTCTTTTATGGGGGCACATTTTATGAATCGGGTATTATCTACATTAGCATGGTACAAGGAATATGTTAAATGTTTTAAATTACTTAATCCAAATTTCCCTTCTGCTTTCATATTGAGTAGAATAACGAAATAGCAAAATAACATTACTCAATACACTACTGTTCATAGTTTACCATTGTTTCTTCAAACGTGAGAAAGGGTCTAATTCGTGGCATTATGCTACTGCTGCTTTATCTTGTTAAGTGATGCCCTTTTCTGCCTTTCTCATCCAAATAGCATCTGCTAGTCACAAAACTAGAAACACATCTTTTAATTAACTGTTTATTTAGTTTTCCTAGGGACAATGAATTGTAGAATTACTTTTTCAAGACTTACTATTTCCTTTCCCTTTATCTCAGGCCCCACTATACATTCAACATGTCCTCTGAAGTACCAATCGAACCATCTGGCTGCCAAGTGATAGACATGGCTCCTTCATCACACTGCACACTCCATTCTTGGCATCTCACACCCAAAAGATATCAACAAATTGGATGGCATTCAGAGAACAGCCAGAAAAATGATTAAAAGATGGAGGCATTGACCTATAAGTAAAGATGAAAGGATGAAATCTGAATAGCTTGGCGAAGCAACAACTTAGGTGGCATATGATAAGTGTCTACAAGCGTTTGGAGAATGTAAACACCAAGAGAAGAGAGGGAACATTTTTATACTGGTCTGGGGAAAAGGCAAATTAATAGGATAAAATTGAAGAAATGGGAGAGATGTAAAGAAGGGATACTCATCAATTGCAGATTTTGATAAATAATGATGCAAAGTCTAAAGAGAAAGATTTCATCACATGCTTTTAGGTTATAATCAGTGTTCACCTACATTGAGAAAATGACAAGTGGGAGAGAAAATGGTATCTGTTTGTACGGGTATGTACAACATTTGTGCTGTCTTTTCCAGTTTACCAAGTGCTTTCACATGTATTATCTCATCAAATTATCACAATGACTATATGCCATTATTAATTCATCTTAAATAAGAAAAAGATGAAGGTTACTTCTGCATAACTATTGAGGCAAACAGGAAAAATGCAAGTAAAACATCTCTAACCCTGTGTTGATGAACTGTTGGCTCTCACAACACAATCTAAATCAAGACAATGAAATAGAAACTATGTCACGTACAATCTAGATAAAGAATTTAAGTTTGTATGCTAAGCAACAGTCTGTCTTCATTCTACCTGTTCTCTTGCTGTTCTTTCCTGGAGTAGATTAAATATGAAGTACTATCAGGGCAAAATTGCATATTGAGTAACTTTTTAGTGCTATAGATGACCCCATGTGAAAATGATTCCTGCATTAGTTGTCTGGTTGCCCTTTTCACTTGGTTGATGAGTTCTATTATGTCTTCACTCCCTAATTCTGTTAATTGTAACCCTCAGATCATTCATCAATGCAACATGTTGAGATCTATTTCACATGACACCCCATCTCTTGTAAGACTATTGCATAACCCAGATCAAATTTTTAAAAGCCTGGAGTTCAAATGTGCTAAAAGTCATCATTTGCATTTTGTTGCCAGAATTAAGGCTATGAACCTTTTCAGCCACCTACCACATGTTTAGTATCCAATAGAGATGTACATATAAACACTGTTGTTTGTAACTAGAGCTTCGGGTCCAAATCCACTGAAAGTCTTAATATTGATGAATCTGTCTAGAATATATATAAGCTGTGAAGACATCTTTTGCAAAGGTAAGAGTGTGGACTATATTCTCTGTTTCATGCTTCCTTTCCCTGGCCCATACAGTAATTTCTTATTAGCCTTCTTTAGCTAGAAAGGAAAAAAGGACACATTTCTTACCCATTAGGAAATTCCAAAGTACCTATACCGTAATAGCTGTGGGGAAGAAGTGAAGGAATTGGTCAAAAAGTAAATAATGCTATGAAAACAAAAGATTACCCCCAAATCAGTAGAGTCTTCCTTGCAGAAGCAAGATCCTTTAGAAATTTTGCTCTTCACCCTGGAATTTGTGCACCTTTGCACAAAAATTTTTTCCTTGATTTAGAACACATAAAAGCCTGAATTGTGTGAGTATAAGAAAGTTGGGAATAGGGAAGAATTGACCTTCACTCTAAAAATTGCAGGAATTACCCTGAATGCAAGGAAGAGTTTAGCGAATGAAGGTTTTGGCCTAAGAGCCATTCTGAAATGCTCTCACTAAACTAGAGGCATTTACTTGTGACCAGCTCTATCTGGTAGATTTTAGATGATTGTAATTTTTAAGTGGATATGTTCTAGAGCAGTACATCTTAAACTTTGATGTGTATATTAGTCACGGGTATCTTTTTAAAGTGTGGGTTTTGATATAATAAGTTTGGGTTAGAGCATGAGATTCTGGCTTTCTAAGAAATTCCAGGAGATGGTGTTGATGTTGTTGGTCCATGAACTACATTTAGAGCAATACTTCCATTCTGGTTGTATGGCATAGTGAAAAATGGCCAAACTGGCCATATACATTTTGAAAATTTACATTTGATTTATATTCTTTGTTTCATATGGAATTAATAGAAGGCAGTCAGGTAATAAAGTAGATACATATATTTGTAGTTTTATTTACATTAAGATTTTACAACATTTTCCTTCTTTTAATTAAAGCTCCATTTTTATAAATGTTTTGAAGTCCAGAACCTTATTATACTAATCCTATTATGGGAAAGAACCCGACAGAAGAATAGCCAGAAAGGTCAAATTGCCACAAGCCTTATGGCAAAGGCCTCAAATGTAGACCATTCGTGCTTTACCCAGAGTTGCTATGTTTATTTCTGATGAGAACATTAATTTCTAAAATATAAAATGACAACATTTAACATTTTCATATAGAAGGCAACTCAAAAGAAGAAAGAAAAAAGAAAGAAGAAAGAAAGAAAAGAAAGAAAGAGAACAGAAAGTATCTCTGGCCTGTCTTCACCTCTGAAAGATGCTTTTTTTTGCAAGGAATTTTTAACTTTTGGCCCCAAAAATGGTCTTTCATTCTTCTTTCTGCTGGATAAAATGCAAACCAGAATAAAGAACCCATGAGTGGCTGCTTTGGAGGGTGGAGGAGGGGCTGTCCAGAATCACCAAGGAAACATAAGGTCTATTTTTCTGTGAAGCTAAACATCAAAAACAAGCTAAGAGACACAAAGGGAAAAGTGTGACTGCTCTGACAACAAAACAAGCAAATATCTCCAGAGGGGATTAGTCTCCCTTCTTCAAAGTAACCAAAACAAAGAGAGCTGAGCATGCTTCCCAGGGAAACAACACCTGTCCGTCAGACGAGGTTGAGCTAATCACACAGCCAACAGCGCCTATGTGCAGGATTCAACAGCCTGGAGGGCTCATACCAAGTCACACACTTTCACTATCAAGATTTAATTTTCAAAGTGCATTTTCTTCTCCTGAAACGCAGGGGCACTGGAGGTCATCCACATCCAGGCCAGACAGTCACTGAGCACCAGCATGCCCTTTCTGTGCATGGTACCAGTCTGTCTTCCAGGCCCTGCTGCAGCAGGTCCTCCTTGTCTCCCCAAACAGCTTTAATTGTTGGAAATATTTCCTTAAATTGGAGCCAAATTTTAAGTCTAATTTATGAAGAAAGTTTTGGCATTTGGAGAACAAGGCAATTTCACTTACACGCAGGAACTCTTCAAATAAAAGAATGGTTATTAACATCTCCATGAAATACCCCTTCTTCTAGTTTAATCATCTCATAGGATGGCATACAGATTTTTTTTCTTTTTTACCATTTGATTACCAGCTCATTTTCAATGGCTTTTTAAAAATATATTGGCAAAACATAAGATTCCAGATGTAACCTAACCAGTGCAAAATAAGTTTGAATTTTTACTTCCCACAATCTGGAGGCTATATTTCTATTAACTCACTGTAAGACCACTCTGCTCTTTATCATAAAGTGTGCCAACAATTAATGTCTGTTTTTACATAAACTGGTATTAGGTTACATTTCTCCAAACCTGTCTTGTGCAATGGAGGTTTTAATCTAAGTGTGGGACTTCACATTTATTCCATTGATTTTCAGCTTGTTAGCTTTAGCTCACTGTTTAAACTGATAGTCTTTTGAATTTTTATTTTGTTATTCAGAATATTAGATATCCCTTACAAATTAGACTTCTGAAAATTTGATAAGCAGGTCCTCTATTTTGTTATCCAAGTCACTGCTGAAAATACCAAGTAGAAAAAGGCCCAAAGCAGGTTTGTAGAGACTTTCAGTATATTTCATCAGCCAAGTACAGATTTGCTTAAATGCTCCATATTCTCCTTTTCCCACTTTTCCATTTACTCTTGCATTTGTGAGAACATGTCAGACCTAAAAGAATCTTCACTTTGAATGTTGGTTTCTCATACTACCTTCCTTCCTAAAGATAATACTCAAGACTAAAGATAATACTAGAGATAACACTCAAGCCTAAGCAGGACTTGCTCTAAACACCATAAGTTTGTTTGTTTCAATTACAGTTTACATTCAATATTATTTTGTATTAGTTTTGGGTATACATGGTATAGTGGTTTTATAATCATATACTTTATAAAGTGTTCCCCCAATATTTACTAACTATATTCCCTATGCTGAACTTTATATCCTCATGACTATTTTGTAGCTACCAATTTTCACTTGTTTTTTAAAAAATGTTTTATTTATTTATTTTTAGAAAGAGGGGAAGGGAAGAAGAAAGAGAAACATCAATGTGTGGAAACATCATTGTGAGGGCGTAGCGCACCCCGTCCTGGGGAACTGGCCCACAACACATGCATGTGCCCTGACTGGGAATCTCTCCCTCCACACTGGTTTGCAGGCCTGCACTCAATCCACTGAGCTACACCAGCCAGGGCAAATTTACACTTCTTAATCCCCACCCATCTCAGGCAACCATCAGTCTGTTCTTTATATCTGTGGTCCCCAACCTTTTTGGCACCACGGGCCAATTTTGTGGAAGACCAGAGGAGGCAGGGCAGGAAGTGGAGCTCAGGTGAGCTTTGCTTAGACTTGGTGGTTGGGGACCCCTACTTTATATCTATGAGTCTGTTTCAATAAGTCTTGAGGAGTACACTACACTGTCTTCACAGAACCTACAAGATTCCACTGGACATTCCCAGAGGTTCAGATTAGAGACTTAGGTGACTCATATTTTGGGAATTTAAACAATGATTTGAGAGCAACTATCACAACTGAAAGCACTCCACATGGATGGACTTAGGGGTGTGTTCCTTAAAGTAAAAAATAAAACAAAATAAAATTTAAAATGTTGGTAATTTTACTTGTAGGGACAATGCGGTGCTGCAGTAAGTCAGCAGTTTAAGCTTTCAATCTGCCCACAGAGTTAGATTTTGTAGAAATGCTCAGCATGATAACTAATCAGTACAGTCTCTCCAAACATCCCCTGCCTTTATTTTCAGTTGCTTGTTACTTCAATTCTCACCAATTTATCCTCCCTCACAACTCAACCCACAACTTTCTCATTGCCTGACCTGAGGCGTGGATAGCAATTTTTAGCGTAATCAACCAGAGGATGTAATCAGTGCAATTAACAGATGGATTGGGAATACTACATGAAGCCTAAATTAAAATTCCACTAAAATTGCTGTACTGTATCTGTAAATACCCACACTAAACAATTTCTTGGGAAAAATTTCTGACAAATAATTTTAATGTAAAACTTCTGAAGGAATTCAGCCCTCACCCTCATCTTCAATTCAATCACTCAGTATACTTTATTGAACACCTACAGTATTCCTATTCTTATGATGAAAGAAAAGTAAAATAGGATGTGGTATCTTCCCTCAAGGAAGACTATTGTGTGAAATAAATGTCTTTTTTTCAATTATTTTATTGTTCTTCAAGTACAGTTGTCTGCATTTAACCCCATCATTCCCTCCCAGCCTAGCCCTCCCCACCTCCCTCCCCTGTTTCCACCCCCTCCTTGGTTTTGTCCATGTGTCCTTTATAGTTGTTCCTGAAAACCCTTCACCCTTTCTCCCCCATTATCCCCACTCATCTCCCTTCTGGTTATGTCACATTGTTCTTAATTGCAATGCCTCTGGTTATAGTTTGCTTGATTGCTTGTTTTGTTGATTAGGTTCCACTTAAAGGTGAGATCATATGGTATTTGTCCCTCACTGGCTGGTTTATTTCACTTAGCATAATTCTCTCCAGTTACATCCATGCTGTCGAGAAGGGTAGAAGCTCTTTCTTTCTTTCTGCTGTGTAGTGTTCCATTGTGTAAGTGTACCATATTTTCTTTTTGATCCATTTATTTACTGATGGGCACTTAGGTTGCTTCCAGCACTTGGCTATTGTAAATTGTGCTGCTATGAACATCAGGGTGCATAAATTCTTTTGGATTGGTGTTTCAGTGTTCTTAGGATATAATCCCAGCAGTGGAATTGCCAGGTCAACAGGCAGTTCCATTTTTAGTTTTCTGAGGAAATTCCACACTGTTTTCCACACTGTGAAATCAATAAGTGTTACATTCACACAAAAAATTCTAAAATAGTAAAAGACAGTGCTAGGCTAAAAATGCATATAAGAATATTAGATTGGCAAGAGGAGTTTTATATTTGACTCTGATTAGTAATGTCTTGAATTCCATGGGTCATCCTCACCCTCAACTTCCTGACTCTTTTCCCTCTCCATCTTATCTGCTTTACCCAACTTCTCTGCCCCCTTGCAGAACCCATCTGTCACCTTTACCTTGCTTGTGCAGAAGAGCCTAAACCTAAATGGTGACAAGGAAGGAGGGGGAAACAAAAATATGCAACCAACCTGACTGGTTTCATTTTTTTAAGTATTTTTTGATTATGCTATTACAATTGTCCCAATTTTTTTTCTTCCACTTTATCCCTCTTCACCCTGCACCACCCCACCCTCCAGCATTCCCCCGACCTTAGTTCATGTCCATGGGTTGTACATATAAGTTCTTTGGCTTCTCCATTTCTCGTACTATTCTTAATCTACCCCTGTCTATTTTATGCCTACCAATTATGCTTCTTATTCCCTGTACCTTTCCCCCCATTCTCCCCCTCCCCGCTCCCCACTGATAACCCTCCATGTAATCTCCATTTCTGTAATCCTGTTCCTGTTCTACTTGTTTGCTTAGTTCATTTTTGTTTTTGCTTTCCTTTAGGTTCAGTTGTTTATAGTGAGTTTGTTGTCATTTTACTGTTTATAGTTTTTGATCTTCTTCTTCTTAGATAAGACCCTTTAATATTTCATATAATAAGGGCTTAGTGGTGATGAACTCCTTTAAACTTCCCATACCTGGGAAGCACTTTATCTGCCCTTCCATTCAAAATGGAAGCTTTGCTGGATAGAGTAATCTTGGGTGTAGGTCCTTGCCCTTCATGACTTGGAATATTCTTTCCAGTCTCTTCCTGCCTGCAAAGTTTCTTTTGAGAAATCAGCTGACAGTCTTATGGGCACTCATTTGTAGGTAACCCTATCCTTTGCCCTTGCTGCTTTTAGGATTCTCCCTTTATCTTTAATCTTGGGTAATGTAATTATGATGTGCCTTTGTGTGTTCCTCCTTGGGTCCAACTTCTTTGGGACTCTCTGAGCTTCCTGGACTTCCTGGAAGTCTATTGCCTTTGCCAGATTAGGGAAATTCTCCTTCACTATGTTTTCAAATAAGTGTACAATTTCTTGCTTTTCCTCTTCTCCTCTGACACCCCCATGATTTGGATGTTGGAATGTTTAAAGTTGTCCCATAGGTTCCTAAGCCTCTCCTCATTTTTTTGAATTCTTGTTTCTTTATTCTGTTCTATTTGAATGTTTATTTCTTCCTTCTGCTCAAAACCATTGATTTGAGTGAGTCCCTGTTTCCTTCCCTTCGCTGTTGGTTCCCTGTACATTTTCCTTTATTTCATTTTTCATAGCCTTCACTTTTTCCTCTATTTTGCCACCATACTCGACCATTTCTGTGAGCATCCTGATTACCAGTGTTTTTAATTGTGCATCTGATAGGGTGGCTCTCTCTTCATCACTTAGTTGTATTTTTTCTGGAGCTTTGATCTGTTCTTTCAGCTTCGCCATTTTTTTGTTTGTTTGTTTCCCTGTGCACCAGTTATGTTGTAAGGGGCAGGAACCTTAGTATTCACCAGGGTGGGACAACCCACATTGCAGCATCTGGCACTGTATGTGGAGGAGAGGTCTCAGAGGGGACAATGCCACTTGCTCAGCTCTTGGCCAGCTTTCAGTCACTTCCTCCCACAAGCAAACTAAGCCCTTCTGGTGCTGATTCCCAAGAGAGTGGTTGTGTGTATGTTCTAGGACCCTGTGGGTCTCTCCAATGAACTCTCCTGTGAGGCTGGGAGTTTCTCCTGCTGTCTCAACACCCACAGATTTTTTCAAAACCTCACAGAGGTTTTGAGGCTTTATTTTACCACACTGGAATGCTGGGTTGTGCAGTCTTTCATGATCCCCAGTTGTTCCTCCCAGTTTATCTGCATGCAAATGTGAGACTACCCACTCTGCCAGCCACTGCCTTGTCAGCTCCTGTCCTCCAGTCACTGGCTGCCCGTTTCTGTTCCTCCTACCAAGCTGCATGAATGTTTCTTCTTTAACTCCTTGGTTGTCAGACTTCCATACAGTTCAATTTTCTGGCAGTTCTGGTTATTTTTTGTTTTTAAATTTGTTGTCTTTCTTTTGTTTGTGTGAGGCAGTAACTTGTATATGTCTCCAACTTGACCAGAAGGATTTTTTTTCCTTCATTCTTTTTTTTTCCTCATCACTCCCCTGGACCCCAGCCACCCTCACCTCCCACCCTTGATCCTACCCCCCTTTTTAAATGAATGTGCCACTTTGCTTATGTACCCACTCCTAAAAATAAAAAAAAATACCTCTGTGTGCATTTGCAAGCCACACTATTTTATGTTTTGTCTCAAAGCAGAAAGTTAGCCAGTGGTTTTGTGCACATTGTAATTGTGTCTTTAAGAAAACTGTCTTAAACCAGCCATGCACCTAGGCTTAGACTGAGCAATATAAATGGGGTCACCTTTTGTAATAATTTTGTTGTAATTGTCCAAGAAATATGTAAAATGTTCACTGAACAGGTAAAGAAAACTGTATGAGAATGCTGCCTATTGTATTCAATTCCACTATTTCTAGTCACAGAATTCTCTGGTTTAGCTTAGAAATCACTTTTGCATGTCATTCAGCCAGAGGCTGAAACACTGCTGAATGGAAGAGAGAAAGAAAGAATGAAATGATGACTGTCCTGCTACATGCCACTGGTCAGGGTCAGACTGGGCCCATTTATATGAGGAGATGGTCTGCCTGCTCATCAGCTATTTCAGTGCTATGTGACTTGGAGGGACAAAGCAGCAGGACTCTAGGGAGCTACAATTGCACAATGTTTCAGCCACTGTTTTTTGGATCTAGACACTTTCCCATTCTGCTTCAATGTTTATGAAACTGAATGCATTTCCCAGTCCCTAGCAACCATTTGATCCTCTCTCTGGGAGCCCAGGTAAGGTGGTGGAAGCACTGTGCATCCATAGCCACAGCTGGCAGCTTGGTTTCTGGACCCATAATAAAGCCAATCAGTGCTGCCTACACAAAGCCTTTACAACAACCCAAAGCCAAAGGCCCCAGTTGATGCCACCAGATTTTTCTTTCAACTCAAGTCATACAATTAAGCAGCTTTGTGGGGTTTTTTTTTTACACTTATGCATTATGATGGTTATTTAGGCTGAGCACAATAGTCTCCGAGAATATGCTTCTCCAATCCATGCCTTCTTCTTACTCAGCAATGATACTAAAAAATGCAGACATTCAATGAAGGTCACAAGCAATGCTGGTTGTTACGGCAACAGGCAATGGATTATTTTCCCCCAGCTCTCCACTGGAAGAAAGCATAATATAGAAACCTCTGTGGAACTCTATGCCCTGCTCTATCTTTATAGCCTGCCCTCTCATCCTGATATACCAAAAAAAAAAATCTAAGCATTTTGTTCATGTAATTGTGCCTTCACAGAAGTCATGTGGTTATACCCACCTGTAACAAGACACATAATCCACCCACCTAGTATGGTTAGAAAAATGTCTTACTAAAAGGAAATGGTCATTTCTGTTGCAAGTATGAAAATAAGAGTTTTATTATAGATAGTATCTGGCAGCTATACAATAAATGGGTAAGAACATTTTAAAAATAAGCAAACACTGTGATCATCTCTCCCCCCTTATAAAGTAGTTCTCAGAAGCACAAAATACATAGTAGTCAAAGTGAAAATAAAAACTCAAAATTGAACATGATATTGTAAATCTCTCACTCTTGATGGAAGAATGACACTTAAAGATTGAACAGAGGAAGTATCATAGCCTCTTTCCACATTCCTACTCTGTGAGGGTAAGTCACTCCTCCAAGTAAGAAATGAGGGGTATTTTTGTTTGTTTTTTTATTTGTTTGTTTGTTTGGGGGTAGCAAAGTAGAAGTATTACAATTGCTGCTATAGAACTTTAAGTAAAAGTGAACAAAAATAAGCTATTCTTAGAATACTAAGTAATGCAGACCATCAACATTTTGTAGAATATAGGAAGGTACAAGCATCCATAAGAATTAATAGAAAACAATTCTACTTAAAGTGAACTTTTAGCATTTAAAGACACAATGGTTAAGAAATGTTTTCAAATCATTAAAAGAGTTCCCATAAGTGAAATCATTCTATTTCAGTATACAAAGACAGTGGTCCACAACAAACAGAACATATTAGAAGGTATCAGAAGAGTCCTCATTGTACCAGAATAGATTATTCTTTTAAATATGCTAATGAAAAGCCCTCTCTCTTACTTTGGTAAACCCCATGGTCTAATTTTCATATTTTACTGTTCATGGTGTCCAGTTCTGAATTTTTAACCCAAAAACATTGTCTCAGAACCCCTCCTATCATGTATTGGAAGTTCCATTTATGTTCTCCACAATTCTTGTGAATCCATGGACCTTCTATTTCCATGATATGAACCTTCTTACCCTTATGTCCTGCTCTCTTAGTCTCATGCTCATCTTGCTTCTTTCGACTCTTCTTGTCTCTCTGCTCCAAATAGATGGAACATGGATCGTTTCTCACGATAACCCAGCCATTACTTGTACAAGACAGTAAAACACTAACTAAATCCAGGGGTAAGGACTGAGAAGGGAGATGTCACTTTGCTGCACATCACAGCACATAACTTAACACTTCCTAAAATACTTCTTAGGTTTTTAGGTAACAATGACTACACTTAATTCCTCAGTGACTGATTTTCATTCCAAACTCATTTGAGCCTACCATGAGGCAGAGTTTCTACACTCACCCTTGGAATTCCCCTCACATATTCCCATTTCATGCCAGAGAGAGGTAAAATAGTAGCAATGAGTAGAAAGTATTGCTCACATCAGTCTGGGTAGCCATGTGGTAACCACACAATCCTATGGTTTTCACTCTCAGCTACACTTGCTGAAGACAGGGAGACCTGACAGGCATGTATGCAGAAATCATCCCTGTCAGCTCTCACACCAACACTGGCAGCACAAGTTGTTTCCTGCATCTTTGATCTGTCCTGCATTAGAAATTTAGGCCTGAGACTTAATAGTACCTCTGAACTTTTAAAATAACTCTTGCCATTCCTTCTGGAGTAGAAAATGAAGGGCCAATTCAGATGATGGTGGGTGTGCTATTATGGACTTAGACAATTAAATATACTATCTTTAAAAATCCTTCTGACAGCATTAATCCTCTCAAGAGTTTACTGAGTAGGTAGAGGTAATGTAAAGTACCTCAAAGAATATGGAAATCAGTTTACTCGTTGACAGTGCAATTATAAAGAAGCAACACAAAGTAGAAGATTAGTCATCTGTAGAAGTGCCAAAGAGAGCTTATAAAATGGGAAACAAAGCATCTTTGAAAATACCCAAGTTAAAATAAGATGACTTGGGCAAAACTTAAAGAAGAAGGACTGGAAAATGAAAAATGAAACCCAACCATGTTATTTTAACTGGCCTGAAGAAAAAGAGGAGAACGGTTTGCATAGATTTATAAAGAAAGCCAAGCAGCAATGAATAATATCAGTGTATCCTCAGTATAATCCAGGCCAGAAGGTTTCTTGAAGAGCAAATGTGAATCTATAGTTTAAACACTTATGACTATTTATAAAATGGAGTGAAAATTTTTATCATGTTATCTTGAGGCATTTTACCATCAAAAAATCTACCTAAATTGCAAGGCTCTTGTTCCCTGCTCACCAAGCAACCCTTCTGATTAAAATAGCTGACCCCTCACATAGGATCTTATGACAGAGAAGAGAATACACTGACAAGATGACATAATTGTTTGGTCTGGTAAGCCTGGGACTTCCATTAGCTTCTGTATGCCTTAGTGTCCACATCTATAAAGTAGAATTAACAACAGTGTGTGTTTAAGAGAGAGTTAAATTAATTAACACATGTAAAGTACTTAAAGCAGTGCTACATAGACACTTGAATTCCAACTAAATATTAAATCTTATCAATGTTGTTGAAAATTATTATGCTGACAAGAAGCTGAGTTAGAGGGATAGGAGTTAGTCTCCCAGACTTGATTATCTTTCAGTACAGTGGCAAAGCCAAGTATGTATAATGTTGGGGACCCAAGGTAGTAACTTTTGCAAATTACTTCCACTTTGTAAAGCATGAACCAAGCTGTCTCCTTATATCTATTTTTCCTCTACATTCCTCCAAAAGAGTTTGTCTTTTGTAGAAAGCCATTTTGTTTTTAAGGGGTGGGGGGCACATTTCTTCTCTAGTGAGGCTTGTTACTCAAAGCATATATGAGACTTACTGTGAATAATTTTACATTTCCGATGAGACAAAAATGAGCTGAAGGGAGCCACAGATTAAGAATCAGCAAACTTTTTTATGTCCAGGGAAAGATGGTGAATATTTCACCTTTGTATACAATACAATTTTTGTCATAACTGCTCAACACTTAAGTTATATCATAAAAGTAGCCAAAGAAAACCATGAGCAGGAAGACTGCAAGATGGCGGCACAGTAGGAGGATCTTTCTCTTACCTCCTCCTAGAATCAGACTGAATAAATAAATTCAGAAATAAAACTAAAGAGGAGAACAGCCACCCAAAATAACCAACTGAAAAGTGCCTGAAGAGGATATTTTAAATCAAGGGTGGGCAGAAACCACCCTGAAGCCAGTAAGAAGGTTGGAGAAGTGAAAGGGGCAGGCCCTGCTCTCATGGGTGGCAGGCTGAGGGTACAGCATGGCTGTGGAAGCCTCCCCTTGAGAGGAGTGAAGCCTGGACCCAAGACTGGGCTCCCAAGCATGGAGCGCTAGAACAGCCAATCCACATAGCATCCTGTGGGAACCCCCTCTGGGTTTTGGGGTTTTTTTAAGGCACCAAAGCACAGGCTTTTCATTCGTAGCCACTCACCTTGGGAAACAGTGAAGGGAGGGAGAGGGTGATATGAACTGGAATTGTGTGAGGAGAGTCTGGAGTAGGAGGCATAAGGGTGAGATGGGCGAAGCAGCTGCTGGTGTCCCTGTTTCAGGACATCCCCAAATACCACACCAGCCTTTTTTCTTGAGAAGAACAAGCTGCTCCCATGGTAAAAAACAATTACCTCACCCTGTGAAATAATTCTCACCCCCCTGCTCTGAGACCCTGCTCTCCCCATCCTCTGGAATCCTGCTTGCCTGACCCAACCCTTTAACTGTCCTCGTCCATGCTGCACTTAATCTCTGCTGAGGAGACAGCAATATAAGCAGAATTGGGGAGTTTCAGAGACTGGCTTTGGGGTGTGGCCATTCCATACATTTTCCTGGGAACTCCAGTGGTGCTTCCCCCTTGTGAGAGAACCAAACTCTGGGCTCTGGAGGCTCCCCCTGCTTTTCTACTAGGGTCTGTGCCCTGCTGAGTTCAGAGAAATAATTCAGTATAGACTCAGATGTGTGGCTTAGGGCCAGGGAACACACCCACCATCTTCCCTGGACTCTGAATGGCACCTCCCCACCACAGGAGATCCAGGGGCTCCATCCTCCTAATTCCACCAGAGGACCTCTCAGAAAGTCAGATTAGCTGCTATGACTGACAGCAGGCCAGCCCACAAAGGCAGATGAAGGCAGATACTACGGGACCTTTGCTGACCCATCCCTGGGCCCAGTGCTGATAAAAGCCAGCCTTGCCATGCAACTTGACCTATCCTGTGCACAGCTAAGCATGGAGGACACAGCCACAAACTGTGTATTGCTTGCAGCTCAAACAGGCTGATGAGGGCAAGTACCTGGATAGCATCTGACATTGGCTTACACCAGCTTAAGACAACATCAGAACCATAGCCAAAGGGAGAACCCAGCAGGCAGGGACTAACCTCTGCTAAGATGAATTCCATTTTGTTCTTTTTCATTTTTGTTATTTTTTACTTTTTCATAGCTTTTTATTATTGTTTCCTTTTTCTTCTACTTTTTCTCTATTCTTTCTTTCATATCTCTTTTTTTTTACTATTTCTTTGTCTTACTCTATTTTTTCTTTCTTTCATTTTCTTATTTTTATTCTTTCTCTTTCTTGATTTCTGCCACTTCCTTCTTTCTGTTCCTTACTTTTATTGTTTCTCTCCTTCTCCCCTGGCAAAATCATGTTTCTTTCCTCTGTTCTTCTCCTATTCTTTTTCCATTTCACTGTCATTTCTCTTTCCTCTTATTCTTTGCTCTTTTCTCATTGATTTTGCTGCTGTTGGCTTTTTTTACTTGTTTTGGTTATATTTTTTCTGTTGTTTTGTTCTGTTAGCACCTGTAAAATAGCATACAGGATATCACAAAAAATATAAAAGATTGTAATAAAATACCATGAACAACTATATGCCAAGAAATTGGACAACCCGGGTAAAATGGATACATTTCTAGAAACATACAATCTTCTAAAACTGAATCAAGAAGAAGCAGAAAACCTGAAGAGACTGATAATAACTAATGAAATTTTAACAATATTCAAAAAACTCCCAGTAAACAAAAGTCTTGGACCAGTTGTCTTCACAGGCAGATTTTGCCAAACATTCAAAGAACAACTAACACCCATTGTTCTCAAACTACTCCAAAAAAGTTAAAGAGAAGGGAAGACTTCCAAGCTTTTTTACCAGGCCAATATTATCCTAATTCAAAAACCAGGTAAAGACAACAAAGAAAGACAATTATAAGCAAATATCTCTGATGAATAGGCTCAACCAAAAACCTACTAGATCTAATAAATGAATTTGGCAAAGCAGCAGGATACAAAATCAGAATTCAGAAATCAATGGCATTTGTATACATCAATAATTAACTATGAGATAGAGAAATTAAAAAAAAAATCCCACTTACTAATGTAACAAAAAATTAAGGTACCTAGGAATAAATTTAACTAAGGAGGTAAAAGACCTGTACTTGGACACTGAAGAAAGAGACAACACACTCACAACTATCAACAAGTGAACCTAAAAAAAACAAAAACAAAAATGAAAGGACAGTGAAGAAAGAAATTGAGGAAAATACAAATAAGTGAAAGCATATACTGTATTCATGGACTGAAAGAGTTAACATCATTAAATGTCCATATTACCCCAAGTAATTTATAGATTCAATTCAATTTATATTAAAATACAATGGCATATTTCACAGATCTAGAACAAATATTCTAAAAATTTATATGGAACCAAAAAAGACCCTAAATAACATCAGCAATCTTCAGAAAGAAGAACAAAGTTGGAGGGATCAAAATACATGATATCAAACTATGTTGTCAGGTCACTATAACCAAAACAGTCTGGTACTGGCATAAGAACAGACACATAGATCAATGGAACTGAACAGAGTGCCCAGTAACAAACCCACACTTTTATGGTCAATTAATATTTGACAAAGAAGGTGAGAGCATACAATAGAATAAAGACAATCTCTTCAACAAATGGTGTTAGGAAGACTGAGCTGGTGGCACTGTACATGCAAAAAGGAAAAAGAAACTAGGCCACCAACTTACACCGCACACCAGCATAAACTCAAAATGAATAAAATACTTAAACATAAGTTGTAATACTATAAAAGTCTTAGCAGAAAAAATAGTCAGTGAAATTGCAGATGTGTTGTGTAGCAATATTTTTGCCAATATATTTCCTAAAGAATAGGAAGCAAAGGAAAAAAAATGGGATGACATCAAATTAAAAAGCTGCATGACTAAAAGAACCAATCATCAAAATGAAAAAGAAACCCACTGTATGGGAGAACATATTTGACAATGATACCTCAGATAAGGGTTTAATCTCAAAATATATATAAAGAATTTATTTGACTCAACACCAGGAAGACAAATAATCCAATTAAAAAATGGGCAAAGGACCTGAAGAGATACTTCTCTAAGGAGGACATACAGACATATGAAGAGATGCTCAATCTCATGAGCCATCAGAGAGATTCAAATTAAAACCACAATGAAATTAACACTCACACCTGCCAAAATGGCCACCATTAATAAGTCAACAAACAACAAGTGCTGGTGAGGATGTGGAGAAAAGGGAACTCTAGTGCACTGTTGGTGGGAATACAGACTGGTGCCCACTGGGGAAACAGTATGGAGTTTCCTCAAAAAATTAAAAATGGAACTGCCTTATGACCCAGCCATTTCACTGTTGGGAATATACTCTAAGAATCCTGAAACACCAATTCAAAATAACTTATGCACCCTAAGGTTCATGGCAGTGCTATTTACAAGACCCAAGATTTGGAAACAGCCTAAGTGCCCATCAGTAAATGAGTGAATATAAAATGCTGTGGTACATTTACACAGTGGAATACTATGCAGCAGTAAAAAAGAAGGAATTTTTACCCCTTTTGGCAGGATAGATGGAATTGGAGACTATGATGCTAAGTGAAATAAGTCAGTCAGTAAAAGACAAATACCATATGATCTCACTCATAAGTGGAGCATAATGTACAAAATAAACTAATGAACAAAACAGAATTAGAGGTATAGAAACATGGAGCAGACTGACAGCTGTAAGAGGGGATGAGGGGGATGGGGGCTGATTGAATTAAGGAGAAGGGATTAGTCAATAGAACATATATGCATGTCCCATGGTCATGGACAACAGTGTGAGGATTGACAGTGGGAATGGGGTGGCAGGCTAGGTGGATGAAGGCAAAGGGTGAAATATTGGGACAACTGTAATAGCATAAAGAGTAAAATGTTTTAAAAATAAAATGAGAACTTTAGTTGGCAAAACCATATTGTAAACTGAATTTGGTTCATAGGCTGTTACTTGCTGATTCCTAGTTTTGATTAGAAAGACTGAAGAGATATTACTAATCAATTGCAATAGAAACTGAAATGGCTTAGAACTTGATTCAAACTGATTATTTATTGATCTAGCTATACCCATAGAATCTCCCAAACACAAATGCACACAAACACACATGTGCACCCATGCAATGATATGCAGGGTAACAAATCAAAGAAAGGAAGCAAAATTGAAGTTCAAGATAGAGCTAAATGGATGGCATCTGTGACATAGGATACCTTGTGTTGACTTCAAAATTACTGTCTTAAATGTTTTAAAATTACAATTTAATGAGAAGTACAGTGGAATACTATTTTGCTAAAAATTGAATATTCTGATCATTGACAAGCTAGATGGGGTACCACTTTATATAATTTGGGGCAAAAATAATCAAAGATAGTAAAGATGGAAGGAGTGGGCATAATTTTTCCTCAGAGAACTTCAGTGTTTGAACCCAGCTGATGCAAGGAAAAGCAACAATGGAAGTTGAATGTGTGATGTGAGATCCACATCTAATTATGGTTTACAAATCAAAACTCCGGGCCTCTATACTTCCTGTTCTCTCACCCTGGAATGTTTTCCTTCACTTGCCAAACTCTCCCTCGTCAATTTAATCTTCGTTCAAATGTCACCTCTAGGCTGAGTTTACCTCCCTAATGCTCTGCCCAATTTTATCTGTCTGTCATATTTGGTTGTACCATAATTGATCTGTTTACTGGTCTAATATCCCATTGTGACTGCACTCAGAACCCTTTAAAACAGAGACAGCATCTTCCTGGTGTCCTGAGTAGCATACAGAAAGCCTAATTCACTATATATTGTCATCAAGGAACATGTATAAAGGACCCATGGACAAAGCCATAGTTGGATAGTATTGAGGGTGGGAGGTGGGGGTGGTGGGACAGGGGAAAGTGGTGGCAAGAATATGGAGACAACTGTACCTGAACAACAAAGAAAATAAATTAAAATAAATTAAAAAATGTCTTGACTTACTCCATGCTTATTAAGAAAAGAGAAGCAGTACTGGACCCTGTTGACCGTGCACATATGCACTAGTCTCCAACAGGTTGCATTAGACTCTTCCCTTTCACCCCGAAAAATTGTAACTACCTAGGCCAGTTCAAAGTTACCTCTATCATTAAGTCTCTCGCAGCCATCTTTTACCTCTCCCTCTGCAGTACCCCCTTGGCATTTGGTGTGCCTGTGTGTTCTAACACAGCAATTTTGTTATTAATTCTAACACAGAATTACCTTTACCAAATTCTGATGTTTGGAGAGTAAGGGCTATGCTCACCACAGCATTTTATGTGGTATCAATTCTCAATAAATTTGTTTGAGTGAATAGAGTGCTTTATCTGTATACTTCAAATTTAAAATTGGTGTCAAGAGTTTCCGAGCGAACCTTTTAATCAATTTATCAAATCTACTTTCTAGGACCCGTCTGACCTGGAAAAAGTCCCTTAAGAGGCTTCACTCCACTTTAAGACATTTTCAATCTACCTGCTTGTTGGCAGTTAATTTCTTCCACTCTTGCTTTCTCAATAATAATAAAATAATTTCAATGTCTCTTTCTAAATATCCCATGCTTATAAACTGCTTTTCTAATAACTGCTATTTTTTAAAATCCTCTCTCTGCATTTGCCCCCTGAGCATACCTCTGTACTTGTCACCTCAGCCTTCAATAACCTCAGCTCACCATTAACTGGTAAATATTTTTGTTTCTAAAATTAAGTGTGCTTTATTTTTATACTCGCCAAGAGCAAGCTTATAAGAAAAACATTCATTTGAAAGAAGAATGGTTTCATTTCCTAGAGCTGATAAGCCTTTTCTTTTTTAAACTTTTCTTTCTTGTGCTTCCATTCCCGGAGTTTACCTTTCTTTTCTCCTTAATTATGTGTATGTTCTAAGATTTCCTTGACACTTCCATACCAAATTTATTTTCAAATCTTTTCAAATAGTTTATTGCTTTTCAGTTGTAGATTCCTGCCTTTTTAAGCCTGGGGATGAAAATTTCTAGTGTCTGGAATTCAACTTTCTAGTTTTTACAGTCTGAGGACAATGCTTTTTTCTAGATTTAAAAGAGGGGGGAACAAAAGAAGACAAAAAAGGTAGCAAGCAACTAACTGATAGGGTTAGCTGCACAGAATCATATAGCTAGTAAATTACCTGGTAGCCAGGGCATTAAATTACCAATGGGTTGCTCTGCCAGTTATTTATCCCTTGGTCTGTCCTACCACAGCGCATAGCAATGTTAGCTGGGCACAAACCACTATGTAATAAAATTTAGGAGCTCTGTGACATTCCTGGAGTTGCACAAATGAGAACAGCTTTGGCAGAAGACTGTGACTTCTGAGATTAAACACAGTTGATATGCAACATGCCATTAAAATGAATAATATAACTGGAAGCAGGACTCATTTTAGACTTTGAAGAGACACTTCTATAGCACTGTGCTTAAGAGAACAGGCTTAGAAGCCAAGCTGCTTGGGTTGAAAAGCCAGCTCTGCCTCTTAGTAGACAAGAGCCAGTTACTCAATGTCCTAATCTATGAAATGGGGGAATGATAGTATGTATCTCATATTGTGGAGATCAACTGAATTAATGTAAGTAAAACACTTAGGATAGTGCCTGCCACACGGCAAATGTTAACTATTGCTCCTATATAATAGAAACATTGATAGATCCACATACTTGGATCGTGTATAAAAACTGAGATTAGGTTGCTTATTGCCAAAGGAGGCTTCCATATGAGCTGCCGAGGGGTGCCTACTGCAATCAGTAATAATTGTTACTTGTAGGTCTTGTGATCAAATTATTCCTTCCAAGGCAAGACTCTGTATAATTTACTGTTATTTAGTTGCATGACATTCTCTCCCTAGGCAGCTATTGTTCTCAAATTATTCTCGTATTGGTTTAGAATAATCCGATTTGACCCTTACTAGTGCCAGGAAGATTAAACTGAAGTTTTTGGCAGCCAAAAATGCACGAGTTCAGACCAATGGTCCCAGACTAATCCCTGTCATTCATGGCCTTAGGGCAGATCTGTACCCTGACCAAGGAACTCCTTGGTAGGCACTTGGCCTGATTCCTTGAACGCTCCCTGAGTATTCTGTTAAAGGTCTTACTCAAGAGAACAGAAGGTAATGCACCACCAACACACCAAAACAAATACTTGGCAAGATGAGTTTATTTCTGGTTTAATCCCCTAAAGTGTGTGCATGTTAAGACTCAGAAAATGTAGTTATTAAAACAAAGCCTTTTAACCATTAAAACCTGGATGAATATTTCTAAATGTCTCCAAAGCAAGCATAAGCAATGTTAGTTCAAGAAAATTGTTCGGTTATAGAAGTTTTTGCAAAATATGGGGAAAATAGAATGAGAGCAGCTTTGCAGTTGGATACTTTAGGACAAGGATTTGAAAAACATGCACACCTGTGAACTCTGAAGCATTCCATACCGCACATAATGTTTGATTAATCACCAAAGTGATTATGCTAAGTGGCATCCACAGTAATTTAAACAGATATATAGATGGTTTGTAATTACAGGATATTGGGCTCTATAATTCATCACATAGCAAAGAGGTGTTTGTTGTGTAATTGCTATATCTCTGTGAGATATCTGCTGTGCGTTCACAGGGTAGTTTTTCTTGAGCTTGCAAGCTACCAGCTTTCTTTGGTTCCCTCATGTCCAAACTCAAGAAGTCTTTTGTAAAGGGTAAAGCCACAATTACCTTGGCAGATGAAACACTGTCTACTACTTGAGAAGCTGAAAATGTAGAGAGATTTATTACAATATTTAAAAAGCAAATCCAGGTAGCATAGATTGAAAGGTAGCATTGGTGTAGTTACCAGCATAGCTCAAAAACTATGTGCAGCTTAACTCAAGCCATGGCCCACAATGGACGTATTCTGTGGACTCCAGGAGTGTACATACAATACAGCTTACTTGTACAGTGGAAACTTTGACCAATGTGCACTGGAAAATACATATGCCCTTCGCATAGATAAAAACAGTGTTGAGCTGAGGTGAAAAGCTGACAGGAAAGAATAAAAGTGTTTTGTTTTTCTAATATAACTTTTTGCTTTATCCTGTAGATACGATGAATAGATTATTTATGTCTGTGAAAGTGGCTGAAATGTGCTATGTGATTGTACAATTGTCTATTTCCACTTGTAAGAAAGCAAAAACTAAATTCTGCCTGAGAGAGACACACACAGAGAGAGAAGAGAAAAGATGATGGCAAAAAGAAAGTTAAACCTAGGACTGCTTCCCATGAGTATTTTGAGAGTTTTCTTTAGATTTAATCATTTTAATATTTTGTCATATAATCTTTATGTAATATATGTCTATAAATTTTGCTGAAGGACTTGAAAATCATCTGCCGACATCATGACCCTAACCCGTAAATAATCAGTATTTGTCAAACAACATTATTATTACATTGAAGAAAATAACTGTAATTCCATAATTTTTAAAAATTTTTTAAAATTATATTTTACTGATTATGCTATTACAGTTATCCTGATGTTTCCCTTTGCCCCCCCACACCCAACAGCCCCCACTCCCTCATGCAATCCCCACACCATTGTTCATGTCCATAGGTAATGCATATAATTTCCTTGGCTACTCCATTTCCTAGGTTGTACTTTACATCTCCACGGCTATTCTGTAACTACCTATTTGCACTTCTTAATTCCCTCACCTCTTCACCCATTTTCTCACACTGCCCTCCCATCTGGAAACCAACAAAAGGCTTTCTGTATCCATGATTCTGTCTCTGTTCTTGTTTGCTTAGTTTGTTTATTAGATTCGATTGTTGATAGATATGTATTTTTTGCCATTTTAATGTTCATAGTTTTAATGTTCTTCTTTTTCTTAAGTCCCTTTAAAATTTCCTATGGTAATGGTTTAGTGATGATGAACTCCTTTAGTTCTTTCTTGTCTGGGAAACACTTTATCTGCCCTTTGATTCTAAATGATAGCTTTGCTAGGTAGAGCAATCTTGGCTGTAGGTTCCTGCTTTCCATGACTTTGAATATTTCTTGCCAATCCCTTCTAGCCTGCAAAGTTTCTTTTGAGAAATCAGTTGGCAGTCTTATGGGAACTCCCCTGTAGGTAACTAAATGCCTTTCTCTTGCTGCTTTTAAGATCCTCTCTTTATCTTTAACCTTTGGCATTTTAATTATGATGTGTCTTGGAGTAGGTCTCTTTGCATCCATCTTGTTTGGGACTCTGTGATTCCTGGACTTGTGTGTCTATTTCCTTCACCAAATTAAGGAAGTTTTCTTTCACCATTTTTTTCAAATGGATTTCCAATTTCTTGTTCTTTCTTTTCTCCTTTTGGCACCCCTATTATGCAAATGTTGGAACTCTTGAAGTTGTCCCAGAGGCTGTTTATCTTATCTTCATTTTTAAAATTTTTTTCTTCTTAGTTAATTTTTTGGTTCCTGATGTTCCATATCATTGATTTGAATCTCACATTTATCCACTCTACTGTTGTTTCCCTGTAAATTATTCTCTATTTCAATTAGTGTATCCATCATTTCTGACTGGATCTTTTTTTGCTATTGAGTTCTTCACCTAAGTTCCTTGAGCATCCTTATAACCAGTGTTTCCAACTCTGTATCTGATAGATTGCTTATCTCCATTTTATTTAGTTATTTTTCTGGAGTTTTGATCTATTCTTTCATTTGGGCTACGTTTCTTTGTCTCTTCATTTTGTTAGTCTCTCTGTGTTTGTTTCTATGTATTAGGTAGAGCTGCTTTGACACCATGTCTTGGTAGTGTGGCCTAATGCAGTAGGTGTCCTGTAGGGTCCAGTTGCACACCCTCTCCTATCACCCAAGCTGGCACTCAAGGTACACCCTTTGTGTGGGCTGAGTACACCTTCTCCTTACAGTTGAGCCTTGGTTACTGTTGGCAGATCGATGGGAGGAATTTATTCAGGCCGATCAGCTGGAAGAATTGGCTGTGACCACTTACAACCAACCTCCACCCTCCATGGAGGATCAGCTGTGCAGGAGCAGGTTGCTGGTGCTCGGATGTGGTCTGTAGCTGTCCATTGGATGCACTGGCACTGGGGTTTCTGGGGTGATTCAAGCCAAGGTCAGCCACCACCTGTGTTTTCCTGGGGACCCCCTTCCTGAGCTATGAAGCAATCTGAAATGGCTGCTACTTATGTTGGACTTGGAGATTGCCAGGTGAAGCAAAGCTGTGAATCAGTGCTGTGCCTAGGGCTCACTGAAGCCAGTTGTTGCTTGTTTCATAGGATTTAGGAAGTGGTGAAGCATGAGCCAAGACCAGCCATTCACTTGGAAAAGCAGCTTGGGTGGGCCTATAAGATGCGTGTTGCAGAATCTCTGGGGATCTCCAAGGTGGTCAAACTCTTTTAGCCAGGTTGATGGAATCTCATAAATGATACCAGCTTGCCAGCTGTGTGGCTCATTGGGAAGAGGGTTTAGAAAAGGGACAATGGTCTCTGCTTGCCTTGATGCCAAACACTTCAGGTCCTCCTTTTATGCCACTGATGCCTTTCAAGCTGCTATCCCAATGCTGGAGCTCAGAGGGAATGAGTCTGAGTAGGTGAGTCCATGTGTGGATTCTTTAAGAGTAACTTCCTGGGACTCTGGTAGCTTCTTCCACTGACAATCCTGACTGGTTTTTGCAGCCAGAAGCTATGGGGACTTATATTTCTGGCACTAGAACCCTGGGTGGGGGACCTGGAGTGGGGCTGGGACTTCTTGCTCCTGAAATATCCCTCCTGAATTTTATCCACCACATATGTGAGGGGGACCAGGCCCTTTTATGTCTATATCCCTCCAAGCAGTCTGGATGGGTGTGGTTTCTTTAATTCTGTAGTTGTCAGACCTCCACTAAGCTGGATTTCTCATGGCTCTGAGTGATGATTATTCTCTATTTTAGTAGTAATTTTGATGTGGTTGTGTGAAGAGGCAAGCCATGTCTGTCTATGCCACCATCTTTGAGGATTTTTTAAAAAATAATGAACAATAAGAACTGAGACCTACAGAAAAAGAATCCAGTTAACAGAAAGAAACAGGTAAGTAAGAGGTTTATATCTGATGGTAAATGGAAATTTGAGATTTCTGGATTTGCATAATAACAACAGTCCTATAGATAAAGAGCATAAGTGGTGGGAAGAATGCCAAGATTTAGGGAGCACACTTGGCCTATAGCAACTTAATAGTTGGTACCCTCTCTGAGAGTAACAAAGCCCATGGACAGCTAATCTTTTCTATATATCGATATGAAAATGTATGAGATTCATAGTTGTGCTCATATTCAAAGGTTGTACATTGATTACATCAAATATTTTGAGGAAATTATGACCTCCAATTGAAATGATAATAAATATTGAGGCATTGGTAGGAGAAGAATACAGTTAGCAGGAAAGAATAACAATAATGAATGATTTCATGCAAGAAAAATGAAGATGTCTGGAAAAATTTCTCTTACATCAAGAAATTTAATCTTGATTTAATCTTGATGTGTGGTTAGTACAGAAGATACAGTATCTGGGCATATTAAAATTCACCATGCATGGTCTTTATAATTATATTATTTTCATTAGACACTTACAAAGGAAATATGCATATAAACAGACAATATTAACACTTTCCTGGGGCTTTATGGGGATTAATCACAAATTATCACAAATTGTGCTTTTTAATTGTTACCAGGAAGAAAAGATTAAACTATGTCTTCACAATTTTAGTAAATTTAAAAGTGAGGATCATGATAAAAAGGTACACAGAAACCATTAAGGTGTTGGGGATAAAATGTTCAAAGGTTTCTAGGCATCTCTTCTACGATCTTTCCACGTCAGTCCTTGTGGAGTACAGAGTCTTCTAATGGTACAGCCTGACCATGGCAGACTTGTTTAGAGATAGAGAGTATAAACTTAAAAAAATGAGCACAAATAACTTAAAAGATGTGTATGGAAAGAAAGGTATATATTTACATATAAAGAGAGAAAGTATATTCTGGAATAATTTTCTAAAGCACTTCAGTTTCAAGTATTCTTAATGTTTAAGTAAACATTTCAAATTTCTAATAATTTCCATTATTCCAACAATTAATCTATATTTTAAACTTTAGGCATAAGATGTTTTTATGACATTTCCATTTTAAACTTAAAAATATTACCAAACCTATATTGCAACTACATTAAAATTTTTTGAACATATTTGAAGTTCAAAAGATTTTTGAAAATTCACATCATTAAGTTTTCCTCCTTTCTCATAGTTTCATCCTTACCTTTCCCACCCACAACTGTGGCAGCTCTTGCCTGTCTTCTTGTTGTTGCTTAAACACCACCTCTCAGTGAGGTCCTCTTTGACTGCCCTTGCAAAAATTACAACTCTTTCCGTGATTACCACCCTTGCACTCTGTGTCCCTCTTCTATGCTCTATTTATTACCAGTTGATATATTATACATTTTACTTTTTAACTTATTGTCTGACTCCCCTGCAAAATTGCAAGTTCAAAAATAAAAAGCTGGAATTGCTTTATATTTTGATCACTTCTAAATTCTCAGCATCTAGAAGTCTCTATGGCTTGTAATTGGCTTCCATTAAGTATTTGTTGAATAAATAGATGTGTTCCATGATTTCAATAGCAATTTTTATATGATTGACAAATGTGTTTCTTCAGCCTAGTACTCTTCTCTGGGTTTAAAATCTATATATTCAACTGCCTATTTGAATCATCCCAAAACATGACAAACTGAAAACACCCAAAACTGAATTGTCTTGCCTCTTCACATCTCTCCATCATCCCTTATACCTCCTAATAGTCTTAAATGATTTCTTCTGCAATGAATATTAACCATCAGCCCAGACACCATGTGAAAAAATCTTGAAATTATGCCATAAATTCTTTTTGCTAGAATCTTACCTTCTCCTGTATCAGTCTCCCCATTTTACTAACCTGTCTTAGTCCAAATAAATACAATTGGCTTTTAATTGGTAATCCTGTTTCTTGCTGGTCTCACCTTCCAATAAGCTCTATTTGTCCCAAATGCAAATATGGTTATGTCACTTTCTCTCTTAGAAGCATTCCATGGAAGTCTGTGACCACAAACTAATTAGTACAATAAAGACATCCTGCCATGATTCAGCCTCTATTCATCTCCATAGCCTAATTCCCCATGTATTTTGAGCTGAATCTCAATGTCAACCCCCGTTCCAATTTACAGGTGTTTTGTTTATCCATGCTCTTACTCATGTTCATCCTTTAGCAAAGAAAGCCGTTCTTCAGTTTGCAAGCTCAGACTTGTTTTATTTGAGATTTAGCTTAAGCTCTGCCTCTCTATTAGTTTTATACTCCTTTGCTCAGAGAGACGTCACAACTCCTCCCTTTATACAGAGTTTCATATACACTCTATAATAACATTATACATTCGTTGTACTCATTTTATATATTTCTACCTTGTTTTATTAGATTATAAGCTCATAGAGGATAAGGGCCAATATCTTATTCATCTTTGCTCCTCATAATGTAGATAAAAAATAGCCTAGCTGAATAAATAAACAAATGAAGAACTATGAGTTTAGGTAGAAGTATGAAACAGTGAGAATGTGCAAGGAATTTAACTTGTTATAGAGTCATTATAAGTTCATGAACAAGGAGGTGAAGCAATAAAGTTTCCTTTTAGAGTATTTGAATCTATTATAAGCATTAAGATGGTTTTGGTGGAATGAAGGCAAGGTCTAACAATTAGAAAACCACCAAAGGAATCTAGAAATAAGATAGGAAAAAAAAACCTATCCCAATCCACCAGGCTGAATTAGTTGCTCCCATTACATCTCTCCATGTCATTATGTTTAAAATGCTTGAAAAGTTCCTGTTCATAATGTCTGACAAATGACAGATACACAAACATTTTGCATGAGTGAGTTAAGAAGAAAAATAACAGCCCAGATTAGGGTAATGGCAGTGGGAAGGAAAGAAAGGGGGGCAATGTGCAAAATTTCAATGGCAGAGTTTCTGCCGAGGTGGCTCCATCTTGTCTCTTAATGTTCTAGGCATGAGCTCAGTGCTCATTCATTACCCACGATCTCTTCATTTCATCATGTCTTCCTTTCTCTTGCTTTGATTGCTCTATCTCTGCTTCAGTGCATAGCTGGCTTTTTGGTAAATAAGCATTCAATAAATCCTGACTGAACTATATTCTAAGTCCATGCTTTTGACAACCACTCTTCTTGCTAATCAATCCAAATCGTATCCTTAAAATCTATATTTATCTTTCACTGTATCCATGTCCTTCTAAAATGCTTCCCTTAGCTCATCTCTATTTCATCTACTAATACCTGCTTGGCTATCAGTACCCACTACTCATCCTCTCACAACCAGATGCTCTCCATACTCTTTTATTCAAGTGGTGAATGAATGCTCAGCCTCCTCTAAAAGTGTAATATCTTGAAGATTTAAACCTTAAAGCTATGATCTCTGGACCCCCATCTAGTGACTTTAGGAAGAATTTTATTTTTACTTGAGGCCAATTAATTGTTATGACCCTGTCAGCAAGCTAAGGCTCATGTGTTCAATTTTGTGAGCTTTGACAATGTCAGGGTCTATGGCTGCTGCGTATTAGCTCTAGAGCAGTGGAAGTTATCAAATTAGTCATACATGTCCATGTATATGTATTTATGTGCGGACATATATATAGCTGTTCTAAAAGTGATTTAATGTATTTTTCTGGTAGGAAAATGGTATTGTGCATAGTTATTAAAAATTCATGCTATACAGATAAAACATGAGAAAAATAAATATTATCTGAAATTGCACAATCCAGAAAATCATTTTCAACATTTAATAGTTTTTCAGACATTTTTAAGTTCTATACAAATTTGAACTTAAATTATCATTGTTACATGTTGCTTATTATAGTGTTGTGTCAATATTTAACCAGCCCTTATTAAAGGATATTTTGCTATAATGCTTGCTTCTGCACATATAAAGTCTGTCCAAAAAATGTCCAGCCATTGTTAATATAACAAGAATGATTTGTGCAACATCAATGTAACCTGGCAGCCAAGGAGAGTGGACTGGAATGCACATGTGTGAACAATGACAACTTAACTGTACTGATCAGTGGGGACAGTAGATGCCATTGAGTGAGCATGTGTACTGTGTGGTCATCACATTCAAAATGACTGAGCATGTAGAGCAATGAATCTGCTTCAAATTTTGCATTAAGCTTGAACATTCCTCTGCAGAAATTATATGGATGATTCAGAAGGCCACGGCAACTGGTGATTGTCAGTTTCATCATGACAATGTTCCCACTCATGTATCATATCTTGTGCAGAATGTTTTGGTGAAACATCAAATCACCCAGGTGACAGCCCCTGCTACAGCCCAGATTTGACACCCTGTGCCTTCTGGCTTTTCCCCAAACTAAAATCACCTTTGAAAGGGAAGAGATTTCAGATCATTCATGAGATACAGAAAAATATGATAGGGCAGCTGATGGCAATTTGAACTGTGTGAGGTCCCAAGGTGCTTATTTTGAAGGGGACTGAGGTGTCATTGTCCTATGTACAATGTTTCTTGTATCTTGTATCTTCTTCAATAAATGTCTCTATTTTTTCATATTACATGGCTGGATACCTTCTGGACAGAACTTGTATATCTTGGTGCCCTTGTCTATATAGATGTTTTGGGCAAATTCTGTGACGCAGAAATTCAATGCAATGATTCCTAAGATGTTTCAGCATTCTAATTGCCTGACTATTTTAGTAACTTCATTTCCTTCCAGGTCATTGATCTGCTAACCAAGAACTAATCTGGAATAACGTCATTAAAAACTTGAATTACATGGATTTTTACAGTGGTTAACACTGTTTATTATGTTTTTTTGTTTTATTTTAAATTTTAATTATATGATTGAATAGATATTAGAGTGGTTGAAAAATATGTCCTAAAGTAATTTAATAGCAAAAGAGCTAGTTGTGTTTGTCTTTCTTAATCAAATAAGTACATGGGCTGTGGATATTAATGATATCAAACTCTAGGGCCAGTTCTTCCAAATGCCACTTTGAAACAAACAAACAAACAAACAAAACTGTTGACTGTGATATTGAACATAATCAATGTTAATAAATAGATTTTCAGACCAAGTAGGAAGTTGCAAACAGAAGGACCTGAACATTAAACATACATTTTCAATTAAATAGTACTGAATTGGGTTTTGCATGTACTATGTCTCTAATTCATACACAGAGGGACTTAATTGTTGTAGCCTTTCTGACACATCTATTGCATCATATACAGAAACTTGAAGGCTTAAAGGCAGTAACAATATTTTCAATATTTTAAGAGAGGATTTTTAAAAGTGAAACTAAAATAAAATAGAAATAAAAAGAAGAAAAATGAAAAGTATCACTGAAACTTAAATTCTCAAATATACAAATGTCAGAAATTTCACATTTGTGGTGCCCATGGTGATTATAATCCAGCCCCATTGTGCATATGTAATAATTTATAGTTAAATGCATATTTGGTAATATGAAATGTTACACACGCTCAAGTGGAGAAGAGTTATAGCTGCTGTGGGAAACAGAACTCTAAATTTCTTGATTTTTGTATTGTGAAATCTCAGCCATCAGGTTGCATTAGCATCATTTTCTACATTTAATAATGGATTGCTTCATTGTTGCTTTCAAGAGAGAAAGGCCTTTCTCCCTGTCTCCTGATATATTTAAACTGATGGGATTTATTTTAAATTGAATTAACCAGAAAACACAGGTTCTTTATCAGATATAAGTGACAAACAATAATCCTGCATTCTGCCTCCAATTAAACAATTTAATCAAAATAGTAGTTAAAGGGTTCTTAATTTTTTAAATGTGAAATTCATATTAACTGGGTTGACAGATATAACATTTATAAATTATCTACTCAAAACTATTTCAGCATGTTATTTTAAAAATCTTCACACAATACCCTTTCCCCTAATGGCTACTTATATTATCGTAATCTACAATAGTAAGCATTGTCTGATTTTACTGTATAAGGGAGTCTGTTATGGCTGTGACTGCATTTTGAATAATCACCAGACTCCTCGAAATCATTTTTCTACATTTAAGAAATTGGAGCTTACAAAGGTTAAGTAAATCACTCATAGTCAGAGAATAAAAGCTGAGATTGAACAGAGCCATGTCCGAGGGATCCCAAAATCCACACACTTCCTGTTACACACTACAGCCCTTCCTGTGTCTTGCCTTCCTGTGCTTGACCTGACTGAAGTATCTATACCCACTAAGGACAGAGAATAGTAATAACGGCCATCATCATCATCTTCATATGCAAAAGCCTTAGTTAATTAGCCATAGCATGTCTGTGCAAGAAAACAGGAACTTTGGGGCCTGAAGACCTATATTGCAGTGGAGTCGGACTTAGATAAACTAGTATGTTTTGTATTGTAATGATAGATTGTCAAAGCACAAGCACATATTGAATCACAGAGGACTTCCTAAATGCCAGGCACCATTGCAAGCATTTTAGAGTATGAACTCATCTAGTTCTCAAAAAAAAAAAAAAACCACTATGATACAGTGATTATAATTATTCTGATTTTACAGATTAGAACTCTGAAGCATGGAGAGGTTATGTGCTTAACACCCACAAAATACACATACATCCTCACAGACCTTAAGTAGTAGAACCAGGATGTGAACCAGGCTGCATGGCTTCAAAGTTGGTGCTCTCACCACCATGGAAGAAGACAAGGGTGTTGTGAAGCATGAAGAGAGGACTGCGCATGAACAAGTGTATGTTTTTTTCTGTCTGTCTTTAGTCAGTCACATACACCTGCCCACAGAACATTGTTGTACCTCCTCAAGATAACATAAGATCTTGAAGAAAAAAGTCACAGGGTAATTCAGACCACCATTCCCACCTATAAAGATCAGTTTTTAAACTATCAATTTTTAAGACCTTCTGTTGATAATAATTCCTATAAGCTGCTCCCAAATCACCTTTATAAACACGTTTTATGTCTCTAACAGCTCATAGATTTCTCACATACTGAATTTGACTATATGCTCTCTTAGTCTGACTTCCTAGAGATTGTGAGCCTCTAGTTAACAACTCCTGCCTTAATTGGGGTATTTGCTCAATTCAAGCCTCTCAGCTTTCTCCTCTGCAAATACATATGCCGATAGGGAGTTTTGACTTCCACAGTGAGCCATATTGTTCAGAGATGTTCAGAGTATTAGAAAGAGATAATAGTAAATAAAGCAAAGGACTCTAATTCATATTATGATCTTCACATGAAAGAAGAAATTATTTTCCTCCTTAAATATACAAATTTGCCAAGTCCTGAGAAGCAGGAAGGGAGGAATTAAACTTCATCTTAAAAAAAATCAATTTAAAAAATCCTGAAAAACAACCCCTATCCCTTTTCTCCTACTCTCCCAAAATTTCCAGCCCATCGCTTGAATTAACTTCCTAAGCACTGACGCCATCAGATAGCGGAGATCCTATCTGGTACATCAGCAGAGCCCAGCCACTCCAACCAGACAGCAGGGAGCCATGAGCTCCAGGCCTTGGCTGTGAGCTTTGATAAGCTGAGCAGAGCCTCCCCGAGATGCTGCAAAGCAATTAAAACTGCAGAAGGGGCTTCTCTCCCCCCTTTTCCTATTTCTTCTTCCTCCAAAGTTGAATAAAAGTGATTTGATAAATTATTCTTTTCAGAGCTAACCACTCGGAAAAGGAAAAAAAAAGGTAAAGTCGCTCTTGAGAACTCATTATTGGCATGAATTCCCAGAACTCCAGCAATCATTACAGATCCACACAAGAGGGAAAGCGATGGGATAAAAGGACAGAAGGGAGTTTTATCTTCAGACATGCAGGAAAGAGGGAAATGTTCTCCATAAGCTCAGAGCCTAGACGCATTGGAGGCCCTGTTAACCTACCTGTCTTTGAAAGGAAGACCCAAACCCTAAGCATTAACTCAAACCTTGAATGGAAGGAATAAACTTCTATATCTCCACTAAGACAAGGGCATACCCAGAAGCCTGGGTAGGGAAGTACCTTTATAGCAAGTTAGAGCTGAAAATAGATGTCCAAAACCAAGACACACCCCCCCACCCCTTAGGAGTAAAAGGAAAAAATGCTCTAAGGAATTAACAGGGACTCTGGGGAGGGCTGGAAACCTCATAAACTAAGTGCAAGCCCCAGACAAGAATGTACAAACAGAATAAAACAAAACAAACAGGGACATTGGGGAGAGAGAAAAATAAGAATTTAAGATATTAATCAAGCACAAATTTAGAAGGTACTTAATAAATATATTTTGCATGAATAAATAGCTTTCATGCTAAAATCTGCATACAGGAAAGTGAGCTTTGTATAGCCTCTATTGTGTGAAGATAAGGCAGAAGGGCTTCTGATGACTCAACCAGTGACAGTGTCTGTCATAACAGCCACTAAAAATATTGGCCATAGTTGAAGAGATTAAAACAACAACAACTAAGGATTAAAACTCCCCTTGCCTCTAAAAGGTAGCATGGAGGGTAATTTTTGAACTCTAATCTTGACTCATTGATCAGGAGGATTTACAGATTACTAACAATCTAAATCACTGAACCATCCAGGAGTTATCAGTTGTACATATCTGACAGAAAAGCAAATAACATTTGTCATCCATAGTTATGGCATTATGATATGGTACCATTAAAGGAATCTTTCCCCCAAAATATTTTTTCTTTCTTAAACTCAATTATACTTGACCTCACCAATCCTGCCACACTTCTGTACTTGAAGCAAACAAAAAAATTAGAATTATATTGCTTTCTGTGCCTCAAAGCAATTTTGATACTTTGTGAAATAGTGATAAGAAGGCATTTCTTATGTAGCCAAGTTTGAAGTGCAAGGGCAGCATAGTCTGAAAAAAGGCCAAATAAAGAACATGTGGCCAAACGGCAAGAGAGGAACAAGGAACAAGAGTGACGGACTGCAACTGGGGAGCTGCAATGCAGAAACGGAGCTGTCTAATGAAAGATTCTTTTCCTTCACATTGGAAAATGATTTCTTACAGATCTCCAAGTTAAGTAGACATCTGAGGCCCCTCAGAGAGTGTTCTTCTTCCCAGATCCTTACCACGTGCATGTAACAGTTATGACATTTCAGTGACTTCTGCCGTCTAAATTTTTTATAACAACAGGGTCAATATAGAAGAAGCAGTTCAGTTAAGCTTGGCCTAAGTTTCAAGCACTTGCATTAAGGCTGTAGACATGGATACAATGCAGCAGCTCTCTTGAGGAACTTTTATCTTAATTGAAAAATAAGAAGTTTCAATGTACCTGGTATGGTGGAAGCTCACAGGCATAGCATCTAACCCAAACTAGAATATAGATAAGGAGAGGAAGACAAAGGATACTTATTGGAGGAGATGAAGTTCTAAAAGTTGAAGATGATGAAAGTCACAAAGGGTATTTCATACTAGGTGAACAGATGGAGTAAAAGTTCATAAGCATGCAATAACACAAAACAGTGGAAACCACAGTTCCTTGATATAATTAAAGTGCAAATATTCAGGAAGATATGAGAATAGAGAGGTAAGCAGGGCCCAGACTACAGAGTAATAACTCAGTCCTTGAAGATGACCTTGGATTGTAGACATCATTTCATTCATTACCCCACTGCCTTGAGCTTAGTCAAAAGACCACAGGTAGTTTAAAGGGATGCTGGGGAACACTCTGTGTAGTTGAGTAATCAGTGTTCCAGGACCAAGGGAAAGGTGGAAATTGAGAGCACAACTGGCAGTCTATAACATATTTTCTCTTATTGACTATCGAGAGTTATTAAAGGATCTGAAACACGGATATGTCATAGCTGTACCTGAAACCCAGAAAAAAGAGTTCCTGTAGAAACATAAAACAATTATTATGCAACATAATGAAATCAAAGAAACCAGCTAGCAGAATGGCCAAGATGCCAATAGATCTCCAACCAAGGTGGCAAGATGGTGGTCTGGAGATGAGATTAAGTTCATTTAATATAAAAGTAGTTGTCTTTTGTAATCTCTGTTGACTAAGATTTACTCTTACTATACATATCTCCAACATTTAAATTACTTCTACCAAATCAAACTCATTTGGCATTGCTAGACAGAGTTCCAGGAAAAATCAACAGTTTGTGTAAAGGCCTAAACAAGACACAGAAAGAATAGTTGATATCAAAAAAACAAAGATCTCATAGCCGGTGTAGAGAGGTCTTGTTGAGAAAACATGTAGAAGTGGTAAGCAGGTTACAGGTTTTGCAGCCTCTCTTAGGCTGTGCTGAGGCTTTGGAATTTATCAGGTTATGCAAGAGCATTGCACAGGGGTAAACAAGGAATTAGATCATTAACATTTTTGTTATTGAGAGATCAGCTGGATGCAGAGTGTAAATTGAATTGGGGGAAAGAAAGGGCAAAGCTTGAAGCAGGCAGACTAGTTGGGAGGCTACTATAGTAATCCAAGGATGAGAGAATGATGACTGAATTTAGAGTGTACATGATAAAATTCCCTCCTCAAACTGAAAAATGGACATAATTATAGGTCCTATAAGTAATTTACTGTCAAGGTACAAAGGCAGACAGAAGTTTACTGAAGAAAGCAGATGGCATACACTGACTCAGGAGCCAGCAGAAGGAAGATTATCAGAACACTGCATGAAGGGTGTAGTTAAGAAGGGGTGAGCCAAGGGTACTGTTTTAAAGACAAGACTCTGAAGGGCCATCCATCAAAAGTAGCTCAGCCTTTCAGTCCCACTGCTAACAGGTGATGAAACTGGATCCATAAAACATTCCCAAGGTGTCACTGAATTGAAGCATTGGAAGGTTTTACTCACCCTGAATAAGAAATTACTTCTAGTACTTGAATTTTAATAGATTTTCTTCTCCTCCCACTTGATACACACACACACACACACATACATACTTTTTTAATTAGATAGTTGTATTACCTATGGACAAGGTAGCAAGTAACCACTCATATCATATCATATCATATCATATCATTTTTTGCTGTCATTATGACTGTTTTACTTATTCAATCATTCATTTATTTATACATTCATTTTTGGTATTCATCGAACTCATTTTGGGAGTTTTAGATACTGTTTATAGTGGAAACAAAAGCAGTAGGTGATACGGGATCTTTTTTCAATAATCATTGAAATTAAAATCCCAAAATCCCAAAGGGCCTTAGATGTTATCACACTGAACTCCATGCATGATACCCCTCCAATATATTCAGTCATGTTGTGTGGACCAGGCTTTGAACAATTCCTGTGATGGTGGGTTTTCCACCACCAGGTACCTTATTAGTAGACATATATTTCTTGAACCAAAATCTAGTTTCTGAATTTTATTTATAAACTAATGTTTGTCATAAAGATTAAACAAAGTTAGTCTCTCTTTCATTCTATAGTACTCCAAGAATTTGAGGACTTTCTCATTCCTCTACCCCCATTCTAATATCTAGGTTAAATAAGCAATAGTTATTTTAGTAGTTCCTCATTATTAATTCAGACATCCAACTACCTTATTTACTTTTATCAGTGTGCATCCAAAATTTTCTAGGGTTTCTTTTTAATTATGTTAAGAGAACTGAATATCATACTTCAAGTGTGGTCAGAGTGACCAAAATAGAGCAATTGTCTTATCTCCATTGGTCAAGAAATTTTACTTCAAGGACTTCCACTTGGAGCAGTGTAGCAACTCAGACACGTCGAACGGCACATCTACTACAACACAGCTACATTCCACGTAAATTGCAAGGCTACCTTTTAAACATGTGAGGTAAACGTCCAGTTCAAAGTATAGAAAAATAGCATCAGAATAAAACCAAAGAAAATAGATAAAGATTCTAACATAGAATAAGTTAATAAAATAAGATACAGTGATAAAAATGTAGACATTCAACAAAGCCAAAATATGTTTATATGAAAAGACTAAAAGACAAAACTCTGTCAGAACTGATGAAGGATAATAGACATAAAAGGATTAAAATTATAAAAACAAAATACATGCCCTGGCTGGTGTAGGCTTAGTTGGTTGGGCATTGCCTTGCAAATTGAAAGGTCATGGGTTTGATACCTGGCCAGGGCCCATGCCTAGTTTGTGCATTTGGGCTTGGTTGGGGTGTGTATGAAAGGCAATTGATCAACGATCAATGTTGCTCCCTCACACTGATGTTTTTCTGCCTCTCTATCTCCCTCCTTTCTTCCTCTAAAACAATCAATAAGCATGTCCTCAGATGAACATTAAAAATATAACAATAAAATTAAAAAAAAGAATCATGCTATTGAAAAACAAAGTATGTGAACAATTTTATTCCAATAAATTTGAAAATTTTAGAAAATTGGATACATCCTATACAAATACAACATATCAAGACTGTTTCAAGAAGAACTAGAGAGTTTGAATAGCCCTAAAATCAATTATTTTAATAACAGAGTGAGGAGTTAAAAATCTTCCTAAAAGGAAAGAGAGAGGTCATTCAAACCTTATAATTTTTTTCTAATGAATAGAAAAAGAGCAAACTTTTCCAATTTCAGAAGGCTAGAATATCATTGATATGAAAACCAAGCAAGAATCACAGTAGAATGAAAAGCATAAACCAATCTCAATCATAAACTTAGATATAAATCCTAAACAAAATACTAGTAAAAATTCAGAAGTGTGTGAGGAAGATGATACATCATATTGTAGTTGATACTATCTCAGGCACCAAAAGATAATTCATTATTAGAAAATATATAAATATAATTAATTCCTCTTACCTATAAAGGGACAACAAATATATAATTATCTCAATAAACACACAAAAAGCATTCTGATAAAATTAAACAACCCATCACAAACAAAGTTAGGAATAGAAGGAAACTTCTGAAACTTGTTCAAATATCTATCAAAAAAGAAAACTGTCGGACTTCCAGCAAAGATGGAGGCATAGGTAGACACACTGTGCCTCCTTGCACAACCAAAAGAAGGACAACAATTTAAAAACCAAAAACAACCAGAACTGACAGAAAATTGAACTGTATGGAAGTCTGACAACCAAGAAGTTAAAGAAGAAACATTCATCCAACCGGTAGGAGGGGCGGAATCAGGCAGCCAAGGCCAAGAGGACTTGGGGCAAGGTGGTGGCTAGAGGACCAGGGTGTGAAAGTCAGTGGATTGTGGAATGGGGTGTGAGAGGCAGCAGCTAGTGGAGCTGGTGGCCCCACATTCATGTGCAGATAGACCAGGAGAAACTACTGGGGAGCAAGACAGCCCAGAGCTCCAGCTCTGGGAAATAAAGCCTCAAACAACTCATTGAAAACAGCTGTGGGGGTTGAGGTGGCAGTGGAAGAGACTCCTAGCCTTTCAGGAGAGTTCGTTAGAGAGACCCACAAGGCCCTAGAATGAACACAAGCCCACCCACCGGGAATCAGCACCAGAAAGGCCCACTTTGCTTGTGGGTAGCCGGGGAAGTGACTGAAATCCAGCAGAGAGCAGAACAAGCACTGTTGTTCCCTCTTGGACCACTCCCCCACCTATAAGGTCACAACGCTGCAATGTGCATTGCCCCACCCTGGTTAACACCTAAGGCTCTGCCTCTAACTACGTAACAGGCAGGCCAAGGGGAAAAAAAAAATGGACCAAATGAAAGAACAGATCAAAGCTGCAGAAAAAATAAAACTAAGTAATGAAGAGATAGCCAACTTATCAGATACACAGTTCAAAACATTGGTAATAAGATGCTCACAGAAATGGTCGAGTATGGTGGCAAAATAGAGGAAAAAATGAAGGCTATGCTAAGTGAAATAAAAGAAAATGTACAGGGAACCAATAGTGATGGGAAGGAAACTGGGACTCAAATCAACAGCATGGACCAGAAGGAAGAAAGAAACATTCAGCCAGAACAGAATGAAGAAACAAGAATTGAAAAAAATAAGGAGAGGCTTAGGAGCCTCCAGGACATCTTTAAATATTCCAACATCCGAATTATAGGGATACCAGAAGGAGAAGAGGAAGAACAACAAGTTGAAAACTTTTTTTGAACAAATAATGAAGGGGAATTTCCCCAATCTGGCAAAGGAAATAGACTTCCAGGAAGTCCAGGAAGCTTAGAGAGTCCCAAAGAAGTTGGACCCAAGGAGGAACACACCAAGGCACATCATAATTACATTAGCCAAAGTAAAAATGAAGGAGAGAATCCTAGAAGGAGCAAGAGAAAAGGAGACAGTAACCTACAAAGGAGTACCCATCAGACTGTCAGCTGATTTCTCAAAAGAGACCTTACAGAGAAGAAGGGGCTGGAAGGAAGTATTCCAAGTCATGAAAGGCAAGGACCTACATCCAAGATTACTCTATCTAGCAAAGCTCCCATTTAGAATGGAAGGGCAGATAAAGTGCTTCCCAGATAAGGTCAAGTTAAAGGAGTTCATCATCACCAAGCCCTTATTTTATGAAATGTTAAAGGGATTTATCTAAGAAAAAGAAGATTAAAAATGTAAACAGTGATATGACAGCAAACTCACAGTTATTAACAACCACACCTAAAACAAAAACAAGAAGAAACTAAGCAAACAACTGGAACAGGAAGAGAACCACAGAAAGGGAGATCTCCTGGAGGATTATCAACAGGGGAGGGGGAGGGGGAAAAGATGCAGAAAATTAGCATAGGAGGTAGGTAGAAAATAGACAGGGGGAGGATAAGAATTGTATAGGAAAAGTAGAAGCCAATGAACTTATATGTATAACCCATGGACATGAACTAAAATGGGGGGGATGTGGATGGAAGGATGTTCAGGAAGGATGGGAATAAAGGGTGGAAAATGGAACAACTGTAATAGCATAATCAGTAAACTATATTTTAAAAAAATACAAAAGAAAAACAACAATGTGCAGTGGCCAGCTGGGTGAAGAACTAGAGCTTATGGAAGAGATAAAGCTGGAGATACTGACATGTCATCTGGGCAGAAGTGGTTTTTGGCTCTACTGTAGTATGAATAAAGGTACTCACTCCATCATAAGCCCAACTTCACACAGATCTCAACATCAATTAAAATATTTAAATGTTATCCATATCTGGTATTTTTTAGACTTTTATCCATCCAGGATGTTTATTCTTTCTAAACTTCTCTGACTTTTAGAAAACAAAGCCAACTGGGTGAAAAAGGTGAAGGATTCAGAAATTCAAATTGGCAGTTACAAAATAGCCACAGGGATGTAAAGTACAGCACTGGGGACATGGTCAATTATATTGTAATAACTATGTATGTTGCCAGGTGGGTACTGGACTTATGGGGTCATCGCTTCATAAGTTATATAAATGTCTAACCACTATGCTATTCATTTGAAATTAATATAAAATTGGATGTTAACTATGACTGAAAAATTTTTAAAAAATACATGAATAAAAGTTAAATTTTACTTGCTGTCAAAGAAATCAAAAAGAAAAACAAACAAGGGCCAGGGAAAGATGTAGTCTTTCATCTGGAAGGCAAATCCTGACCTCACTGCCATGAACCAAACCTCCCCTGAGGCAAAGGAGAACAGAGCCAGGCTACTTGCTTGAAACAGGAAATGGGCTGGTGAGAGCATACTGGGAGAAAAAAAGCAAACAATCTTGTCTCAGAAAATTGGCTAACCCTAAAAGAATGGAGTTAGGCACTTTTTAGGCAATGAGGAGCAATTAAAAAGTTATTTGATTTTTAACAAAGTGATATTATTGAAGTGAGATCTTAAGAAAATTCATTAAAGGTTGGAGGAGGTAGAAACCAGTGGTGAAGAAATTAGTATAAGAAATGGGTGAACAGAAATGCAAATAAGAATTTTCCAAATTTTAAGCTATTTTTTTGTCTCTAGTTATTCACATTTTATATCTTGAACACATTATTAAAAACAATGGATGAAATCAATTTACCCCAATTCACTGGCTGTGAGATTCAATTTTATGTCAGCTTGACTACCCATGGGGTGCACAGATTAGACATTATTTCTGGGTGTGTCTAGGAGGGTAATTCCAATGAGATTAGCATTTGAATCAATAAGGTAGATTATCCTCCCCAATTTGGGTTGGTCCTATCCAATCCACTGAGGGCCTGATTACAACAAAATACAGAGGAAAACTGAGTTGGGACATCTAATCTCATTTTCTCCTCAGGATTTAAACCATCCATTGACTCCACTAGCTTTTAGGATTTAGAGCTGAATGATGTCACTGGTTTTCCTGGGTCATGAGACTTTTGCAAGAGCTAAATCCTCATAATAAATAAATATACACAGATAGACAAATAGGTAGACAAGTAAATATTGGTTTTGTTTCCCTTGAGAACCCTGACTAGATATACTGACCGATCCTATGGAAATGCAGTTACCAGTGAAGGCACTACTGATCGGGAAAACACAGGCAATCCTTGTAATGGGGTCATAGCAGTTTCAGGGCAACAATGAGGAAATAATTTAAGAGAAAGTTCTACAAATTAAAGTTGAGTGATACGTCAATAATGCCAAACCTTTGTCTTGGTCTTTAAAAATATATTTTCCATTTTTCTATAAAGTTTTCTGTGCACTAACATTATATTAGTGCACAGAAACCTCCTTATTATCCAAAAGTCCAAATATTAGTGTTATCCATAGTATCCATATTATCCAAACATTAGTGTTATCCCAAATTATCCATATCAGTGTTAGAAACCTCCTTAGATACCCAAAAGTCCAAATAATCATTTCATCTTTTTTTTTTTGTAAATTTTTGGTCTTATTGTGGGAAACGAAGTTGGAAAAAGGAGAGTAAAAGTGATAGTTTGTATAACTGCCTACACTTATTAATACATTTCAAGTTTATGTATGACAGCCTTGGAATGAGGCCCTGCATGTACTAAAGGAAAACAAGCTGTCATTCTTATTCTCTTATCTCTGATGGTGGCATCTCCATCCTCTAGGTTCTCTGGGTTCCAAGCCTTGTACTCGAAATCTTTGCTTTCCTAAGTGCACTACATTCTTCCAGTCAACAAGTCCTTTTGTACTGTCCCTATGTTTCTCTGATTGGACCATTTTTTAAATTGCATAGTTCATGTGTGGATTTCTGCAACTCTTTCCTGGTTCATTCTCCCTAGGGTCTCTCTTTATCGTCCCCCAGATGACAGATGGCCAGCTGGAATAAAATGCTCAGTTTCCTTTTCCAAAAACCAAACTACATACCCTCCTGTAGACTCAGATCCAAAGCTTTCTAGCAAATGATTCCTTGTTATCTATCCAGAATCACGCCTGTCTTATTCCTCAAAAAGCATGTACTTCCATTTCAGGAAACTAAATCCAATCTGCTTGATGCTCTTGACTTACCCACTCACACATCTGTGCCTTCTTCTTCCTTCTTAATAACACCTTCTGCCAATGTTTTTATTGTCCTATAAAACCCATCTTCAGTGAGAATTCTGTGACTCATTCTGTGCCAGCTAAACACTCTAACGCTCCATGAATGTGTGTGTCTAACCATGTATATCCACTACACACTCTTAATCACGGGCGGCATTATGATTTATCTCTTATTTGCTTCATTCAGGTCTCCATGAACCTTTCTAAAAACAGCTTTTTTGTTAGTATTTTTACTAGCCATTCCATTCAGTGGAAGACTCAAAGCTAAGAGGAATATTTGTTATAATTGATAAAAGACTCACAATTGAATATAATTTCAACAGGATATTGGGCATTGCTTTTAAGAAATGAAATTAATGAAACATAGGTAAGTATTGCATTGGTGTCATAGTGGGAAAAGCATTGAGCTGTCACCGCACAGTGTGTAGCCTTCGCAGGTCTATTTACAAACTGAACCTCAGCTTTCCTTACCGGGAAAATAAAGAGACTGGACCAAGTGATTCCTAGTATCCTTTCTAATCTAATCCTCTGTGTAAAAGGTGCAAATGTGTTTTCAGCAATGTTTTTCATAGGAAAAAAAATGGACCCCAAAAGAATAAACACTCTTATTCCCAGGGTTGTGAATACATTACCTTACATAAAAAAGAGACTTTGAAATTGTAATTAATGTCACTAACAAATAGAATTTAAAAGAAGAGAGATTATCCTGGATTATCTGGTTGGCCCCAGAATAGTCATGTAAACCTTTAAAAAGGAAAAAGGAAGTCAGAGAGATTGGAAGCATGAGAAGAACTCTATCCATTAATGTTAGTTTGAGGATGAAGAAGGCCAAGATGGTCACATGGAGAGCATAGAAGGAAATGCATTCTTCCACTGCCAGTGAACTTGGTTGCCCATGTACCCCGAGGAGACCCACAGCCCAGCAGACACCTTGATTCCAGTTTGGTAAGACTCTGGGCAGAGAATCCAGCCATGCTGTGCTGGAATTCTTACCGACAGAACTATGAGAAAATAAATCAGTGTTGTTTTGAGCTGCTAAGTTTGTTACAGATACAATGGAAAAATAATGTACTCTCTAAGAACAGGCTGATGCATTTCTTGTTCTTCTACACCATATTGTAACCAACACAGAGTGACCTGGAAATGCCCCGTGGGCAGCAGGACAAAAACACCCTGGAGGTTATAAGAGAGTAAGGCCGGAGTTACACATGTTATGTCACCTAGGCAAAGGTGACTGTTGACTACAAAAATGAATGCACTTACTAAAACATCTGAGTAAAGCTAGGAGAATAGAAGCACTGATGACCAAGTCTTTGTGCGTGTCTACCTGGCAGCTATAAAAAATACAGGAGACATAATTAGGGAAAAGGAGAAGAAATGGTCAGATATTAGGTTGAGAACAGAAAGTTATATATATGAAAGGTGAAGTTTATTTATTTATTTATTTATTTTAAAGGATATGTCCATTGACTTTTAGAGAGAGAGGGAGAGGGGTGTATGTGGGGAGAGGGAAAGAGAGCAGGGAGAGAGAGAGAGAGGTATCAGTCACCTCCTATGCGCCCTGACCAGGGATTGATCCTGCAACCTAGGTGTGTGTCCTAACCAGGGATCAAACCTGCGACCTTTTGGTGTATGGGATGAAGTTCCAACCAACTAAGCCACCTGGCCAGGGCAAAGGTACAGCACTTTTAGAAAGAAGAGCTGGTCACACCACATGGTTTTCATCATTTTAGTGAAACGGGAGGCTGAATCAGTTAAAACTGGTACTTACTGAAACACTGAGAACAAGGTTCTGCAGTGGCCTTTGAGTGAAGGTCCTAGAACACCTGTCAGGCCTGCAGGTGAAGGATCTAAAGTAAGGGTGTCTCTTTGGCAGTAGGGCCAGAATGATTTTGTGGCAAGCCAGGAACACAATGGTGTTTCATCTTCCAGAACACACTGTGATTTAGACCCAGGGAGCGACCGTGACAGGCATGGGCACGCTGAGCACAGCAGATCAACGAAGGAGCATTCAACAAGAACAGTGACTACAGCAGAGACTAGATGTGGGAAAGTTCTTATTGCAATAAGGAGCCAGCTGCATGCCTGTTTGAAGTAGCTGAGGCCCTTTAAGAATGGGTGAAAGGCAGGGTGGTGCTGGGGAAGGAGAGGGGACACGTGTTCCCGACTGCAACCCTCTTCCACATAGGTCATCATAGTCCATCTTCTCAATTTTAAAGGGAGCACTCTTTCCTTTACCTTTTTTTATGAGTTTACTTTAAATTACAGTTGACATTCGGTATTATTTTGTACTAGTACCAGGTGTACAGTGGAGTGGTTATATTCATTTTCCATATACAGAAATAGAAACTCAAATATTTATGTGGCTAATCCAAGACCGTATAGCAGCAGGTCGGAAGCAGACCTTGGGTTTGAAACCTTTGCATCTGGCCCTAAATTCTGCTGCAGGTGAAGGATCTGGAAAGAACTGCCCCAGGGACCAGAACCTCTGATAGCATCATCATACCATAACCCTTCAAAACCATGCTCTTAGTTACATCCAAGTTCCTTCATGAGCATTCTTACATACATTGCTCATTTCATTCTGATGGCAAACCTTTGTGAGCAGGTGGATATTTTTATTTCCATTATACAGATAAGGAAACTGAGGCTGAGAGAATGTGAGGCATCTAACCGCAGTAACACAACTAGTCAAAGAGAGAGCTCTTCAACGAGCTTTAACCCTACCACCAACAATGTTTTTTTTTTTCCACTAACGACCTGATACCTATCTTCTTTTCATCTGTTCCCCTTACTTGTTTTAGCTCCACTTCCTGTGCTGGTTCATGTACATCAAATCCCAGCAACATTGTGTCTGTTTCCAACTTTGCCCAATCAGAGGAAGGACAAGTGACACAGCTGTCACTGGTCTCCTACCTGAGCTCAGAAGGGACTCCTCCCTCTTAGAGATCACCTCGTGTAGCACGAGCAGTGGGATTGGGTGGGTCCTTCCTCGCTCTGCTTCAGGTCACATGGAATAGAGGTAGTACAATGGAGATATTTTTGGAAGACTGACAGCTCATGTAAAAAAGCTAAGTTAATTTGTGTGTAAAATGGCAGGATGACTGGGAGAATGTGAAGCATTTAGGGAAAAAAAATAATAGATCTCATAGAGGAGAAGAGAAAATGGGAAAGAGAAAAATGGGATAGAGAAATGAAAACAAAACAAACAAAAACAAAAACCAGAGGAAAAAATAAAAGCATGTCACACGGAAATAGATTCTATGAGAACAATTAAATCATAATCAGCAGCAGCATCCTTTAAAATGCAGGCTAAAAAGGAAAAACATGTGTCAGCCCCTTCTTTCCTCCTTTCTCCTATCTCGTTAGATAAAGTGCAACAACAACAACAAAAAATCACCAAGGTTTGCTTTACCTACCTAAAATTAGAATATATTTCTTTATTTCTACATTTTCACACAATAGGTATATAACTATGTAAGTGAGCATATTTAATCTGCATTTTATTCTTTTCCTGATCAGAAGAAATGAAAATATGAGAGGAGGAGACCCACTGAAGGTTAGTTGGTATCATTAGTCACTGTATTAATGAAGCCAAGAGATGCCACAGTGCATCCTGGGGGGATAAAACGCCTGAATAATGGCTAGGACAATACTGGCCATCTCTACCCCTTAAAAAATACAGTGAATTAGAGGCAACATCTAACACTCCACTGGATTTCAGTAACTTTAATTTAGGTAATAAGCACACAATTTTATGCATTCTTCTTTGCACCTAGGCAGTGAAATGCTTTAAAATAGAAGTAATTCTTCCCCCAATACACTTTCAAGATAATTTGTTTTCGCGGACCTTTCAGGGCCCCTTTCCAAACAGAATTTTGCACCTGCTGTAGGAGGCTTAATTGTGAGATGGAGGCTCCCTCTACTGGATATATCGTTAGTTGCAGGTGTGAGTTCAAACCTGCTTTTGAGTTGCTAATTCCTTGTGACTAGTGTATATGATTAAGACTAATGAAGTGAGCAACAAGGATAATGTCCAATTAACATATATACACACCATTCCTGTCCAAAAGTCTAGAATATAGCAATCTATTATGAATAATTTAGCATCATGTATTCCTATCTTCTTCATGTTTGCTCACTATAGATGTCCACAATTTTAATATTTTTCTTATTTCTGTAAGTAGACTGTAAAATTTAAGGGTTGGGTTAATAGTTGAAATTGGTCATGCTGACCAAAGTTCAAATCACAATTTTCTACTTATTGGATTCAAAGCATATTTTCCCCCACCAACTTTTTGTATTACCTTAGATAAATTAATTAACTTCTCAGAACTTTGGTTTCTTGACGCTGGGAAATAAAGAAAATAATAGGCATTTTTAGGCTTGTGAGAATTAAAATGAAAATACGTATCAATATACAAATAAGTTTTCTCTGGCACAGTAGGCATGATTCTTTCCTTAACAAATGCTAATTTCAGGTTCATTCACTGACCTCCTCTTGCAGGGAGGTCAATGGATTTAACTAGAAAGATGTTGCTCATAGTAAGTAAAATAGTAAGAGTTGAATTTGCCTTAGTATTGGTAATTTCTACTCCAATGAGCAATCCCCCCCATCCCGGTTTCTTTTCTGACTAAACAGTATGTTGGAGCCTAGGCTACGAGAATGATGGAGGCACCAGTGTGGGTTCTCCTCTCATGCCTTCTGTAAGAGGGAAAAGCCAGGGGGTCCACAAAAGAAGGATTTGTAATGGGGTCCAGAACTCAGGGTGTCCAGGAAATATTAACAATATGAGATGTCCTCAACCCTCCAAGTTTGAGCTGGGGGATGGGATACATGGAACAGGGCCATTGAGAGTTGTTTTGCACAGCAAAAGCTTTGCAGATAATCTCTAGAGCAGTCTTTTAACATTATCTATAACCTTTAACTGGTTTCATGGATATGTTAAATAGCTGTGGCTGTGCTTTGAGTCAGGGAGAGGGCAGTGACTTCCACCCAAGATGTAACTGGGAGGCAACTCCCCCTGGTTACAGAGCTCGCATGAGAGCTTGGAGATGATTGGCTCCAAACCACGGGGCCACGCCTGCCCAGACTTGCCTGGCAGCCCAGAAAAGCTGGGAAATACTGGAGTGCTGGCAAGTGTAGTCGATGGTGGGAGTAGTTGGAAATGGAGCTGCAGAGGAAGACTAGAGCTGGGATTTAAACCCAGGCATGGCAGCCATGACAAGAACCACCTCTCAGCTTTAACAGAGAATCAGTACGGGGGTTTAGCAAAGAACCACCATGCAGCTTTAGCAGAGAACTGCCACGGGGCTTTGGCAGGGGAGAATCATGTGGCTTTGGGTCTCTGCCACACAGCTTAGGAAGTTGGAAAGCAAGATGTAGCAGCAATGCAGAGTTCTCTCTTAGCAGTTCGGAAGAATGCAAGAGAGACGCTGCAGGAAGGAAAGGGGTGAAAGGACTCTTGCTGGTGGGCCATGAGAAGGTTCCATGTGGTTTTGGAATAAGAACTGGAGATCCCGGCGACACAGCTGGTGGTGCCGGGAACCAAGGGAGGCTGCCAGCAGAGCACGGATTACTGGGAGGAACCAGGGGCTGCCTGAGCCATGGATTTCTATTTGTTTTCCTGAGATATGGTACCCCAGACTGGGCAAAGGGGAGAAGAAGGACTGTGTGTGTCTGTGGGTGTTTTAAGGGACTTTGGGATTTTGATGAAGATATTAAGTAATTACTCTTAAATCTGTATAACTTGAATAAATAATTCCTTTCCTTTTCACAAATCTTTGACATGGAGAGCTATAATTCTCTGGCATTGGGAAAGGCGAACCTAGTATAGGGGGCTCCAGGAGAAGGAGGGGTCAATTCGGTAACATTGTGGGACCCCCTTCCCTGGCGAAGGGAAAATCATGGGAAACCAACCACATGTGCAGTAGCTTTAAAGTAATACAACTACTTGTACACATGCAGTAAAAGCCCACCAAAACTAGCCAGGAAGGATCTGCCCTGTAAGAACAGAGTCCCTCCAGCCCATGAGGTCAATCTCTGCTTGGAGTTGGCCTGCTCCCATGTTCTCTGCTATAAACTCTGGGTGTCCGGTTCAATTCTTTGTCCCGATCACCAAGAACCTGGTTACCTGTGCCCACCTGTGACACTTCCAGGGGCAGACGTGGAGAGAAGGTCCGAGTCCTGCCTCTGGCTTCCTTCCTGCTCTGAGGCATCTCTAGTCGTGCTCACTGCAATTGTTCAATAGGTATTTATTGAAATAAACTTTATCATCTATCTTGGTCTTTACCTTCCCCTTTGTAAAATAGATATTTAATACAAACTTATTTTTCTACTTCACATCCCTTTTTCTCCCACTCTCTTCTCTCAACCCTTTAAAATACACTGTAATGGTGCTGGTTCTCACTTACTACCTTTTGTGTTGGAAGTTCAACATATATTCTATTATTAATCCCTGTGTCTATTGTTAATGATTTTTCCTTTTGAAGTATCTTATTCCACAATAAAGACCATGACATAACAACACAGGAAAATACATATGTGAGGTTAAGACTCTATCAAACCTAGAAAACACAGTTCCTTACCTTAACCTGCCTTGAACAAATAGCAGATATACACCTATATCCATGAGAAAGAAACAGAAAATCTCTGGATTAGTGTGTTGCCACCAAGACTCAGGAGTTTGTAATGTCTGAAGTAATCAATAGCGTGATAAGCAAGTCTGATACATGTTTCACTCCTAGTAACTTTCTTTAAGATATAACATAAGTTGCATGTTAGAAATATGCTCTGTATCAGTATGTTGTAAAGCAAAACAATAAAATAATAAAAATTACATAAAATGCACTCTTTCACATATCATAATATATCTTATTCACATATCTTTATCTACAAATACCTTTGACAAGTCAAACAGTTTTCTTCTATGTATTGAATGTTTCCCCCAAATTCATATATTGAAATCCTAACCCCCACTGTGATGGTAGTAGGGTGTGGGGGTGGGGGTCTTTGGGAAGTGAGTATTAGGTCATGAGGGGGAAACTCTTAGGAATAGGGTCGATGTCCTTGTAAAAGAAATGGGAAGAGGCCTGAACAGACACTTTTCCAAAAAGGATGTACAGATGGCCAACAGACAGATGAAAAGATGCTCAACATCACTATTCATCAGAGAAATGCAAATTAGAACCACAATAAGATATCACCTCACACCTGTCAGAATGGCTATCATCAATAAATCAACAAACAGAAAGTTTTGGAGAAGATGTGGAGAAAAGGGAACCCTAGTGCACTGTTCATGGGAATGCAGACTGGTGCGGCCACTGTGGAAAACAGCATAGAGCACAGGTGGCAAACATAAGGCCCAAGGGTCAAAGCTGCCCCTTCACCTTCTCTTATCCCACCCCGGCACCTTGTTTCTACCCGGCGGCAGCACCGAGCTCTCTCTTAACTGTTAAGGAGTAGTTATGTTTATACAGCCCTAAAAATCACATTCAGCCCTTTGAAGGCAACCACGAGGCTGATGTGGCCCTCGGTGAAAATGAGTTTGACATTGCTGTTATATAGTTTTCTCAAAAAATTAAAGATGGATCTGCCTTATCACCCAGCAATTCCACTTCTGAGAATATATCTGAAGAAACCTGACACACTAATTCAAAAGACAAATACCACATGATCTCACTTATATGTGGAATCTGATGAACAAAATAACGTAAGAAGCGTGGATACATGGAACAGACTGACAGATCTCAGAGGAGAAGGGGATGGAGGGCACTGGGAGAGACTAGCTGAAGAACATATATACCTGTATGTATTATGCATGGCCCATGGACACAGATAACAATGTGGTGAAGGCTGGGGGTGGCAGGGCTGAATGGGGGGGCAAAGGGGGAGAATATGGGGGACATCTATACTAGTGTAAACAATAAAAAAAGCAAATAAAGTTTCAAATAAAATAGGATTATACTCAAGCAAAACTAACAAACAAAATAGAAACAGACCCATAGATAAACAACAGACTGACAGCTGTCAGAGAGGGGATGGTTGCACGGGGTGGGGGGCTGAGTGAAAAAGGTGAAAGGATTAAGCAAAGAAAAACCTTCATAGACACAGATAATAGTATAGTGATTCCAGAGGGAAAGGGAGGTTGGGTAGGTAGAAGAGGGTAAAGGGGAATAAATGGTGATGGGAAGAGACTTGACTTGGGGTGATGAACATACGATACAATATACAGATGATGTATTATATAAAATTGTACACCTGAAACCTAAATAATTTTATTAACCAATGTTATCCCAATGAATTCAATAAAAAAGAAAAAGAAAGAAAGAATATATGCACCTCTATTTTAATTGCAGTGTTATTTACGATAGCCAAGATAAAGTAGCAACCCAAATGCCCATCAATAGATGAGTAGACAAAAAAGCTATGGTACATATATATAATGCAGTATTACCAGCCATAAAAAGAATGAGATCTTAACAATTTGCAACAGCATAAATGAAACTACAGGGTGTTTTGCTAAGTGAAATAAGTCAGACTGAGAAAGACAAGTACCATATGGTTTCAATCATACGTGGAATCTAAAGAACAAAACAAACAAAGTAGAAACAGACTAATAGGTACAGAGAACAAACATAGTTGATGGAGGCTGGGAAGGTTGAGAGGCTGGGTGAAAAGGTGAAGGGATTGAGAAGTACAAATTGGCAGTTAAAAGTAGGGAACATAGTCGATAATATTGTAACAACTATGTATGGTACCAGATGGGCACTGAAAATTTTGGGGGGATACTTTGTAACATATATGATTATCTAACAACTATGCTGTACACCTAAGAGTTCATATCACTTGAGTTGCTAACATAAATTTCCCTAGAAATTACATCTTAACTGCTATCTGAAAGGTTGGACGACAAACTTCACGAAGCAGGTGTGGTGTGAGTCTCCGTCTCGGAGGCACCCATTGTACTTACTACAATGCCTAATCCACAGTGGGCACACACTCCAGGTGTGTTAAATTCAATAGAATGAAATGGCACATCTTTCCTTAAAATATGTTTTAACCCAGGTACAATTGTGTGCTTGTGTTAAAAGCAAGCTTCTGAAATAAACTAGTAGAGGCCTCTAGGGCTTCAAGATAAGTTGAATCTATAAAAGTTATTAGGGTTTGGTTTAAAAACCTTGGGTGGTAGGGGTGAGGGAAAGAATCTGCTACTGCAGTGATTTTCTGTCACTTACTCCCTAATGTCTTTCTCCTTGCATCCTTTTCAGTTTGATATGTGTTTTTCTTAGGTGCATGCAATAACTACAAGAGGACAATTGAGTCAGACATTCTCTGCCACAGTTAGAATTTCAGCAGACGCGCTTCAAATATGGTTGCGATGAAGAGAGAGACATTCAAGTCCAGTCATTCTTAATATCCATCCAAGTTTCATCTAGCTGTACGGATTGTATCTCTGTAGACTGACTATGTGTCTCTTCTGATGTATCTACCTAGTAACCTTACTTGGCTGGAAACAGTCATATTTTCTGGTATTTTATCCCTGCACAGAAATCACAGACTAACTTCCTTATTTCCTTCTTACCCTAACAAGGATAAGACTGGGAACCAGGAGAATCAGGGAAGGGGCCAGGCTCCCCACAGGAATATCAGCCATGAGATATTGTGAATAAATTCAAAGGTCTGGGCAGGCTGAAGGGCATTGTTGACATAGCAAAGCCAAGAACCTGAAGCCAGTGTAAAGGCCATGGCCAGACTCCAGGTTAGTATTAACAAGGCAGGGGGCAGAGCCCTCCGCACAGCAATGAATTTTCAAAATGACCTGTTCTAAGTTGGGTCACAGAGAACAGGATTAAGAGGATGACATCTCACATCCATTTTTGACTCACATTGATATTCTATTAATCTTTCCACCACCATGCTCCCTTTCCTTTTCTGCTTTTTGGCCTCCCAACATTATATAATTATTTTGTGCCTTACTCCCTTCCCCACCCCCACCTCTCTCATGCATCTGTACCTGTGTGTGCCTGTGTTTTGTGGGGGAGGCATTTGTTCTCCACTTCTCCAATATACTCATCATGAAGAATTCATTGTCAGAAACACCATGCCAATCTCTGCCTCAGGCTGGCAGGGGTAAAAGCTAATACCTCTTGTCAGAGACATTCCGATGGACAGAATAACCATGAATAAAAAATAATCGGAAGAACTCACAGAGAACAACTTCTGCTAATTAGAAAAGGAAAGGCATGGACATATGAGAAAGGCGACATCTTGGTCATTCCATTAACTGTGAAACATCCCATTAACATCATAGGAAGGAAAGGAAAATGTAAAGGAAAAAGATAGAGTTGCATTGAGGAGGAAAACATTCTCCCTTTATTCTCAAAGTCATTGTCATTTATTCTCAAAATTACATAGTTCTTCTAGCCATCTACCTGCAGTGGAAATCTTCATTATCCAAATTGTTCTGAGCATTGAAACTCATGTAATTCACATGGTTGTTGAAGGAGGTAGATATTGAAGCGGTTTTTCCTCTAGTCTATAGGTGAGCCCCTGTACCCAAGTGAACACATCACATAAGAGCTGGAATTATGAATCTTGAGCTCAGAAGAAAACTGAAGAAAAGGCAACGCTTTGGCTTTCACGTGGTCTATAAAAACCAGACTAGTGGGTGAGATGGTCTGATAAGACAATGTTGTATGAAACGGAAAAAGGATCCTGAACTGACGTGTGAGGCACTCTAATGTTTAGAAGTTGAGGGGAGACAAAGGAGCCAGCAAAGAAAACCGAGGAGCAGAGAGAAAGATGAAACTAAAATCATGGGAACAGGGCATGATAAGCCGAGTGACGACAGCGTTAAAAGAAGAAAGGCAAAAGCAACTGTGCTGAAAGATGCTTAGAGGTCAAATAAAACCGGGGTTTGAAAAGTGTTTCTTGAATTTGGCAACATGTTGGCCACTGGTGAATTTAGCAAGAAACATGTCAGTGCAATGTGTGGGTGTATGCCAAGTTGGGGAGGGAAAAAAATCATTCCTAATTCAAATTTAAAATAATAATTTAAAGAGAACATTGCCAATAATGAGTGGGGAGCAGCATGTAGCAGAACTGTAGCTTGAGGAAATGGCATTGTAGGGTCAAGGGTTTGCATTTGCTTACTTTGTTAGGCAGAATTCATTTAAATGCTAATGGAAAGATAGTAAAAAAGAGAATGAGTGAAGATTTCAAAGATCGTGTGTATAATAACTGATGGAATTGTAACTCACAAAAAAAGAAGGGGGTTAAGATTAAGAAAATTTAATTTCAGGTGAAGGCAGGTTTGTAGATTGGGTAACAGGAAGGCAGACAAGAAGCTCGTATTTTTCTTAAGGAGAGCACTGCTTGGAATAGTACTGTATTTTCCATAACAGCACATGACAATACCTCCAATATAGGTTATAATGCCATGTGGATAAGCAAAATAAACTTACTGGAATACTAAGTGGCTGGGATGTGTATAATTTCAGAATTTTGGTGTAAGCATCTTATCTAATGTACAGCATTACAAAGGGAAAGATAAGAAGTATTAAGAAATATTTATCAGCTATATGGCAGGACAGTTTTCTGAGCTTTTTGGAATATTGATTTTTGAGCCCAGTCCTCCCCTGAAGAGTTTCCCAGAACCATGTCAGGGTCTCATTCGGGGAAACAGTCAGAGGTTATTCAAGCAGGTGCCAGCTAGCCACACTGCCCCTTGGCGTAAGCACACTAGGAGCACGCAGCAAGTGTGTGCGTGTGTGTGTGTGTGTGTGTGTGTGTGTGTATTTAATCATGTGCTGATATGTCCACACACACAATTTTAGAACCTGGAAACTGTAATCATAATGTAACACTTTCTGTTTATAGAGTATATTCATAGATGGATAAAAAACATTTTCTTTTCAGAATTGTTCAGTTTTTCTAAACCACTGATTACCATCAGTTTACTAAAAAATGACAGAGTCATGCTATTATTCGTCATGCTTATAATGTGGAAACAGTCACTGTTAATGTTTTTACATTTTATGTTTGATGATATCATCTACTTATTATTTATCAGAGGACCAAGGTATTATTTAAAACATCCATTATTTGTATAAATAATGAATGCTTCATAATACGAACATTATGGTATTATTAAAGATTCAACTTTGAGTGTGACTGAATGCGTAGAACCGTATTTAAAGTTCAACATTAAGGATTAGTTCAGGAACAGAAAAACTACCCAGGACTCATGCTTATGGATAATTCTGATGAGGGTAGTAATAGCGATGATGGCGGAGATGTTACTGCTAGGGATGATTATACAAATTATACAAGCTCAGGGTAAACACTTGTTTTCAAAACACTCTCACAACAATGGCCAATGTACTGAACAGCACTCTTCTTTCACAGCCAATCCACAATCTCCAGGTAAAGGAAGCAGAGTCGGGAGCTGAAGGGCCTCTGTATGTTCTGTAGATTTATAGATAAAAATATCTCCACGCTCCTGACAAAGGGCTATTATTGGCCCAACCCATAAGGAAGAAGAAAATTTTTTTAGGTGACAAATACATCTTTTGAAAAAGATGTTTCAGACCTTGATTTAATACATTTTTTGCTAGAAAGGCTGCCCTATATACCACCAAGGGAGTATTACACCTGGCCTTTCTTTACTGCACAGCTATGGGGAATAAGTGACTGGCTAGAAAGTTAGCTGATAGGAATATATTTCCAGGGAGGGAAAAAAATAGGCCGACACGAGGATCAGTCCTCAGACAGTGTCATTGTCTACACCTGGGGAAAAGCAGACTCAGAGAGACACCGTCATTTCCAAAGGAAAATGGAAATAATGAATAATCTGCAAAATCCAATGAGGACACTTTTATAATATTTATACTGGAAATAGTAGAATTTGAATGCTCATTGACAAATATGGATACATAAATTGTGGAACATTCACTTTGTGAACTATTATACATTGATGAGAAATAAATATGCATAATGCTGAGTGCAAAGAGAAAGTCCCATAAAACTACATATATTTAATATTATTTATAAAGCTTAAGAATAAGCAAAATAATCTAATTTATTATTTTAGCATATACATGTATACATATATGCACATTTTATATGTATATGCATACATACATATATACATATAAATAGGTATTTTATCAAAAAGCAAATGAAGAGTAAATATAAAATTTCAAAAAATAGTTATCACTGAAGAGAGGAAAGGGGATGAGATATGAAAGTAGCATATACATGCATGCAAATTTGGCCAGTATCCCAGTCCTTGGGTTGGTTATTCCTTATAAAATATTGCTTTGTAATTTACATAGTATATACAGATCTGTCCAGAAGGTATCCGTCCATGTAATAAAAAATAGAGACATTTATTGAAGAAGATACAAACTGCAAGAAACATGGTAAATAGGACAATGACGCCTCAGTCCCCTTCAAATTAGGCACCTTGGGACCTCAGTTTTCCCAGTCACCATTAGCTACCCCATCATATTTTCCTGAATCTCATCGACAGTCTGAAATCTCTTCCCTTTCAAAGGTGATTTAGTTTTGGGAAAAGCCAGAAGTTGCAGAGTACCAAATCTGGGCTGTGGGGGCGCTGAGTCACCTGGGTGATTTGATGTTTCACCAAAATGCTGCATGAGACGTGATGCATGAGAGGGAACATTGTTGTAATGAAGCTGCCAATCACCAGTTGCCCATAGCTGCAGGATTCTGAATCATCCAAATAGTTTCTGCAGAGGAATGTTCAAGCTTAACACAAAATGTGATGCAGATTCATGGCTCTACTTGCTCACTCATTTTGAATGCAACAGCCACACAGTGCACATGCTCACTCAGTGGCATCTACTGCCCTCACTGACAGTGAAGTCGTCAGTGTTGACGCATGTGCATTCCAGCCCACTCTTCTCGGCTGCCAGGCTACATCGATGTTGCTCAAACTGTTCTCGTTATATTAGGAATAGCTGGGCTTTTTCTGGACAGACCTCATATATGTGTGTGTAATATATATGTGTAAGTGAACATAAATGTATGTACATCCACAATAATTTAAATGCAAAGTAAAATAATGGCTCAACATTAATAGTTGTTATTTCTCTAAAATATGAAAAAAAACTCATGTTAAAACTCTATATTCACAATTCCCAATAACTGAGGATTTCCTATAGGGCAAGCAATTGATGAGCACATAGCATTAGCCAAGTAGCATTTACGTCCCACCATGTGTTTTGTGTCATTCTGTTGGCACTTTTTCCTAAATGTCTGCAGTATCTAGTATGCAATACTTAGTACTATGTAATGATGCCAAAGAAACACATGTTTCGCTGAGTTCAGGGATGAAAGATCAGGTAGTCCAGATGTTGAAATGGAACACTCCAACCAGTGTATTTTAGAAACCATTTATGCAGCAACAGTACACACTCCAGGTTAAGGCATCATACTGTTTTGAGGCTGGTGACTTTCTTTGCTATTTTCTAAAAACACATAGCATTCCGATTGCATGTATCTCCTATTCTAGCCAGTCATTTCCAATCTGGATATGCAATTCTGGAACTGGGAGGTTAGCTAGGTTGGCAGTAGGAACGTGTGCATGGACTTACACATAGGACACTAAACTCAGTACCAAATTTCTACCATAGCTGACTGAACTAGAAATGTGTACCCAGCCCCCAAAACACCCTTAGACCAAAGCCACCCTCAGACCCTGCCTTCCCAGCAGAGTTGTGCCTTAGTAGAAAGGTACCTGGAGGACCTATTCAAATTCTCCATTGGGGTTTAAATTCAAACCTAACAACAAAGGATCCTTATAGTAGCCATATACAGAAGATAGTAAACTCCAGACTTAAGACAGAAAAGAGTATAGGATCAAAAGGACACAGACCTCCTTTGCCAACAGAACCTAATCATTGCCTCTGGTGCGACTAGGCTTCCCTAGGCCTGGGCAGCTGGCAGAGGTCTTTTTTTCCTCACACTGATTGTAGTCAGCAACTGCCACCAAATAAATGGGAAATTCGGGTGCATCATATCACATAGGTAGGTCTATTTGCTATAAAAACAATTGACTCCTTGGTTCTGGAGAATTCATGCAACATTATTAAACCCCTATTACATATATGCTAAACACTGTCCTATGATGTTTATAGAAAGTTAAAAGATAGAAAGGAAAATGTTATTGGTTGATAAAATCACACATCACAGAAGTAGAAGCTACTACCAAGATGTAAATTATAAAATAGCAATGCAAGCTTATGACTTTCAAAATAGAACTTTGTAGTCCTTTCTTTGATACTAATTTCCACTAACAGGATCCTGGACTCCATGTAAAGCAGCTGATTCCATTTCTCGGGATAGGAGAAACCAAAATGTGTCTGAAATATCTGGTCGCCAGAAACAAACAAAGGATCCTCCTGAAAATAGCAAGGATGATACTGAAAGAACAAGTGTCAGCTTCAAGGATGTCGTACTGTCTAGTGTGCAATAAGCTGAATGCTGTTCGGGCCTGCTGAATGTGTGAGCAACCAGCAGTTCATAATGATACTCAAAGAGAAAAGATCGTTTAAGTTACAAAAAGTCACAATGCAAAAATGGATGAAAACAGATGTTAATATTTTATTAGTGCTATAAATATGTACATTTTTATTATAGAAAAATAAAATACATAGTTCCTTACAAGTAAAAAGGTATAGCAGTGTAGAATACACCCCAACAGTTCTGTTAAGAGGAAAGATGAACTGCACTCAGCTGCTGTGATGCATCTCAGAAATCCCAGCAACCGCCGATCAGAGGGAAGCCAGCCAAATGCGAATTTTATCCTCACCAGTGAAACACTATACTTCTAAAATTGTATGAATTGTTACTAAAATTCTGCTGAGAGAGCCATGATAATTACCACTGCTTCAGCAGAGTTACAAATCTACTACATAGTTTTCAGCCAAAAGATACATGATTCAAAAAATCATTTCTCTTGTACATAAAGCCTTGACCCAATTATTCAGGAAGACTGGCTTCCCCTTGGTGGAGTTAGGAACTAGAGAAACTCTTTCAAGCTTCTAGTGCAGTAGCCCTCAAAAACGGGGGAGATGCTTCCCCTGAGAATATATTGTGTCTATCTTCTCAGTAAACTGCACATGCCTACAAGCACCAAATGTGTTTTTGCTTTCAGGGGCTTACATATTCCTGCAGCCTGGCTCCAGGTTAAGGATCTGTGGACTTCCATTGTGAATGGTTTGCCTGATGTCCACAATTTCTTTGTGTCAATGTGAGGAATGAGGGTGAGATTTAGATGGAGTTTTTATCATCACTTGTTTGGATTGTCCCAACTGTCCCTTATTTGGTCTCTCTGCACTTCGGTGCCATCAACCTGTCTTCTACACTGCTACAGCAATGCCCTCTTGAAAAGGAATATTTAATCATTTGACATGCATACTCCCACCACTTCCTGCTCAACATTTTTCAAAAGTTCTTTATCATCATTAGGAAAAAAATGCCCAAAATTCCTTTGCAAAGTATCCATGATTCTTCCCTTCCCTTCCCCTCCTTTTGAGTCTGATTTTTGCCCATCAAGACCCCATGTCCTGTGCACTTTGCCACATAATATCAGTCTGAGCCTTTGTACATGTGTTCCTTCTGTCTGGAATGTCGTCCTATGCCTTTATTCTAAAGAAAATAGCCCTGGCTGGTGTAGCTCAGCGGATTGAGCACGGGCTTGCGAAAGGGTCACTGGTCGATTCCCAGTCAGGGCACACGCCTGGGTTGCAGGCCAGGTCCCCAGCAGGGGGTGTGCTAGAGGCAACCACACATTGATGTTTCTGTCTTTCTTCTTCCCTTCCCCTCTCTCTAAAAATAAATAAACTCTTTAATTTTTTTTAAAAAATAAAGAAAGTAAAGATTAATTATCCACTCTTTGTAGGACCCAGAGTGGCCTTCACCTCTTTCAGGGAGCTTTCTCTAGCCCTCCCACTGTGTGTCAAATTCTCCCCTACTTCGTGCCTGTGCAAACCTATGCAATCTCCTAGTCTAACATTTATCAACGTGCCCTATCACAGACAGTCTCCCTCTCCTGGCTGTGAGGTTCTTAATAGCATGGACACTATTTTTGTTACTTTATCTACAATGACTGCAAAAGTATGCCTGACATAGTAAAAATGAAAAACAATGTTCGTGTGCAGTGACAAAGTGGAAAAAGTAGCTGTCAGGAACAATACAGTTCAGAGAAAAAAAGAACTGAACAGGTTGTCTAAAGAATTTTTTCTGTTCTGGGATCAGCTAATTCACTGCAGACCCTTGAGAAAGACATTTTATTTCTGAGTTTTCTTCCCCTTTATGGAAAAATGAAGTAGTTGAACTGGATGCTCTCAGAAGTCTCTTTCAACTCTAAATTCCAATTTTATAAAGTTTTCTGTTTAGTTTCTCCTTCTATCCAAGATTCACCTCACTGGTGTGTTGCATGAGTTGAGGAGGGGGAGGAAGGAAATGGTTTACAATACACGCACTCAAGCAGAAGACCCCAGTAATGTCTTCTGGAAACATTGAAAACAAGCTTTTATTTCCCAGTTACTTTTCCCTGCTGTGAAGCAAAAATAAAAAAATAAATTTTCATTATACTGTTTTTTGTCATTTTTTTTGTTTGAGGGAAGTGAGCAGAGGGGGGAAATGTAGTGAACCAGCTTACATTCTTCAATGCTTTTTAAAACAATTATTTAGGTTTCAAAACTGGCATTTCTGACATAAATTAAAATAAAAAGCCACATTCCTATAATAAAGCTTTGTGAGGACAAGGACTTGTCTGTTTTGCTAACCATGGCTTCCTTAGTACCCGCCATGTATTGGTTACTCAGTGAATATTTATTAAATGACAAGTATTCACCACCATTCTTTTCAGTTGTATCAAGGAGATCACAGTTCAGGGGACATATGTAGTGCAAAAGAATTTATTAATTCGATCTTGAATATTTCAAAAAAGGTGTTCGGATATGGCCTGGATGTTTATACAGGGTTTGCTAAGCTTTCCTGGCTGCTCTTGGTATATTTAAGAATGCAAGTTTAAAAACAATGAAAAGGTGACCAGTATACTAACTAATTTGATTTTAACCCATTCACTAAAGCAATTACCCCAAAGAATTGCCTTAGATGACTCTTTAAATCCTTTTTTCTGCACAAGATGCTAGATATCTTTCAGCAAAGTATTTAGTTGAAACTCCTGATTTATAAGAAGAATAAATTAAATTATAAGTATTTTCCTTATAAGTGTAGTTTTTCCTGAACAAATAGGTTCAAATTAACAACATAAATATTTATTTCAGATTTAAGAAGCACTAACTGTTTAGTTGCTTAATAGAATATCAGGATGAATGAATGAGTCATTGTCTCCGGACTCAAATACACACAGCCTAGGGGGGAAATGAGAGATATACTCACAGGATAAAATACTGCATATGTAAAGCATAACAAGTATTATGCTTTTTCGTATAATAGGCTGGATGAGGGGAATGTGAGATCTCTTTCTCGGCATAACATTTGGAAGAGCTATAAGATTGGAGGAAGCATGCAGACTGCACGTGTCCTTCGAAGAGGGGTATGGTTTCAGTAAGTGAAAGAGGAGGGGAAGACACTTCTGGTAGAGAGAACCGCATGGCAGAAATCTGGAATCCAGCTAACACAGAGATGCATGAGGAGCAAGTTCACATATGAGATCACAGAGCAGGAGCTTTGGCAGCAAAGGCCAGATTCTGGAACACATTGAAAACCACCTTCGGAAGAGTGACTTTCATTCAGTACTCGGTGAGCACCCAGTAAGAAGGAACTATCAGACGCAGAGACCAGAGCAGGCAATTGAGTTACGTGGCTGCTGCATAAACCAGTTATGGATTAGGAAGGAATTAGAGTGGAGGGACTGTGAATGGAAAAGTGGGGAAGGGGAGAAAATTTGAGAAGAATCAATGTAGCGGAGAGATCTTTTTGGATGATAGGTGCATCGAGTGATGAAAAATGAACTCATTACTGAAAAAATGGTGAGAAAAAGACAAGTCAGGAAGGGAAGTGAATTCTCCAGAAAAATGACAAGGCTGTTTTGTTCATTTTTTTAGTTTTTATTTTCTTTATTTTATGTACTTTTTATTGTTGTTCAATTACAGTTGTCCCTATTCCCCACCCCATTACTCTCCCCATTTTTAAAAAATATTTACTTTCAAAATGCTGAATTTCAGGTGGAAAAAAAAGGCCAGTGGGAGGGTGTGAGTTTAGGCTTAGGTCAGAGCTGGTCATAGCAGTTCTTCAGGGACTTGTGACAACAGGCTTATTGTCACAGCTCAGGAACAATTATATGATGCAACATAATCATTTGTCTTCCTATCAAAACATATCTAACTGGGGACCTCACCCCCTTCACATCTACCACCACATTTCTCCCCTTCGTCACTAAATTTTTGCCTAAATAATTGAAAACACTGTAAGCCCAAATGAATGCATTGTAATTCAGCAGTTTGAATTAAGGTATACATGCAACATTTAAAAGATACAAGTATAAATGGCTTTTAGAAAAAAATAGCAATTGATAGGTTACTTGATGTGAGCACCTGAGACTGTGAAGGTTTGGCTGCTCTTAATGACAGTCCAGTTACACCCAGTTACCCCTTAAAGAAAGAGCCCATGGTTCCCTTTCCAAACAGCCTGCGGCCCCAGGCAGAAATCTGGCTGCTGCCGCTGTTTCTGCACATTCTGGGTTTTTTCTTCAGTGGAGGGGGCTGGCTTGGTTGCTTGGGGTCCCTCGAGCTGCAGGGAGGATCCCTACCCTCCTTACCTGTGGTCAGTATGCTCAGTATCTTCCTTGAATAGTAAGAATTACATCCTTTCTTCCCATTCAATCTGGGGATGTCAGGAGCAACACAAATACTTATTTCAATCTTTAAATTTAGGAAGTAGTAAATCAGTTTAATGCTGATTTCCTCCTAAAGATCAGGCAGGTGAATTAGAGAAACAAATTATGAGTCATTCACTTATTCTTTTCAGAGATTTTTGTCACAGGCCTGCAACATGCCTACTCAGAACTTCAACCTCTGTGGACTCCATTTAGCTGACTGTCTGGAAAATGCCAGTGATAAGTAGTATTCCATGAGGAGTTCAGCCTGTATCTTTCTTCTCTTCTTTGCTAATTCCAGAATACCATGAGAGGAGTAATAATATCTACAGTGATGACTGTGCCTTGGGAAATTGTTAAGTTTTAGAATTCACAAGGAAAATACATCTTCAGATCAGACCAGATTCTCTCCTGTCTGCTATGCTCAAACTCAGGGAATCTCAAACTGTCACCACTTCTCTGGCCAGCTGAGGGCGCAATTGTTCTGCTTTTGCACCAACAACCCATTTGGAAAAGAGATGCCCCCAAGCCATCTGCAGATAGGGGTCACAAATAAAAAGGGAGTTGGGAGGTAGGGAAAAGTAGGCAGACAAATCTAAAAGCTGTAACACAGGACAGCCCCAAACAGTTTTAAGAAGTATAAAAAACGACATTTCATACATAAAACTCAATAGCTTTTGTGTGATGAAATGTATTAGGCTTACAGAGCAAATTTGGTGACTTTTTGGTTTTGTCTAAGTGTGTGGGCAGATATAACACTTATTTTCTGTAATTTTAAACACTTAACTAACTTTCCCATATTCACATCAATTAAAAAAAACTAAAAGTCTGACTTTGAATTTCTCAGCTGAGTAAATACATTGATAGGAGCTGTATTGGTTTGATAACTTCTTTTCTTAATTCAGGTATGAAATAATATGAGACGGAAATCCTAGTGTTTTCTGGAAGTACAGATTTTCTCTCACTTTCGATGTATATTCAGATGTATTCATAATTCATTAATATAAAGCTAAAATAGCACCTTTCCAGATCTCACCAAAAACTTCATAATATAAGATGCCTTAAAATATTTATTTGATGGGAATAAAAGATAGAAACTGTACTGAATAATCTAAAATAAAAAAATTTAAAAAAATATTTATTTGGTGGTCTCCACTCCTGGGGAGAGTTGAGGTTATTTGCAGTATGTCAGTATCTGCCTGGTGCAAAAATGGCTTCCACCATTCTCAGATTCCACTCCAGACGACAATCTGGAGTGACTTGGGTCTGACAAAAATCACTTCTGCTACTGGAAACCACCCATTTTTGCACAGCGTTGACACCTAGGAATTTTTCAGTCTCAATACTTTTTGAAAGTCCATGATGTACCTGTTGAGTCATGAGGTGTACATGTCTTTCTTATGAAAGTTTTATCTGTTTAATTGACTCTGTAACCCTCCAAACCCTTTCACTAAGGTGGTCACAGACACTGGGGCCCACTCTCACTGAGGAAAGAAATGCCGCCCAAGAAACCTCCGCAGGTCTCGAGGTCCAGGATGAGTAAAAGTCTATGAAGATACCAATTCATCAAAATTATAGATGTGAGGCCAGAAGTGAGATTATAGACAATTTGATTTATATTCTATTGCCAGACTAATCTTGTTGATGCACAGATCGATTCATTTTACTTCGCTTCCTATTACGCACGGCATAAACCTGTTGGCCTTGGCCTAATGTTGACAGCACATTCATGTCCCTCCACCCTGACGTCTAGGTCGGCCCCCTTCTCTAGAGTTCAAATGGAGTGAGGAGTGACCTTGTTTTGTAAAAGCTGTTTACCTCCCCAGCTGCATGCGTCTATACACATTTCTGCTGACCCAACCCAAACATAGCTTCTGCTGTGCGTTTCCCCTAAAGTCCTCAGTTTCTCACTGTGATCACATCTGGTCTCTCTTAAAGACACTTAATCCTTTCTACCTCAAAACACACGTCTTTCTGGACATACCTTTTCTACCAGCCACAACTGATGGAAAGGAGAATCCATATCTGAGGCATCTCTTTATCCTCTAAAATATTCCCTATAATTCCCAGCACATGTAGGCATTCAATAAATGAAATCACAAACAAATTAATTCATAGTTTCTGCAAAACCAAAGTCATTTATAGAGAGGTGTATGGGTACAATACAATAGATGTGCAAGATATGGCCTCAGCCCTCCTCATTTAGATGGAAAAGCAATTTTACCAAGGAAACAAACTAGTACACTTTTATGCCAATATATAATGAAAAAATGTCATAGGTCAATGTGTGTTCTAAAAAGGGAGAGTTATTGATGACCTCATAGTTTTTGAGAAAATTGATTGGAATTTTACCTGAGTAGAGATGGTTCCTCATAGGCAAAGATTGGGTAAGAACAGTCTATTATAAAGTGTGGTCAATGAAGTAAGGACAGGGCGAAAATGGAATATTTATTTAGTAGTAAGGAAATTAAACTGATATCATAGTAAGCATTTATTGAGTGCTTATAATGTTGCAGGCATTGTACGAAAGAATGTGAGTAAACAGGCCATGTTAGGGTTAGTGGCTCTTACAGTGTGGTGTCCCTGGGCCGGCAGTGTCAGCATGCATGACCTGGGAACTTACAAATGTGTATCTTCAGGCCCCCCCAACCCTACTGAATCAGCAATTCTGGGGCTGTGGCCTAGGAATCTGTATTTTAACATCCTTCCAGCTTACTCTGATGCATGTTAAAGTTTGAGAACTGCTGTATTAGAGGAGCAGAGGAAACAACCCTGACCAGATGGCATAAAACCTACATTCCAAGCAGTACAATTGCATTAGATTTATTAGAAAAGTCACAGATGGATTTTAATAAGAGAAGTGGCATCAGGAAACCGATGTTTATTTTGTTTAGGTTACTCAGAAGCAATTTAGCAGGGGATAAAAGCATTATTATTGGAAATTCTGAAATCTTTTAAAAGTTCTTTTGAGCCATACAGAAAAGTATAATGAAACAATTCCATCTTTTGAGAAAAGCAAATCATTGTTTTAAAAGAAGTTTTGTTAAGATATCTAATTTCTCTGACTCTGTATTCTCTTTACCTTTTTAGAGCCTAAAATAGAGAGCAGAGTGAAGAACTCTGCACTTTACCGAGAACTACTGGGTAGAACTTCTAGCACATCATTGTTTTTTAGTGTACTTAAATTTTTTTACACCAACTTGAGCTACCAACATGAGGGAAAATTAATTATGCTGCCTGGAATTTATATGTTTTTTAAAAAGTTAAATATTAAATCTAAATCTCACAGCTAATTATTGCAAATACAACTATCCTCTTTTTTATATCTACTTATAAAATAGATACTTCTATCTTTAACACACACACAGGCTTTAAAGGATCCCCCACTGTGAAATGCTCTGAGAGAGGGTGAAGATCTGCTAAGGGTGTGGGGCTGGGAGGGCGCACTTCTAGAGAGCCACAAAGGATAGGAGTGGTTATTGGTTATTTCAGGTAGGACAGAAAAGCAGTGTTCCAGATAGCAATAGACAAATTCTGAAATATGATGATAAAATTTTAGACATTTAAGTATGAAACAGGAATTTTAGAAAGCTAACAGCTGGATGTTACTGCTACAAGATCAAGGTTAAATCACAAGACGATGGGTAGTTCTAGGTAGCCTGTTGTATGCAGTGCTTAAAGAACTTTATTCATGAACCCTGAGCTATTTGGAGAAGCCTCTGTCTCTTGAAAGGGTTTCCTGGAAGGCAAAGGACATTGACCAGATCATGCAGGTCTGTGGAGGTGGAAATCGTCTACCTCTAGGAGCCTGCACTGTCTGGCCCTTCAGTCTAAATTGCAAGTTACAATCGATCCTCATTATTGGGGATCCCATTACTTGCAGGTTTTCCTACTCCGTAGAATTTATTTATAATCCCTCAAATCCACATTTGCCATACCTTCAGGTCAGTCACAGACAGGCATGGAGCAGTGAAGCGTGAGAGGCCCAGTGCACATGTATGCTCCCAGCCGAGCCATCTTCTCAATTCAGTCCCCATAATATAAACAAGTATCTTTTTTTGTGCTTACCTACTGCCACATTTTTCACATTTTTGTGGGTTTTTTGTTGGCAATTATGCTGTTTAAAATGGCCCCCAAGTGTAGTGCTGAAGTGCTGTCTATTGTTCTGAGGTGCAAGATCTGGAAAGTGAGTGAGGTAAGCTTCATTCGTGCATAAGTTATAGAGATGTGGGTGAAGTTCAGTGCTAATGAATAAACAATATATTCAATGAGGTGTCTTTAAAAAGCAACACATCAATCGAAGTATGTGTTGATAAGCGGAAAATGTTGTGCCCAGAGGCTTGCAGGACCCTTACCCGGTATCCACCCCAGGAGCAATGGCTCAGTGTTTCTAATTCAGTATTTATGCCAATTTTACAGAACATAACTAATGTGCATAATGAGAACGAACTGTATGTTGCATATAATTTTGAGTATTAACTCAAACAATTTTATTTGCCCTCAATCCTATACATGTTCGCTGTCAAAGTTCACAGTTCTTCGGAAGGAAGGGGGCCAGGGCAGAAAATACTGTCTAGAGGCTGCCACGCTGACATTCGTCTAAGTGTTTGGAGCATTAAGAATTAAAATTTTGTCCTTGTGATTGGACTCGCATGGAGGCGCAAATCATGATTTATGGGTGCCTTTGTTTAAAATTAACATCTCAGAACCTTAACCAAATATTAGTAAGAAGGAGCCTCTGGGAGTTTTCTGACTTAAACACACACACACACACACACACACACACACACACACACACACCAAAGCTTTGATACATCACTGCCCAGAAGGTAAAATAACCTCATTATCTTAAAAATTGACCACACAGGCCAGTTGGAACCCTCAGTATCACAATGACTACTGGAGAAACTCCATTAAATGTTTTCTTATAGGCACCAGCCAGTAACTCCTAGGCTGATTTTTATACAGAAGAAACACAGAGGGATGTAAACATATTCCCATGTGATGGAATGCAATAGCCAGAGACAAATTCAGCCTGGTTCTGCATCAGATATAGAGAAAGTCTCCTTGAGTTTTACCCTCATCAGCATTTGAGCAAATGCCAGGGTGGCAGCTAGTAAGGAGAAGAGTGCATCCCCAAACCCCACAGCTGATGCATTGCCTACATTTTGAAGACTTCTTGAAGCAGACCAAAGTAAGTTCTTTTAAAAGCTCCAGAACCACAATGAAAAGGAAAAGAAACAAAGAAAAATAAAATGGTAATCCCTATCTGTGATACTGGTTAATCTCCCATTCACAAAGAGAAAGACATTACAAAAGGTAATTTTATCCTTTCTCTGCCTTACAGTTTTCTCTCTCTATGAACGCATTTCAAAAAAAAAAAAGTGACAGTGTTAAAATCCAAATCATTTCCCAGTAATGTCTCTGTCTCCATACTCTCTAAAATTTTTAAAGGTCTGGGAAGCCAGACATCAGTGAGCCAGGTCTGTATGTGTATGCATGCATCTCTGTCTCTGTCTCTCCTCCTCCGGCTCCCCCCCCTCCTCCCCAACACACTTCATACCATCTTTGTAATCAGAACCCTGCAGACTAGTATAGTGGCACTAAGAACCTGGCTCAGTTAATACAGTGATTTAGAGCATGTGTGTGGGATACTGTTGCCTTTTCCGATTTACCAGTGAAAAATAAACTTCTAGAATAAATTAATCTGCAAAATCAGAGGGTTCTCGCACATTACGGGAGGAGGATAGTGGTGAGGGGAGACAGCATTAGTGACATTCTGCTCCAATTGCTCCATCTGCATTAAGGATGCTGAGACAAAAGGCCTTCAGGGCTCATTCCACCTACTGAAGACCCAAAGTCAGAGGGGTTAAAAGAATGACATAGGTATGTTTAGAGGGCTTTAGGAGTTTATTTAGTCTGCTAGGCCATTTTGTGATGGAATGAAACTTTTAGGATGAATACAGACTTTTTTAAATGATTAAAGAGAGCAATTTTCTACTGAAAAAGTTTCTTCTCACTGCATTGCCAGACTGTACTGTCTAGCCTACTCACACCGGATGTGCTGCTGAATAGACAGAAACTTAACAGGCTAGTAAGTATTAAGACAAGAGGAGGTGTTCCCACTTTGTAAAAGGTGGTGACACAGTGTCTAAGGAAGAGCTGCTGCTCTCTGGGAAGCACAAAGGGAACCACACAGGCTGGCAGAACACTTCGGCTCAGAGAGTCATTTCCCCACAGGAGGCGGAGGTATCACCGTCACTGAAAAAAGTGAGAGCACGAAAGCCTTTCCCCATGGTGACAGCGGCACAGGGGGAGTGAGGCCTTTGAGGTGTCCCAGATAAAGGGAAGAGTCTGCTCATTAGATCAAGGTGGGGGAGGGACAGAGATCTGCTGGCACCACCAGGCTTCCAGTTGGGGGCCACCAGGCTTATTAACAGGGATGTATCACATCAGAGGACTTGGCCACCAAGATCTGTTTCAGAATTGAGGCCCTGGTGTTTTTCAAGCAGTAGCAGAAAGATCAGGATCTGGAGAAAGGAAATAGTGAAAGGTATCACTGAAATAGATTCTTTAAAAAAATTTTTTTTTTAATTTTACAGGCTTTCAACAATGACCGAAGAACAAAGGAAATGACGGAAGTGGGTTTTTCTTCTACTCCACAAACTACTTCTCCTTTTCTAGGATATTAACTATGCAGAGAGGACTTCTTTTGCAAGTGCATTATCAATATTCACAAAATAACAGATCTTCTTATTTTACAAGGAAAGAGATATAACAGAAAAGAACCTAAAGTAGCCTGTATTTTTTTAACCATGCATTTTTTTAGATTCTAGGGAGAGGGGAAGGGAGGGAGAAAAAAAGGGAGAAAAATAACAACATCAGACAGAAACATTGATCTGGGTTGCCTCTTGCACGGGCCCTGACTGGAGACTAAACCCGCAACCCAGGCATGTTGTCCCTACCAGGACTCAAACTTGTGACCTTTCACTTTACTGGATGGTGCCCAACCAACTGAGCCACACTGGTCAGGGTATGTAGCCTGTATTTGAGGATAATTTCTAAATTATATTTTACTTTGAAAGCATTTCTAATTCCAAAGACAGACAGGTATAAGTGCTCATGCTCACATAAATGTTTCATGTATGCTTTATGCAGTAATTAAAACAGGCAAATTTAGTCCTCAAGGAGCTTGTAGTCTATGATCAATATGATCTGCATAATAAAGATATTTTCCATAAAATAAGTTTTAACAATATGTATTTTAATATTAATGAGGTCTATCATGATAGGATGTTTTGACCTACAAGCAACACAAAAATGAAGTAATGAATATTGTCTCTTAAATAGTCAGATGGAGTTGATTTCATGAACTGTCCAGTTGGTAGAGTATTTAAAATTAAAAATAAATAAATAAAAACAGAGAATTTGCAAGTATAGAGGAACAAGTAAGGAAAATAAGGAGGTATGATGAGTAACTATGACTATCAAAGGGCTTGTGACAGTTAGACGCACACATAAGGACCAAGGTGATAGCCCTGACTGGTGTGGCTCCGTGGACTGAGTGCCAGCCTGACAACTGAAAGGTCACTGATTTGATTCCCCGTCAGGGCACATGCCTGGGTTGCTGGCCAGGTTTCCAGGTGGGGGCGTGCAAGAAGCAACCAATTGATGTACCTCTGGCACATCGATGTTTCTCTCCCTCTTTTTCTCTCTCCCTTCCTCTCTCTAAAAATTAATAAATAAAATCTTAAAAAAAAAGGACCAAGGAGATAAAAGGGCTTGGTTGGTACAGAGTTCCCCATGAGAGGTTCTGAAGGTGAGGACAAGGAAATTGCTCTTAACACATTAGACACTGGAAACTAAAATACTTTCAAAAAGGATGGAGAATTACACGGCTTTATAATGCAAGTGGTGAATAAAAAGCAAAATTTTAACTATGGTGTTCCAAACAAGAGAAAGTTTAGATCTTTAGATATAATACATAGATATAAACAGACATATTGATCTAGAGCAGAAGGCACTTTGGCCTCATCTGGCCCAAAGGACTCATCTCACATTACATTTTCAGCCTCAAGTGAGTCAATGGCTAGTGCAAGGTCCCAAAGCGAGTCCAGGGCAGAGGCAGGACTAGAACCGGAACTTCCTGATTTAAACACCTAGGCTTCCTTCTTTTCTAAGACTATTAAACATTTTAGAACAAAGTAACTTTTCCTGTTAAAAAAGCTTACACAGGGATCCAGGATATATATATATAAGATAGATGACACCTTGCTTTGGTTAAACTGGTGGGTGAGTATGAGGGGCTGAAAAGGAGTCTGGAGGAGAAGGGAAAGCTCCTCACCCCACAATCTCTTTCAAGGCCCCCAGAGGGCTTCCAAGCCCCTAAAGCAATTGAAAACCTTGAAAGATAAGACCTTTTCTCTATCTTCTTTTCAAATAAAGAATAAGCCAGAATACCTTGAGTAAAAGCTTCTGAAAAGTATAAAGCTTTTGAGAAAATAAAATTATATTGAAACATACATGTAGCTCCATATCATCTTGAGAAACTATAGTATAAAGATTTATCTTTTTTTCTTTCTTTGAATATTCAATTAGTTTGTTGTATTCGATCATTAATTCTTTCAGCTGATTCAACAAACAGATAGCTAGCACTTATTACATGCCAGTCTTTGGGCCAAGTACTTGAAAAAGCCAGATAAGAGGCTGTCTTGCCACTAAAAATCGTACACTGAAACCAGCCTGTGATTCAGGGTACCTTAAGACCTGGGCTCAAGGTCAGAAAGGAAGTTCTCAAAACATAGGGAGGAATTCAATCAGGGAAGCCTTCCTGGTGAAGCTGATGCTTGGATGAGGATTTGAAGGACATGAAGAAAACAGCTGGTTGCAGAATGAGGGGGCCTATTCCAGATAGTTAAGGCAGCAAGTGCCAAGACTGGAGGCAGGGAGGACTCAGTGTATTTAGGGAGCTCGTGAATGGGGGGCAGGTTATGAAACCCATGTGGTTCTGAAGTGTTAAATACAATAAGTAAGTAAGCATTGAAACTTTACTGAATAGTTATTTAAGGGTAGTAGGTCAAATAATTAAGCTAGAGAATGTCTTGACTCAATTTCCTCTCCATACAGGGGTGAATAATAATAGCATTTATCTCCCAACTATTCTGGGAGACCATTGGCCATGTTCCCCTCTTATATAACCTCCTTCAGGTAATGAGAAACACAAATTAAAACTATAAGATGATGCTATTTTTATTTATCAGACTGACAAAAATCAACAAGTTTATGTGGAGAAGGAGATGAGTAAAAAGGCATTTGTACATCACTGATATGAATATAAATGACATACCTCTATGAATGTAATCTGTCACTGTGTTTTATTTGTAAAATCATACAAATCCTTCAGGAAATTTCTCTTAGGAATTTATCCCATAGACTCAGATATGGGATAAATGTCATAGGCCAAAGCTTGTTACATGAGTACCTAGATATTTTTTAACATCATTTTGGCTTGAAACTAAAAAGATACTAGAGCACAATTTGATTGAATTTTATCTCCTGGTGTTCTGAATATTATAACTTACTCCTTATATTAAAGAATAAAAAGTAGTCTTAGCACCTGAAACAAGGAAATGGTGAGAATTCAACAAACAAATCCATGTAAAACTGTCTTGCATGGTGTCTACCACATAGGTGGGCTCAATAAAAGATATTATTGTTAGTTTTAGATATTAGCTAAAGCTATTAGAAGTCACTTAGTGACTTCAAGCAGAAATTGATTCAAAAATTTCTGGGCCTCAGAGTAATCACTTGGGCAGTCATAGAAGGATAAGGTGGAGACAGGTGACCCCAGTGGTCAGCAAATCAGTTGGAAGGCTATTAAAATTGTCTAGATAAGACACTGCAGCATCAGGGATTGAGGGAAGGCAACAGATTAGAAGATAGTAGAGATAAAAAATCTTCAATATATGGACCTGACAGAAAAGAAGAGCAGGTAAATATCAGAAATATTTATATATCATATGCATACTTTGTAAACACCTTTAACATTGAGGAAAAGCATGGGGAATATTGAATAAAGTCAATGGAGTGACACCTTTGCCAGCACTCTTTTGCCTGGGCAGGACATTTTTATTTCTACTCAGACTCTTTCTTGCCACTATGAAACTCACACTCACGCATGTGTGCACACACACTCATGCACTGACTCACCCATGGGATGTATTCTCTCCTCTGAGCCAGGATGACCCTAGTACCACAGCACCTCAGGGGCAGAATCCTCACCAAGAAATGTCACCTCCTCTCCACTTACATCCGCAGTGGCAGAGAGATCTTGGCCCTCAAGGGGCAGCGCACTTGTGGCATTCATCCATCAGTCCCAAATTCCTCAGTCCATCCTTCAGGAGGGTGTGCCCTGCCAATATCACCATGGACTGGTAAGCAATACTTTTTTGTTTTGAGCTTGCTCTGTTCCTAGTATATGTCTGATGACAGGCATCAGCTGTATGGACTCATTATGGGAAGAAGAATTTCACAACATTTGAAAAAGAGTGCAAAACGTGACTGTTAACAGCAATCCAACCTACCCCCCCAAAGCCATCCCAGCTAGTCAGAAAATTGTATTCATAATTTAATGAAGATAAAAAGACTGATTCATATTTATTTCTATTCCCAATCACGATTTTAACATTATTCTCAGAAAACATTGCCTTGATTGCTTTCTACCTATTCACTTGCCACACATCTCCTCCAGCAACTTCTCCAGTCTTCAACGGGTGACAAGGAGCCGATGCTGGTCTCACACACCATCTACCCTGGAGAAACTTAGATAAGCTTTTAATCCCAAACATTTGCATTCAAAATAAAAAGTCTCCCTGAGCTAAGTCATGTCAGGAAAAGTATGGCTCACAGAAAAGCACAGAAGCTACAACCAGACCAAGCCTCAAGAGGGCAATACACTCTGGGCTGTTTAATCAATACTTGCTGGTTGACTGACTGCTGGCCCCTTTCCAGTACTGAGGGGCTGCTGTCATCTCTGAGCACATAAGCAAGAGCAGAAAACAAACCATTTAGAACCCTGAGCAGCAGGGCTGGCCTCCCAGGCATATGGAATAACCGTTTGACTCTGCAGTTTGATTAGAGGGCTGCTCGAAAGACTACTGCCCCCAATTAGCATTCTCATTTCAGCACTAGACATGTATATTTCTTAGGTTAAGGATCCAGGCTAGGAGTCTTCTGTCATAATGCATAACCTCTGCAGGAGTCACATTTTACACTGCAAATACTCCTTAGTTCTTTAAAAGCAGGATTTATCAGGTTGCTTTCTAGCCAGCCAGAGTGGGACACTGAAGAGGCTATAATGGTGAAGGGGAATGAAAGTGAAGGCTGATCCTCTGGCTATTGCCCAGAAGGTGCAAACCTGTTTGAGACCCCAGAAGAATCAGGAGATATTCTGATCCAAGAGTTGTCATCTGCTTCATCATTTTGCTTTGACAGTACAGTCCAGCCAAAAGTACCTCTTAGCAAACATCCCTAGCATACCAATGTTTGGAGAGGTTGTTACTTTCCTCTCTCCCATTACTTCATCTAGTATAATGAACAGCATTTTAAAAAAGATTTTATTTATTTTTAGAGAGAGGGGAAGGGAGAAAGAGAAGGAGAGAAACATCGATGTGAGAGAGAAACATCAACTGGTTGCCCCTGGCAGATGCCCTGATAGGGGACTGAACCCACAACCCAGGCATGTGCCCTGACCAGGAATTCAACCAGCAACCTCTCACTTTGAAGGATTATGCCCAACCAACTGAGCAACAATGGTCAGGGCAGGGAAGCATTTTTACTTTATAGGTTACAAATCTGTGGTGAGAGAAATCAGTATTTTGTTGGGTTTTGTTTTTAAATCATCTAATATAATATAATTTAGAAACACTGTTTATAAAGAAGTAGCCACAGGGCAAATAGACATCTGTACTACTCTCCTCTAACTTTATTCCTAATACTTATATGGAAATGTTTTTTTCACAGAAAAAAAAAATGCCTTTAAGGGAAAGGAAATCACTAAGAGCATATGCAGCCAGAGAGAACTAGTTGACAGTAGATACACAGTAATAATCCTGTAATGGTGGATTCTACATAATTACAGGCCAGCCTTGGAATGATTACAGTGGTCTTGGATACTTTCTCCCTCACCAGATAGAGCTGTTGGGAATTGTCTCCTCACACATTAATCAGTGATCAGTCCTGGAGTCACTTCCATTTGCCTTGGCTCCCACACTAGTATCACCAACCAGTGCATTGTGTCTGGATACTTGTTGCTATAAACTCATTACTGATACCATGTGACCTTCATCTCCTACTTGGATCAGCCAAAGTGATCTTCTAAATACATAAAGCAGATCCTGCTGTTCTCCAGCTTCATCCTGTGTGAAGTTTCCCCACGGCTCTTAGAATAAGATCCCACCTCTGCACCTACTGCGGCCTGCAGTGGCCTGTCTAGCTTGGCCTTCCTAGAATCTCCAGGGGCCCTCACATCACTCTCCCCTTGCCCAAAGCACTCCATGCATTTTGGCCTCCTTTCTTTCCTCAAGTATGCCAAGCCCATTTCCTCTGCAGGACCTACTTGTTCCTTCAGGCCTCAGTACATGTTCTTTCTTTTCTCATGGCCAAGTACTCATCCTCAGCCAGGTTTCATCTCCTCAGAACTCATGTTGATTCTTCTTAAGTGGCTCACACCATCCCCACCATCATTCTCTATCAAGGCACCCTGGTCTTTTCATTCAAATATTTATCAACATTTTAAGTAGATATTCATTGATGTATTTCTTACTTAACTTGTATCTGTTTAATTTGATCTGGACAGTAGCTCATTGAAGGTAGGCATTCTTGTCTAATTAACATGATTCTTAGCCAGTGTCTAGCACAAGCCTGGCATATCTCATTTATTTACTAAGCGTTTGGTCTATGCACAAATCATCTCTGCTTTTCTAAACAGCTATTCTTCATGATGTTTGGTCAGGACACAAAGAATTAAGATAAAACAAGCATAGTATACTGCTCTTCCTCCATAGGCTGAGCAATAAACAGAGATCTTAGAATTATTTTTCCCAAATTTTGCATGTTATAGCCAATTTAAGACAGATTCTTATTAGCTTGCATCCCACACACAAGCACAGTAATTTTTATTCTGCTCCTTTGTTCTGAGTTTTGATCTGTGACAGTTTCAGATAAAAGAAAAGGAAATTAAGAAAATAGATGAGGCTTGGTGAAAGAATAAAAAATTACTTTTCCTTACTGTCAGCAGTTTATAGATATGCTTAAAATGTATGGTTTTCAAAAAAATAAAATAAATAAAATGTATGGTTTTCAAAAGTTCTTTATTTAAAAAGTACCAACAACACAAGTTAATGTGAAATTTTCTAAATGTCTGATGTAATTCTTAAATGTGTATTTATGCCAATATTTGTGATTTTATGTTAATACAATGTCTTATTTTGCATAAAAGTATATTTTCGTGTATCAAGTTTATATAATGTGGAGAATAACTGCAACCCAAAACAAAGTCAGACTTGGGATTCTATTGAAGTGTGTTTGACCTTTGCTCTTTGCCCTCTTGCTTGATAGTTGCATGGTCTTGAACTAGTAAGTTTGGAAGATCTCTGCTGAGTGTCAAGTTGCTGGACTGTAAAATGTAAGTGTTTCCATCTGCCTCATACAATTATTGTGAAATTTAGATATATGATAATGTAGAAACATTCAGATCATTGCCTCGTGTATAATGGGTGTGTAATAAAGGCTAGTTCAATTTAAATCTAAGTCTCTTCCCACTTTTCAGGAGTTTTTAATGGACCCCTCTGCTAAGAATCACCTCCATCTCACAGTAAATCCAGTCATGTGATTGCATTCCTTTGAGCCCGTATTCCTGTGTTCATAATTGGATAGTTCAGCCCAAGGTTCAGTATAAAAGCCAGGATTCTATAATCAGGTTATAGATCAATCAACAATTATAAGAAAAATAATTAATGGCTAGCAGTGGTTTTGATTATACAACTGCAGGCTTGCCTGCTTTACTTTCTCTGATATCAGATGTGCCCATCTGAAGAGTCTGCAAGTGCTCAGAATGCACTAGTTGCCCTTCTCTATGAAATTCATCCACTATGGATGTTCACCAATGTGATTCTTTCACAATGTATTTCATCTAGGAGAGGGAGAACACCTGTGCTATCATTGTTGGGTGTTTTGAATATAAGGAGAGCTTCAGTGATGTCCTGTGCCACTTTAGAACAGACATACATTCTCAACAAGAGCAATACCATCCCAAAAGGAGTAAAAATAAATCTCAACTGTTAGAAAGATTTGTGGTTCACAGGACACATATAAGAAACTAAACAGTATATTATTGCATTAAAATTTCATGGGGTGCAAACATTTATTTTAAAAGGCTCTTTCAGTGGTATGATAATATTGAAAAGGTTGGGAATCACTGCCATGCAGGAATATCCTCTTCTCCTCACGGGGTGCTCCTTTTTTGAATGTACAGCAAAGTGCCTTACAGAGACTAGAAGGATACCAAAGACCTATGGTTTGGCTCCACTCGGGCTTTCACTCATGGCAAGAGCAGAGTCATTGGAGTCAGGCTAACCTGCATTCGAATTCTGGGTCTGCTGACTCCTAGCTATAATGACACTGACTAACATTGTACTGAAAATGAAGGGCTAATGCAGGGATTAGAGGTAGCAGTGGCTGTTTCTGGCTCCGGGTAGGCATGCAGCAAATGGTTGCCATAGTTATTTCCATGAGTGTTGTCACCAGGGGCAATGAGATGGCTAGGAACCAGCAGCTCAGAGTCCTGTAGAGGGAGCGGCCTTGGGTCATTTTAGATGTGAAAAGGTGCTAAGAACCTGGACTTGCCTTGCCTGCTTGATATTTTCCCTTGTGATTTAGTTTTAGCTAAATTCAACAGCTTTAGGCCATGGAATTACTTTATTACTTTCAAATAATTATGTTTTACCATTCTTTCCTCTGGGCCTATAACCTTGCCACTGTGCTAGTTTTATAATTGTGGTGTTTCTGTATATTGCATGAGGAAATTATTTGAAGCACTTGTTTCTACCCAAGGCTGTAGCAAACAGTATTTCAGCCAGGGAAAAGTCATCGCAATAAATGAGGGGGGCTGCTGCTAGCATTTCCCTGCATAGTCACCTGAGAATTGGAGCAGTGCCCATCTCCCAGACTTCTTCCACAGAATGATTTATAGAGGACACACGTAGCATAGCAAAGAGATATATTTCATGCTTAAAAGGTTAATTCTTGATTTGATTTGTTTTAGCAGTCCTGGAGATTCAGTGGAGGACAAGAAAGACAAAGAGAGGAATTATAGGGCTCATGCTCTTCAAAGAGAATAATGGAAAGAGATAAAGAAATGTATGGAAAGAATTATTTGGTGTTTTTGTAAATTTATCTGTTAAATTTTCTCATAATCCTCCTCCAATACTGCTTTCCTTCTGCAGGTCTTTCCTGCTCAGGTACCAGGTATCCCTCCTTTCCATTGTCATTTTTCTCTAACTTCTCTCAAAACACATTCATTTTCACAAATATATCTTGTTGAAGGGCGGAAGAAGAGAAAGACAGGAGAAGGTAAGTTAGGAAAAGTGAATATTTTTACGTGTAACATAAGGAAGATATCTCACATTTTTGGCCAAATACTTTCCAATGCATTCTTTCAAGTCTCAATTAGGTATGATGCATACACATTTCCTGCAAAAAGAGGTGTCTACAAATGCCTTTGGTGAATTTCAGAGTGTATTGTTCAAGAGCTGCTTAAAGTGATAACAGACTTAAAAAATAGAAAATGCTCTTACAATCACCACTAATATTTTATTCATGTGTTTGCTTTCTTGTGCTGAAAAGTAATGGCACCACTGGATATGTTGATTATAGAAAGTTCACTTTTTCCCCCCAAAAGGGCTAGAGGTTGAGCCATAGATATTCACAGATATACTGCAGTAACCTCACATCTCTACAGAATCTTTCAAACCCCTGGTTGTCACATACATTTCTCAAAAGTGCATTGTTGCTTCCATGAATTCAAATGAGATAGTGGTTCAGGCATTCACACTTTGATACACTAGAGGAGGAAGAATTTTTAAACAATTGAAACTGTTGGAAGAAATGAATTTTGGAAGCCAAATAGAATTCCCTGGCTTTGAATTAAGCCAAGATATTGGAGTACATTTCTTCCCTCAATATAAGTCTTAGAAAAAGGACCTCTGGGGAGGCATAGATAGATACACTGTGCCTCCTTCCAAAACCAAAAGGAGGACAACAAACTAAACTGCCAGAAAATCAAACTGTATGGAAGTCTGACAACCAAGGAGTTAAAAAAGAAATATTCATCCAGACCGGTAGGAGGGGTGGAGACTGGAAGCTGGGGTGGAGAGGACTCATGGCAAGGCAATGGCTGGAAGACCGACCATGGTAGGCAAGGCAGCAGCTTGTAGACTGGGTGAGTTGGTGGCTGGTAGACGGGACAGTCTCGCGTTGGCGAGTGGATAAACTGGGAGGAACAACTGGGGAGTGAGACAGACTGTGCAACCCAGGGTTTCAGTGTGGGGAAATAAGCCTCAAAACTTCTGACTGAAAAAAAACCTGTGGGGGTTCAGACAGCAGGAGAAACTCCCAACCTCACAGGAGAGTTCATTGGAGAGACCCACAGGGTTCTAGAATGTACACAAACCTATCCACCTGGGAATCAGCAGCAGAAGGGCCCAATTTGCTTATAGGAAGGGAGGGATGTGACAGAAAGCAGGCCAAGAGGTCAGCAAGTGGCATTGTTCCCTCTCAGACCGCCCCCCCAACAAAGCGATATGGGTTGTCCACCCTGGTGAATACCTAAGGCTCCGCCCCTTACTATGTAACAAATGCATCAAGACAAAAAAAAAATGGCCCAAATGAAAGAACAGATCAAAGCTCCAGAAAAAATACAACTAAGCAATGAAGAGATAGCCAACCTATCAGATGCACAGTTCAAAACACTGGTTCAAGTTAAAAGAGTTCATCATCATCAAGCCCATATTATATGAAATGTTAAAGGGACTTAGCTAAGGAAAAGAAGAAGATCAAAAACTATGAACAGTTAAATGGTAACAACTCACAACTATCAACGACTGAACCTAAAAAAACAAACTAAGTAAGCAACTGGAACAGGAACAGAATTACAGAAATGGAGATCACATGGAGGATTATCAGCAGGGAGGGGGAGGGGGTAGAGTGAGGGCAAAGGTACAGGGAATGAGAAGCATAAATGGTAGGTACAAAATAGACAGAAGGAGGTTAAGAATAGTATGGGAAATGGGGAAGCCAAAGAACTTATATGTATGACCCATGGGCATGAACTAAGGTGGGGGAGGGATGTGGGAGTGAGGGGGGTGCAGGGTGGAGGAGAATAACGGGGGAAAAGTGGGACACTATAATAGCATAATTGATAAAATAAAATTATTTAAAATAAAAGAAAAAGGAAAAAGACCACTGGGAGGAAAAAGATAGGGTGGAGTTTGACATCATACTTGAAAGCTCACCGTTGTAGTACACTTCAGGAAAAGGGGGGATCTTTTAAGAATTTACTTCCCATTATTAGTGAAACCAAGATATATATACACACATGCATATACATATATATGTATGTGTGTATGTATATCATATATATATATATGTTAAGCAAAGTTTTTTTTGAAATGGCAAATCACCCAGGTGACTCAGCCTCCCTACAACACAGATTTGGCATGCTGCAACTTCTGGCTTTTCCCTAAACTAAAATCACCTGTGAAAAGGAAGGAAGTTTTTAGGCCATTGAGGAGATTCCGGGAAATACAATGGGGCAGCTGCTGGTGATTGGCAGAACTGTGTGAGGTCCCAAGGTGCCTACTATTAAGAGGACTCAGGCATCATTGTCCTATGTGCAATGTTTCTTATATTTTGTATCTTTTTCAGTAAATGTCTCTATTTTTCATAGTACATGGCTGGATATCTTCTGGACAGACCATTATATCTACAAAGTTTTGCCAAAAAACTCTATATGAGACATGATGCATGAGTGGATGCCTTGTTGTGATGAATCTCCCAATCATCAGTTGCCTTTAGCTGTGGCCTTCCAAATCTTCTGAAGAGTTTCCACAGAAGAATATTCAAGCTTAATGCAAAATCTGATGCAGTTTTGTTGCTCAACTTGCTCAGTTATTTTGAATGTGATGGTCACACTCTACACGTGCTCACTCAATGGCATCTACTGCCCCCACTGATGAGTACAGTGAAGTCATCATTGTTCACACATGCGCATTCCAGTTCACTCTCATGCACATTCCAGTTCATTCTCCTTGGCTGACAGGTTACATCAATATCATGCAAACCGTACTCATTTTTTTAACAATGGCTGGACTTTTGCTGGAAAGACCTTGCATATATCTCAGTGTCCCCAATGCCCTTTATTAGTTAGCAGGCATCATTCCACAGTTCTCCTTTTTGAGGAAAGCAACTTGCAGACAGTTTTTCCTTTTGGGCACCTGGATCTCAGTGGTAGAGCCTATGGGAACAGCATCAAGGCCACTTTCAGTTTTATCTCTGTTAAGCAAAGACCCTGCATTAGTAGGAACACCTGCAGAATCACCTAAGCTGTTTTTTTAGATTGCTTCAAGGGTGGTCCTATACTCCAAACTCTTAATTCATGTATATCCCCCTTTTAACCTGTAATGGTAGGTTTTGAAGCCTTTGGAGACTGGAAAAATGCCTGGTTCTCTCTGACTCTCTCTCCTTATTTTCATCTATTGAATTATCATTGAGCATACTCTCACTGGCATAATAAGTTTAGACTTGTTAAATAAATAATTTAGAAAAATTATTTCTTTTGGTTTGGGATCTTCATTAATGCCAGGTTGACTGATGCTCTGTGAGTTATTATTGACAGAGTCAGCCTCACACACTTACACTCCACTCTTTTTAAAATCAAGCGTTGGTCTAAATCCTGCTCATGCCACTTCCTAGCCTAAGGCCCTGAGCAATAATTTCACTTTACAGACTATTAGATTTTTCTTCTACAAAATGGTATCACGAGACTAACTCCCTCCTACATTGGTAAGAATTCAATGCAATAATACTTGTAACAAGCTGAACATAGGCTGGTGCATAGTATATTTAATTATAATTATTTATTATATTATTAATATTTATTTATAATTTTTATTACCAGCATAAATTTATAGCTCCCTTTGCTCTTGTTTCCACAAGGCTTTCTAACATAAAACTTTAAGGGATTTTAGGGGTTACCTAGGACACATTTACCAATGTTACTAAAGTAACAGTCATTCAAAACCTACCATGAACACTGCTATAGAAACATCAAAGACAATTAGATGCTTCCAGCTATGTTTGAGACATCATCTTCAGTTGAGTAGAGGATCTTAAACTGTTTCTTCTTCAACACAGTTGTTCCTCATGCCTGCTTCTTTTTCAGAGTGCAAAATGCTGTCCTTCCTCTCTATGCCAGGTTAGAGTTCTCAGAAAAATCATCCACGCATTTGCTGTTGAATTGAATCTGAGTTGTTCACTAGTTATCATCAAAGTCCCGGGTCTTCTCTTCCCACCATTTCCCTCCAGTCTCTCCCTTCTCTAGCCACACTGTGATGGCCTGAGTTCAGTTCCTCAAAGGATTTCTTTAAAGGCTATAAAGTTTTTTTTTTTTAATTTCTTGCTATTTAATTGAGTCTACCCCTTCAGCTCAGAGATACAAAGGAATTATATCCATTTTAACCATGTTCTGGAAACGGGGTCTCTCAAACCACAGCTTCAACAGAAAACAAGCTGAAGAAAGAAACTTTTACCAACTGCTATAAACATCCATCTGATGCTAAAGCTTTATGGATTTTGAAATCCCCTTAACCTAAAAATAATGTCACTAATCACCAGAGAGATGCAAATTAAAACCACAATGAGCTATACCCTCACACCAGTCAGAATGTCTATCAACAATAAATTAAACAAGTGTTGGTGAAGATGTGGAGAAAAGGGAATCCTTATGCACTGTTGTTGGGAACCAGGTAGGTGCAACCACTATGGAAAACAGGATGTAATTATCTCAAAAAGTTAAAAATGGAATGACCTTATGACCCAGAGATTACACTTCTGGGGATGTATCTGAAGAAACCTGAAACACTAACTATAAAGAATCCATGTATGCCAATGTTCATTGTAGCATTATTTACAATCACCAAGATTTGGGAGCAGCCCAAGTGCCCCTCAGTAGATGAGTAGATAAAGAAGTTGTGGTACATTTACACAATGGAATACTTCTCTGTCATTAAAACAAAAGAGGGAAATCTTACCCTTTGCAACAGCATGGATAGACCTGGAGCTCACTATGCTAAGTAAAACAAGCTAGTCAGAGAAAGACAAGTATCATATGATTTCATGCATATGTAGAATCTAATGAACAAACTGGACTAACACACAAAATAGACACACACTCATAGGTAGAGACCAGACACATAGCTGTCAGAGGGGAGGGGAGTTGAGGGGCTAGGTAAAAAAGGTGAAGGGATTAAGCAAGACAAACAACCCTCACAGATACAGATAAAATCATGGTGATTACCAAAAGGAAAGAGAGGTGGGAGAAGATGTGAGGGGGTAAAAGGGGGGTAAATGGTGACAGAAGGAGACTTGATTTGGGGTGCTGAACACAGTGCAATACACAGATGATGTATTGTAGAATTTTATACCTGAAACCTATATAATTTTATTAACCAGTGTCACCCCAATAAATTCAATTAAAAAGAATAAAATAAAATAAAAAAATTATCCAGATCACTTCTCCTCACAACTGGAATCCAAACTTTTTCGTAAGACATCTGATGACTTTAAATGTCATCAGACGTATCCATAGTTCTCTAACTACACTTATCACCACTGCCTAAGGTATACATGTTGCTTTACACACACCAAACTGTTTGCCTTGGACATGACCTGCTCCCTCACAAGTTCATGAATTTGTGTACCCTACAGTCTAGAAAGACTCGTTTCCTGAATTTACCTCACCAATTCATTCTTTGAGATTCTATTCAGGTGTCTCCACCTTCAGGAAAACTTTGTGTACTCCTCAGACATAATTAGGGTCCTTTCGTCTCTGTCTTTGAAACACTTGAATTCTAAATTGAAGGCCTAATCAAAAAACTCCTGACGCACAAAAGCCATGGACCGGATGGTTTCACAGGAGAATTCTACAAAGCATTTAAGGAACAGCTAACCCCTATCTTTCACAGACTATTCCAAAAAAATCCAAGAAGATGGAAGACTCCCAAACTCTTTTATGAAGCCAGCATCATCCTAATCCCCAAACCAGATAAAGATACAACAAAGAAAGAAAACTCCAGGCCAATATCGCTGATGAACATAGATGCTAAAATCCTCAACAAAATATTGCCAAACCACATCCAGCAATACATTAAAAAGATCATACACCATGACCAAGTGGGATTCATCCCAGGGATGCAAGGATGGTACAATATTTGCAAATCAATAAATGTAATACATCACATAAACAAAAGCAAAGACAAAAATCACATGATCATATCAATAGATGTGGAAAAAAGCATTTAATAATGTACAACACCCATTTATGAAAAAAACACTCAGCAAAGTGGGAATAGAGGGAGCATTCCCCAACATAATACAGGCCATATATGAGAGACCTAGAGCCAATATCATACTCAATGGGCAAAAACGAAAATCTTTCCCACTAAGATCAGGAATAAGACACGGTTGTCCACTTTCACCACTTCTATTCAACATAGTATTGGAAGTCCTAGCCACAGCAATCAGACAAGAAAAGGAAATAAAAAGCATCCAAATTGGAAAAGAGGAAACAAAACTGTCAGTTTGCAGATGACATGGTAGTCTACATAGAAAATCCTGTAGACTCGGCAAAAAAATCTGTTTGACCTAATAAATGAATTTGACAAAACAGCGGGATACAAAGTCAATATTTAGAAATCAAAGGCATTTCTGTATACCAACAATGAAATGTCAGAAACAGAAATCAGGGAAAAAATCCCATTTGATATAGCAATAAGAAAAATAAAATACCTAGGAATAAACCTAACCAAGGAGGTAAAAGACATGTACTCAGAAAACTACACAACACAGAAGAAAGAAATTAAGGAAGACACAAACAAATGGAAACATATACTGTGTGCATGGATCAGAAGAATTAACATCATCAAAATGTCCATACTACCCAAAGCAATTTATAGAGTCAATGCAATCCCTATTAAAGTACCAATGGCATATTTCACAGACATAGAACAAACACTTCAGAAATTTATATGGGACTATAAATGACCCCAAATAGCTACAGCAATTTTGAGAAAGAAGAGAAAAGTAGGAGGGATCACAATACTTGATATCAAACTGCATTACAAGGCCACTGTAAACAAAACAGACTGGTACAGGCATAAGAACAGACACATAGACTAATGGAACAGAATGCAGAGCCCAGAAATAAACTCAAGTCCCTACGGTCAATTAATATTTGACAAAGGGGGCAGCGGCATACAATGGAGCAGAAATAGCCTCTTCAACAAACGGTGTTGGGAGAGCTGGACAGCTATATGCAAAAAAATGAAACTTGAGCACCAACTTACACCATATGCAAAAATAATTTCAATGTGGATAAAAGACTTAAATATAAGTTTTGATACCATTAAAGTTCTAGAGGAGAACATAGGCAGGAAAATCTCAGATATTCCACACACCAATATTTTCACTCCTATGTCCCCTAGAGTAAGAGACATAAAGGAAAGAATAAACAAATGGGATCTCATCAAAATAAAAAGCTTCTGCATGGCCAAAGAAAACATCAGCAAAATGAAAAAGGAATCAAATGTATGGGAAAACATATTTGCCAATGATACCTCAGACAAGGGTTTGATTTCCAAAATATATAAAGAACTCACATGACTCCACTCTAAGAAG
>CM052539.1:105090251-105106952 GCA_028533065.1 Trachops cirrhosus | reverse complement strand
AATTAAAAAATGGGAAAGGACTTGAACAGATACTTCTCCAAGGAGGACATACAGAGGATCCAGAAACACATGAAAAGATGTTCAATATCACTAGCTATCAGAGAGATGCAAATTAAAACCATAATAAGATACCACTTTACACTAGTCAGAATGGCCATCATAAAAACAAAGGAAAAACAAATGTTGGAGAGGTTGTGGAGAAAAGGGGACCCTAGTGCACTGTTGGTGGGATTGCAGACTGGTGCAACCACTATGGAAAACAGTATGGGATTTCCTCAGAAAACTAAAAAGGGAACTGCTTTTTGACCCAGCAATTCCACTGCTAGGATTATATCCTAAGAACCCTGAAACCCCAATCCAAAAGAACCTATGAACCCCAATGTTCATAGCAGCACAATTTACTATAGCCAAGTGCTGGAAGCACCTAAGTGCCTATCAGTAAATGAATGGATCAATAAACTATGGTACATTTACACAATGGAATTCTATGCAGCAGAAAGAGAGAAGGAGCTCCTACCCTTTGCGACAGCATGGATGGATCTGGACAGCATTATGCTAAGAGAAATAAGCCAAGTAGTGAAACACAAATACCACATGATCTCACTTTCAACAGGAACCTAATCAACAAAACAAATAAGCAAGCAAAATATAACTGAAGACATTGAAATTGAGAACAGGCTGACAGTGACCAGAGAGGAGAGGGGAGGGTATTATAGGGGAAAAGGGTGGAGGGTTTGGAGGAACAGTTATAAAGGACACATGGACAATAACAAGGAAGGGCGGAAACAGGGGAGGGAGGTGGGAAGGGCTGGGGTGGTGGGGGAGTGGGGGGAAAAGGCAGAAAACTGTACTTGAAGAACAATAAAGAAATGTTCAAAAAAGAAACACCCAAATTCTCATCTATCATTTCACAGAATTTATTTTCTTATTACTTACATGTCTCCCATGAAAGGTGGAGAGTTACTAGAAGGGTTCAAAGTTTTACAATTTCTCTTATGTTCATTATACGGTGTTTAGCGCTTATTGAATAAAAGAATAAATAATGAAATTGAACTGGGGATGAACCTCTCTTTTCAGGATTCCCCAATGATTCCACTCACTGGGTGTTGCTTTCTGCACAAATCGTTTTGAGTTGGGGTATGGTTATAACTTGCCGAAACATGTATAAACTGAGTCGGTGTGTTCCTACAACAACAAGTCTGCCTGCCTTACTGCTCAACAGGAGGCAAAGACCACGGGGCAGGATGATGGCCAAAACGCAGGGCCAAAATAGACCTTCACATGGATTAAGCTCAACCTTCTGCTGCCTCTCAGTACAAACAGGAAGAATGTTTCCGCACCTCTCAGCCTTATAACTACCACTCCTAACTTCCTAAAGTCTTTTGTTTTAGTGAGTAGATGTGAAGAGCAAATCCAATGTTTCTACTAGCTGATGGTATTTATCTTATTTTAAAGAACACAGAAAAATTATTTATTATAGTAAATGGGAAAATGCAGTAAGAATCAAGCTTGAATTAAAAAAAAATATTGGCTGAAGTCATTCAAACGGAATAGTGGCTAATATCTTTTGTAGTGATGTGTGTCTGGGGCTTGATGATGAAAAAAAGGCGGGGGAAGCAGGTCTGAAGACACTTTCCTTAGCTGTTAAGCAGTTGTGGCACATTTCTCCTTCCTCTCATTACGGCTGTAAATTAGAGCAAGGTGAGAGGCGGTTCTCAGCCTCACAGAATTAGCTTCCTGCTACCACCCTACTCACAACCACCCCAATTAGTCACCATCTGAATGACTACACAACCACAGATTTAGTAAAACACAGTTTTCATCTCAAGAGTAATTCACAGCAAGAAATGTTCCTCTCCTCACCCCCATGACCCTTCAGAATGTCATTGCGACACAGAAAATAACACAGGATGGTGCCTGCTCTTGGCATTCATCTTATCCTGGATGTCGGCAAAATTTGGAGGAAGGTGAGATCAGAGATTCCTTCCAATTTTCAACCTCAATCTAGGTCTTCAGCCAGTGCATGTGGGCATCACAACATTGTACTTTGTGGATGGATGCAGGAGGAATTGAGTAGGTGTGGAGAACAGAGAAGCGGAATGCTAAAAAGGAAGGTAAATCTTTAAGGGTGTGTTTTAATAGTACCCATCCAAGAATGAAAACTGAATGACTATTGATGATGCAAAGACACAGAGTCAGAAAAACAGGGTGTGAGTTCCAGCTTTCTAAATATAGCACCTTGAGAAAGTCACTTAACTTCTCTGATGCTCAATATTGTCTCGTATGTAAAATGAAGATTATTATACTTTCTCTGTCTTCATCATAGGCTTAGTATGAGGATTAAATGGAGATATGCATACATAATAGTACATTTAAACTATAAAGAGCTATGCTAGTACCAAGGATTTGTATGATCCTTGAACACAATGCCTCACCACATAGTACTACTTGTAATGTTAAGAGTCCCAGAAGATCTCGGATACCATCTAGTAACACTCCAGTGCATGCTCCCTCCACTAACATAGATGAGCAATGGAAATCAGCCTCGGTATAGACCCAGCCAGGGTGTGTGGGTGGGGTAATTCACTACTTTATAATTAGATGCTTTGAATATCGAAATGTGGTTCAATACCATTTAATTTATTAAGAAATGCTTTTATTTTCTTACATTTACTATATAACAGGAAAGGGCTCTACAGAGCAATTCACAAATAGGATGCAATACAGTTGTCTCAACAATCCTAATAGAGTGTATCATTTCCACTATTTCAAATGTGAGTAAACTGAGGTTTGGAGACTTAAAATCATTCACCTGAGATCACAGATTAGTGAGTGTTAAGAGATGTAAGCTTTTTAGGTAGTGACAAGCTCAAAGGAACAAATAATGCTGTAGCTCCAGGCATCTGATGAGATGTCAGGAGACGTATGTAATTGTTCCTTTCTTCTTTCTGCCTCCCTCATTTCAGTGTGAACTTAGGAAAACATGACAGTGTTCTTCTTTCTCCACTTACAAAATGAGAAAAATAATACTTTCTAGGAGCCTCAGAGGGGATGCCTGAACAAATTAATGAGTTAATATTTGTAAAGAACATTGTGACTCTTTAATAAAAGCATGTTGTAACTGAGAACCAAGTATTCCATTACATGAGTGGGTAGGCAGATAGCTCAATAGTAACACTATAGCCTGGTTTTGAATTTGTTTTTAATAATAGCATTGTACTGGGTTAACAGAGAGCAAAGTACCCGCAGGAACAGAATCCAAGCAATTAGAAAAACCGAAATAATAGAACCATAGGATATTCTCTGTGATTTGTGTTGTTTCCTGGCTGTTGATGCTTAAACCATAAATCTCTTTTCAGACCTGTCAGTACTTCAAGTTGTGTACTACCTTGGAAGTTGGTAGAGGAACACACGTAAACACATGTGCAGCCTGACCTTTCAGTGCAGACTAGACCAAATGCTTCTATCCTCCTGTGGCTCCCCGCACCCTACTGGTCTTTGAAGATGTCATGAGGCCAGCACACTATAATCAGATAACCAGTAGGTTTTAACAAAGTGCAGATAACTGGGACACGATCTATATTCAAGAACTGGGCTTACACTTCATGCCAGACTGAGATTGGGCTGTCTTCTCTCTTTTAACATCTAGGTGAAAAGAAGCCATTGTATTATTTCCTTTCTGCCTGCTGTAGCCTTAAATATCAGAACTCTTGTCTGACTATTTTAATGATGACAAAAAAATATGTGAAGGGGGATTGTCTCCTATGTACCATATTTTTCAGACCATAAGATGTACCTAGGTGTTAGAGGAGGAAAATAGGGGAAAAAGTTTGAAGGAAAAATGTGGTAAAACGTTTCATAACATAAATAACATAATATTTCACCAATGTAAATGGAAACAGAACTCAACAGCAGCACTAATAGCCATTATTTCTCTCAAAATTTTTTGGGGGGAGGGGGAAGTGCATCCTATAGTCCGAAAAATATGGTAGTTCACCATGATTCCCTATCTTTTTCTGTTCAGTTATCCCTAAGATTGAGTACAGAAAGTTCATTCTAAGGGCATGTCCTCCCTACTTCAGGAAAACTTTGAATTAATGAGTTATCTATTTGGATGCAATACCACTAAAGTAATTCAGTCTTCATATTCACTTTTGACCCCCCTCTTTCAGTTTTTCCTCACATTCATTGAAATCTTCAAGACATGACACAAACAACAATAATGGTTTTATAAGAAATAATTATAATAATAAGATTTAAGACAAAGGAGAGATGGAGATATTTAAATAAAAATAAAATATGTAAAATACCTTGTCTCTCAGTCCCTCTTTAATTTTATGACTTTTTCAATATTATTTAGAATCCTAGATATTAAAAATCAGATGAAATATACAATAGAACAAAATCAGAAATGACATATTTTCAAAAAGCACTATAAAGTAAGATCTTCTTTCAAATTAGAATCAGGAAACTTGTTAAGTATCTCTTATATGTCCAGCAAATAGTAGACACCACAAACACTTGGTTTTATAGAAATTAGCATAAGGCTACAAATAAATTGTTTAAAAAAGGGGAATAGAAAATAATATTACTCAATTTATAATGTTTTATTTATAAAAGAAATTAGAAGTAAATATGACAATGCTAACACTTACTTATTAATTCTGTATGGTGGTGAAAATTTGTGATATAAACTAAGCAATATCACATACACAACTGGAGTTATAGAACTAGTGTTCAGTTGGAAATTAGGGTGAGCTACTTATTTTGGAGAAACCCTTCTGTTCTCTATTATCCTAATTTCTCTACCAACATGGTACTCACCAGTACATAATTCCTAGGAATTTCAAGTCAATGAAATGGCTGTTTATAATTAAAAGCAACATGTTTGCTTATCCCTAAATTTACTCAAAACTTACACATGATAGTTATATAATTCTAATTATTTATTTACATTGATTTTCCTTAAGAACAGAGTCCTTCTTGATCTCATATCTTTGACCTATTTTTCCTAATGGGCAATTTTGAAGAGGGAATATCCCTCTCAGTAAACTCTACAACAGAGGACCATTAGGCTTATTGGTCTTCTTTGATTCTATGCATTTGTGTTTTGACACCTTATTTTCAAAGTTTCCATATAAGACAGTTTAAGAAGGTGTGAATTAACAGATTTGCAGAAGATAAAAGTAGAATAAATAAGCTTATTTTTCTGTGTTTGAAATTAAGAGAACTGAATTCTATTCCTGACTCATCTACTACTCTGCAAGTGATTGTGGGCACCTAACTGCATTTATTTAGGTGAGAGTTTTATCATCTATTACAATAAAGATATTAGACTAAGAGCTAGTTAGAAATTTTTTCAATTGAGATATCATTTGAGTTCCATAATCGTGAAGTATACTAATTGAGTATAATCAAAAAGCAAGTCTAGTTTTCAAGAAAAATGTTAGCCTCATAAAACAGTTTACAGTGGATTTGTTTGGCTTTTATGAACCAAATTAATAAAAAAAAAAGAATAGCTCAACTTAACTATATTTCCAACTTTTCAAGGTGAAGAGTCATGAAAACATTTAATCCTCCAGCAACACTACAAAATAGACAATACTTTACATATTTTCATTTGAGAAAGCAGGCTGCCAAAGTCATAGCCTGTTACAAGTTCCACAGGTGAAAAATGGAACTTCTGAGATTTTAGTCCAGATTTTTTTTTTGTTGGTTGAATAAAGGATGGATGAGTAGGTACAACAGGACACTTTGTTAGGACTAAGTTTTTCTCTTGCTATTCAAAGGCAGTTTTCTGTTGTAAAAAGGAAGGAAGACACAGTCAGGATAAGATAATCCCTAACATCTATTATTTGAAGAGTCTAGCCTTGGAACTAATAAATATAAAATTCATAAATATAATATTTTTATTATTTTTGTTATTACCTTTCTTCAATGGTTTAACAGATTAATAGTCCCTTGTGACTAATAAACAGCAATACCTGTTATCACCAAAAACATTTTTCAGTTATTATTACAGGATGAAATACTAAAAAGCTGAGAACATAGGACTGTTAACAACATCAACATAAGTATAAATTAGAGGAATCAGGAGAGAATTAAAGGTAATTTCTGAATAAAATTCCTGGTCAGAAGGATGAATATATAGCCCATTAGCTAAGAATAAAACACTGAGCTATAGACATAGGCATGCTGAGTGGGTACAGCACCTAAAATTTCTCTAGTTTCAGCTTTATTCTTGGAAAACTGCTTCAGACACAATTCCACTAAAGCAAAATATTTTATATACATATATATGTTTGTTTTGTGTTTTGTTAAATAAAAACACGGTATGTGCAGTTGACCCTTGGAAAGGATGGGTTTGAACTATACAGGTCAACTTACACATGGATTTTGTTCAATAAACATATGATCAGTTCTCTATATCCCCAGGGTTTTTATCCATGGATTCAACTAACCATGGATTAAAAACAACATTTTTCTGTCTGTGGTTGGGAATCCATGGATGTGGAGGGCTGACTGTATGCATTGTTCTATGTATGCCATTTCATATAAGGGACTTGAGTGTCTACAGACTTTGGTATCACCAGAGATCCTGGAACAAATCCTGCGTGGTTACCAGTAAGTGACTGTATTATAAATTTTATTTATTAACTAATTCAAAGAAACTATTATAAGGCCTATTTCATTATATTTTATGTTTGAACAAAAGCTGTTTTTCAAATACTTCAATATTCAAAGATGAAAAGAGCAAGCATTTATACGTCTATTATGAGCCAGGAGTATTTCTATCTATTTTGATGCATTAATTCTTTCTAATTTTAGAACAACTCTGTGAATTTCTCACCTCCATTTTATAGATGAGAAAACTGAAGCACAAAGACAATAAAAAACTTGTCAAACGTTATACTGTTGGGTAGTGATGAAATAGGTTGAATCACAGAGAAACCAATTTCAGAGTTTCTGCTCTTAATCACCACTGAACTAGGTATTTGTAAGGCCCAGGCACTCTGTTTTAGGGCACATGGTCAAAAATTGTGGGGACCCAGTGAGGAAAGCATGAGGTATGGCTTAGTTAAAACAAATCAAGACAATGAAAAAATCTTAGTAAGACAATAAAGCAACATTTACTTAAATAAACTATAAAAAATTTAGTTAAAACTAGATATAGTGTACAGAGATGAATACATTTTTCTTAAATTTACAATTTATTTTTCAATGAACTGACAAACCAGTGGAGGAACTTACATTCTCATGGAAAAAATCAACCCTTGTCAAATGCATATTGCTAGAATCCAGTGAAGGGTACAGTACTAAATTAAAAAGAGGAAAATGCTGTGAAATCAAGATTCTTACATTATCTTAAGACCATGTATATATAAAATACCTGATTAATCCTGGAAATTTAAGAGTTATTTAATCTAATATATTTTTCATAGACACTTACCTCTCCTAACAATCTTTTTTAAAGAATAACTCATTGTGTTTCCCCAAAATGTCCTTTGCTCTTCTGGGTCTTGGTCATGGGATTTTCTATCTAGTGTGATTCTAAACTGCCTACCATCAAATTTCCATCCATCTTCCATTCCTGGCTCACAAGTAATTATTTCATTAAGCTTTCTATTATTTCACAGCCCCAAATAAAACTTTTTCTTGCAGTTACATACTCTACATATTCCTTTTTTATATATGGATTCTACATTACATTATTTATATATGTAAATATATAAATAATATATTTATTATTTGCCTTGCTTATCTCTATCACTCTATTAAAAAAAGAGGAGGCTACTTAGAAACATCTTTATTTTTTTCATCTATATTTTCAACAGTACCTAACATAGTTCCCCATGATAAAGAAATGTTTGTTAAATTATTGTTGAATTGAATATTCCTGATTTTAAAAAGATGGTCTAAAAAAGTTTATTTTTAACATATAATTTCATCAACATTATGTAAAGACAAATAATAATTATAATTGTTTATTTGGTAACTTAAAATAATATTAACTATTGACCTTTTAAGCCATCCTATTTCCTATGTATATGTTATGATATCTATATTTATATGTAAATATACATTATGATAATTATAGATAGATATAGATATACATTTTTAAAATTTTTTTATTGTTCAATTGCAGTTTTTGTCCCCATTTTCCCCCTAGTACGTTCTCCTGCTCTACCCACGCCTCACCTCCCATATTCAATACTCCCCTTCATTGTCTTTGTCCGTGATATAGATATATTTCATTCTTATCTCAAGGTACCTTATGTTTAAAATTACCTAACTTCTATAGTTTTAGATTTGCCACTCAAGACTGCATTATTATAGAATTTTGCATTTGTTTATAAAATTATATGCAAAAATATGCTAATGTATCATTAAGACTGAGATTATAATTACACAGGAGTCAGAAAACTCTCTGTTCAAGTTCCCAAAGCAATCATAATTCTTTTTCTTTGAAAATATAAGTGAAAATACATATTTTTAAAATTTGTTCTCCTGTGGTGTTAAAAGCCTAAACACAAAAGAAACTTGAGGTAGTATTTGAGAAATAGAGAATACAGTGCAAAGCTTAACCATAGAGAAATTTCACTATCTTGAATAGTTAAAAACTTTTTTAAAAAGAAAACAAATTATGTGGTTGATGAAAAGCCCATTTGAATGTAAAATATCTTAAAGTTTCAATAATGCAAGGTGTTAATAATTGAGAAAAGAATTTCTAAGATCTATAATCTGGGTCTTGCCTGAGATCCTTGAGGTATAGAGTTGCTATTACAATGCTACTAAAGAAAACTAATGTTTGTAATTAGACCAAAGCTTTAATACCATAAATCCCAATACGGCTATTCATTTTAAAACTGTTAAGGATCTATGGCTCTTTTTCGAACTCAGTAATTTAGATTTGTATTTCCTGTTTCAGAACCACCATTACCACAGCCTAGAAATTGTTTAGTTAACTCTATTTATTATACAGATTTGATTGGTCCCACCTCAATAAACACACACACATTTAACCAAGGAATACATTTAACTAAGGAGGTACTTGGAAAACTATAAAACACTGAAGAAAGAAATTGAGGAAAATACAAATAAGTGAAAGCACATACCGTGTTCATGGATTGGAAGAGTTAACATCATTAAAATGTCCATATTACCCAAAGCAATCTAGATTCATACAATTCCTTTTAAAATGCCAATGGCATATTTCACATATCTAGAATAAGTATTCCAAAAATTTATATGGAACCAAAAAAGACCCCAAGTAGCCTCAACAATCTTGAGAAAGAAGGACAAAGTTGGAGAGATCAAAATATGTGATATCAAACTATACTGTAAGGCCACTATAATCAAAGCAGTCTGGTACTGGCATAAGAACATAGTTCAATGGAACAGAGCAGAGAGCCCAGAAATAAACCCATGTTTTTATGGTCAATTAATATTTGACAAAGGAGGAAATACCATACAATGGCATAAAGACAGATTCCTCAATAAGTGGTGTTTGGAAAACTGGACTGATACATGCAAAAATAATGAATCTGAGACCACTCAAACCATATATCAGAATAAACTCAAAATAGATAAAAAACAAATATAAGTTGTTATACTATAAAAATCCTAGAGGAAAACACAGGCAGTAAAATGTCAGATATCTTACACAGCAGTATTTTTGCTGATATATCTCCAAGATCCAGGAAAACAAAGGAAAAAATAAACAAATTGGACTATATCAATTTAAAAGCTACTGCACAGCTAAAGAAATCATCATCAAAATGAAAAGGGAACCCACAGTATGGGAGAACATATTTGCCAATGAGACATTGAACAACGGTATAACCTCCAAAATATATAAAGAACTCATATGACCTAACACCAGGAAGACAAACAATCCAATTTAAAAATGGGCAAAGGACTTGAATAGGCACTTCTCCAAGGAGATCATAAGGATGGCACAGAGATATATGAAAAAATGCACAATATCACTAGCCATCAGGGAGGTGCAAATTAAAATCACAATGAGATGTCACTCACACCTGCCAAAATGGTTATCATTAATAAATCAACAAATAACAAGGGTTGGTTAGGATGTGGAGAAGGAGGAACCCTAGTGCACTGTTGATTGGAATGCAGACTGATACAGCCACTCTGGAAAGCTGTATGAAGTTTCCTAAAAAAACTAAAAATGGAACTGCCTTTTGACCAGGATTCTACTTCTGGGAATATAGCCTAAGAATCCCGAAACACTAATTCAAAAGAATATATGTACCCTTATGTATATAGCAGTGTTATTTACAATAGCCAAGTGCTGGAAACAGCCAAAGTACCCATCAGTAAATGAGTGGATCAAAAAATGGTGGTACATCTACACAATGGAATACTACATAGCAGTGAAAAAAGAAGAAATTCTTCCTTTTTGTGACAGCATTGATGGAACTGAAGACTATTGCACTAAGTGAAATAAGCCAATTGGTGAAATATAAATATATGATCTCACATATATATGGAATCTAATTAGGAAAACAGAATCAGAGGCATAAACACATGGAACAGACTGAAAGCTGCAAGAGGGGAGTGGGGCGGTGGGGATGGTTGAAAGAAAGTAAAGGGATTAATCTAAGAACATATATAAATGACCCATGGACATGGAAAACAGTGTAGGGATTGCTTGGTGGAGGGGAGCCAAAGGGAGAAATGTTGGGACAACTGCAATAATATAAACAATGAAATATTAAACATAATTAAATAAAATTAAAAATCTCCATTGGTTAAAAAAATCCCTACAAAGTATAATCTCCATCCTTTACTCTTTATGAGGTTTTTATAATGGCCTCTGTCTTAATCTTTAATAGCTATTTAAGTAAATATGCATTCTTTCTATATTTATCTATCTGTCCGTCCATCCATCTGTCCATCCATTGATCCATCCTTGAACCTTAGGTTGATGAAAACAGAGTAAATAATAAACAGGTGAATATCAGAAAGGGTAATTTAAGTTAAGTATTGCAAAGCGAAGCATTTCTAAATGCTTTAGAAAGCATTTCTAAAATGTGTCACTCATATTTTTGCCAGACTATAATCATACAAAGAATTCCTGATCATGCAACATGCATTTAAGATACATCTTGATAAATGAAAACCACAATGACATAGCTTTGGTATAAATGGCCTATATTGCTCTAGTGTAGAATTTGAATACCACTATTTGGCATGGCTAAGTGTTAGAAATAGAGGCATGTGGTTTTTGAGACTTTGTCAAGATTTGTCAGACAATACCCCATGAAAAACTCACAAGAAATGACATAGTAAATAAAACATAGGCAAACAATCATTGTAGTCTTTGCATAACAGTCTTCATATGACCATCTGGCTCATGTAAGGATTATACTATCAGACCATTAGACTCTTAAGTAAATAAAAACCCTGAACTCTGTGCAATTAAGTCTCTAGCTAAGAAAAACCAGGCAAAGAGAAACAGTTACCTGAAGATGGAGAATAGAGAAGCCATAATAGAATAGTTATGTTCCCCAAATATATGATTTTTTTTCCAGGACAACAGTGTTTTAAAATCAGGATAGGCAACTTACCTAAGGAGAGAATGAGAAAAAAAATTGATTACTATAAGGGAATTTTTAGAACATTTTAGAAGAAGCATGAGCATGGCATATGTTGACAGGCAGAGCTAGATCTGTTCACATAGAGAAGTTACCTAAGTTTACCATATGCTCCCATTAGAATTTGCTATTCCCTAATTCCTTTAAATGTCCATTATCCTCCTATCCCAGGCCTGCTTTCTCCTATGCACTCTCACTTCACACCAATATTTGTAGGCATCTCCTTGTCAGGCTGACTTAACTCCACTAATGCTTACCTGTTCCTCAAAAATGGATAATTTCATCCAAAAACAAAGAACTGGGAAATTTAGACTAGATTCCAGACTTTGCCTCTTACTAGAGTGCCACCTCTATCAAGACAAACCATCTGTGAACTGGAGATGACTGCATGATTAAACTTAAGTCTGCTTCTAGCTTTAGGGTTCTATGCTGCTGAGAGAAGGCAGCCAGAGTGACCAAAATAAATAATTTCTAAATAAAATGTTAGATCTAACAGTTCTCAGAATAAAATGTGTGGGACAGCCCCTTCCCATGACACTCACTTTTAGTCCCTTAAGATTGGCTACTTTTTGTTTGGGCAAGACTGATTTGGCAACCAAAACTTTGGGCTTAAAAAGGCTTATAGGTCTTTAGCCCGTTTTTAAATTGGGTTGTTTGTTTGCTTTCGGTGTTGAGTTTTGTATGTTCTTTATAAATTTTGGATATTAACCACTTATCAGATGTATTGGCAAATATTTTCTCCTATTCTGTGGGTTGTCTTTTTTATTTTGTTGTTTTCCTTTGCTGTGCAAAAACTTTTTAGTTTTATGTAGTCCCATTTGTTTATTTTTTCTTTGGTTTCCCTTGCCTGGGGAGATATACCCAATAAAATATTGCCATGAGCAATGTCTGAGATTTTGCTGCCCATGTTTTCTTATAGGATTTTTATAGTTTCAGCTCTAACATTTAAGCCTTTAATTCATTTTGAATTCATTCTTGTGTGTGGTACAAGAAGGTGGTCTAGTTTCATTTTTCTGCACATATCTGTCCAAGTAGCCCAAGTGTCCATCAGTAGATGAGTGGATAAAACAAATTGTGGACCTTTACATAATGGAACACTACTCAGCCATCAAAAAGGAGAAAGTTTTACCCTTTGTGACATCATGGATGGATCTGGAGAACATTATGCTAATTGAAATAAGCCAGTCAAAGAAAGACAAATACCTTATAATTTCACTCATAAGTGGAATCTAATGAACAAACTGAACTAACAAGCAAAATAGAGACAGAATAAAAATAGAGAATAGGATAACAACTAAGGTGGGGGAGATTAGAGGGTGAAGGGACTGAGCAAAAAGGAAAAAGGACTCATGAACATGGACAACAGTGTGGTGATATGCAGAAGTGAGGGGTATGAGTGGACCAAATGGTAATGGAAAAGTTACAATAAAAAAATTTAAAGTCTTAAAGAAAGCTATGAATTGGGATTAATACAATTGCAATATCATATGTGAAAGGTAGAAGACTGGGATTGGAGTTAAAAGATGAAATTGTGAAAATGAACTGAGATGATTTGATAAAATTGATCTAGTTTATGCAAGATTCACTTTGTAAGTTTTAAATTCGAAGGCCAATATTGCTCAGTGCATTTGTCAGGTGGATTTCCTACCAGCACATATAGGAAATTTGTGTGCTCACAAGGATACGTAAGCAGGCAAACTATGGTGCTGGGAACGGGCAAAGGGCTGACTCTCTCAGGAAGGTGCTGTGATGTTTGCAGAGCACCTAGTGCAACCTCCATTTCCTTGGGAATCAGCTTGGAAAATTCTCTAGGTGCACAACCTTAATGTTTCTCCTGCTGGAAGCTGAAGTGCTCATTTTATGCATTGACTAATTTATGAGTTTAGTGAGAAATTCTTTGTGAAATAAATTCTAGAAAAGAGAGAGAACCTGAAAATGAATTCCCTCTGCACAACATGTGTGTATGGTCCCATTAGCAGTTGCACAGTGGGCAATCGATTAGGGAGGGAAAAATGGCTTTTTTTATGGTAATGGATTTTGAGCCTCCTGGTGATAATTTATTTACTAGAAATTTTGCAGAGCTAGCTAGCACACTGATGAAAACCCTCTGAACATGTTCATTTAAAAAGAGGAAAAAAGTGTCCTGGCTTATTTTTAAAAAATACTGTTATTAAATCATTGAAAGCATATTGATAAAATATGCCTGAAAGCTATAGTCCTGTAATTTATAATACAAATTACATTGCCATTGACAAATGGCAATTTAATCCTGCAATTAACTTTAACAATTTAAATTTCTCTATTGTATTTTTTTAGCAAAATCTTGAAAGACATTCAGTAATGCTGTCCTAGGCTAGTCAGCAGTGATAGCTTTCTTCTTTAAAAACAGTTCCCATCCTCTTTGTATTTCTTTGTATAGATTTATTCTATCCATCTGCAGACTAAAGAGTAAAACCAGGGTCTTTTCACCCTGACATCCAACCCTTCAAGAATCCTGAGATAAAAGGGACTCCTGTACCTAAAATGCCCTTGATATGAGAAGAGAGAACGGCAGCTTAGCTGAGGTCAAAGCATGTGAACTTCAGTATCAGAATGACACATGTTTCACTTCTATCACTTACTGGCTCTTTCACATTGGGTAAATACAGTCTTTTCACTGAACCTCAGCCCCATTGTTTGTAAAATGGAGAAAAATAACACTTATTTTGGTAACATCCATGTGCCCATGCTCAGGTTTATAACTCACATCCGTTCAGCCCGTGTCCTATATTCCCTTTCAACCAATGAGACATTCCAGGTGCTGGGGTCTTTTTCCATTTTCCTTGGTCGGGGGGACTTCTATTTTTTACTCTACTCAGAGTGTTCACTAGCAGGGGCAACTAAATATCCATTTCTTCATACACATGTGAATAATTTACTCTCTCACTTGGGAAGCACATGAATACTGGGCAGTAAAAAGAAAAAAGTTAGAAATAGTTATTCATAAAGAGGGCTTTTCTGGTTGGCTTTGTTAATATCTGGCTATGAAACTGTTCATATAACAATAGAGCAGAGAAAGAGCAAAAGGATAATAAAGGCTCCTGACTTTGGAGATCCATAGATTTTATGCAAATGTACATGGGCCTATCAGAAATACAATAAAGGACTGAAAGAATTATTATACAGAATATATTAAAGAGATAAAAGAAGCATAAGCATTAGTGAACCTAACCATATATCCTCAAAATATGTAAACAAGTGACCGAACCAAGAGGAGAAATACATAAGTCAACTATTTATTTGGAGATTTAAAGTATAGTCTCAAGAAACCAACAAAATAAGCAGACAGAAAGGATAAAATATGTGAAAGTATTAAGAACATGATTTAAATAGTTATATTTAATAGACAAATATAGAACTTTATCTCCTATAACCATTGAATATGTATTCTAATCAAGTACATATGGAACACTCATAAAAGTTGATTATATACTCACCAAACAGACAAAGCATAAATAAATTCCAAAGACTCGTCATCTCTGACCAAAGTATAATAAAATCAGAAATGATTCATAAAAGGAGAGTGGAGCTACCACTATTTGTCTGGAAATGACAAAAAGTCCTACTATCTCAAAAAAACTCTTTGGCTAAGGAGAAAATCTTAAGACAAATTAGAAAGCACTTAAGTGGCATTTAAAATAGTACACTTAAAATGTGTGGGCACAGAATACTTGTAACATAAAGAATAATTTGACACTTTAAGTGCTTTTATCTGAGAACAAAAATTATGGAAAACAATTGAGACACATTTAAACTCAAGGATTTAGTACTTCCAAAAACACAAAAATGAAAAAAAAAACCTAATAAAGATAAGGTCAGCAATTATTGAAATAAAAGAGATATAATTAGTAAAAATAAAAAATTGGTTTTCTGAGAAAATTATTAACACAGAAAAACTTTTCACAAATAGGCAGAGAGAGAAAGAATGCCATCAATGGAAAGTGAGAGACACAAAAGAGAGAGAAGAAAAAATAAAATGTCTATAAAAACAATTATATGATAATAAATTTCAAATCTAAACAAAACTATACGAGTAGAAAATGTCTAAAATAGAGCAAGAGGAAATTAAAAAAATAAATAGATAATTAATTACATAATATAATAAAGATATTCTTAAAAAAAAGCCACACTTTTTCACCCAGCTCCCTAACTGCCTTCCAACCTGGCAATCATCAGTTTGTTCTTGGTTTCTATAAGTTTGTTTCTATTTTGTTTGCTCACTCACTTGCTTTTTTAGATTCCACATATATGTGAAATCACATATTTGTCTCCCTCTGTCTGACTTATGTCACTATACCCTCTTGGTCCATCCGTGTTGTTGCAAATGAATAAATAAGTTCACATTGGCAGTTACAAAATAGTCATGGGGATGTAAAGTACAGCATGGGGAACATATTCAATAATATTGTAATAACTATGTATGGTGTTAGGGAGTGCTAGACTTATCAGGGGGATTACTTCATACATTATATAAATGTCTAATCACTGAGCTCATGAGACAAATGAATAGGGAATAATCCCTAAACGGTTAAAACCATACAAAGGCAGATTTAAATTCCATAGTAATGAAGGAAAAAAAAAAACTGAGACATTGAGCTATCAATTAACACTCACCAGACTGGCAAAATTTAAATTTGGATGATTCCAAGTGTTGGACAGGAAGTGGGAAATAAGGAATCTCAAGCATCACTGGTGGGAGCCTAAACTATTACTACTATATAATGGAAAGCAACTTGGTCATACTTAGAAAAATTAATTAAACATAAAGCCTCTGATAGCACAACTCCTGGATATGTATTTGGAGAAACATTTTCACAGATCCTGGAAGGGATCTGAATAAGAATGTTTTCTTTTTTTTTTTTAAGATTTTATTTATTTATCTTCAGAGGGGAAGGGAAGGAGAGAGGGAGAGAAATATCAATGTATGGTTGCTTCCTGTGCATTCCCTGCTGGGAACTGGCCTGCAACCCAGGCATGTGCCCTGACTGGGAATCGAACCGTGATCTCTTGGTTCACAGGCCCGCGCTTAATCCACTAAGCTACA
>CM052539.1:105055085-105089751 GCA_028533065.1 Trachops cirrhosus | reverse complement strand
GTTCCCAAAGATGTCAATGCTGCCATTGCCACCATCAAGACCAAGCGCAGCATCCAGTTTGTGGACTGGTGCCCCACTGGCTTCAAAGTCGGCATTAATTACCAGCCTCCCACTGTGGTGCCTGGTGGAGACCTGGCCAAAGTACAGCGAGCTGTGTGCATGCTGAGCAACACCACAGCCATTGCTGAGGCCTGGGCTCACCTGGACCACAAGTTTGACCTGATGTATGCCAAGCATGCCTTTGTCCACTGGTACATGGGTGAGGGCATGGAGGAAGGAGAGTTTCCTGTACCCCCAGACCCTGTACCCTTTGATAAGTGGCCCCAGGAATGGGACTAGCAACAGGTAGCCTAGATTCACAACTTGGCTTTTCCTGAGGATCCCCAAGTCCAGCACAAGTAGCAGTTATCTTAAATTGCTCTATAGCTCAGGCATGTTGTATCTTGGCAAAACACGGGTGAGGGCTAACCTTGGCCTGCACCACCTGGGAAACGCCAGGACCTATGCACCTAGTGTACAGCTGTAGACCACAACGGAGCACCACCACCCTGCCCCTGCACAACTGATCCACCACGGAGGGAGGAGGATGGTGGTCAGTGGTCACACCCAATACTTACAACAGACTGGGTAAATCCCCCTCATTGACCTGCCAACAGCAATCAAGGCTCAACTATAAGAGGAGGGTGTAATCAGCCCACAGGAAGGGAGCACCTTGAGTACCCAGCTTGGGTACTAGGGGAGGTGGTGCCTCTAGACTCTATAGGACACCTACTACAATAGGTCACACTACCAAAACAGGAAGTCAAGCAACTCTACCTAATACACAGAAACAAACACAGGGAGGCTGCCAAACTGAAGAGACAAAAAATCATGGCCCAAATTAAAGAGCAGATCAAAACTCCAGAAAAAGAAATAAACAAAATGGAGATAAGCAATCTATCATATGCAGAGTTCAAACCACTGGTTATAAAGATGCTCAAGGAACTTAATGAAGACCTCAAGAATATGAAAAAATCCAGTCAGAAACAAAGGATACACTAATTGAAATAAAGAGCAATTTACAGGAAAACAACAGTAGAATGAATAAAGTCAAGAATCAAATCAATGATTTGGAACATAAAGAGGCAAAAAACAATGAATCATAGCAAGAGGAAAAAACAATCCAAAAAACTTAGATAGTATAAGCAGCCTCTAGGACAACTTCAGGAGATCCAACATTTGTATCATATTGCTTATACAAGGAGAAGAGAAGGAGCAAGAAATTGGAAATCTATCAGAAAAAATAATGAAAGAAAACTCCCCTAATTTGGTGAAGGAAATAGACATGCAAGCCTAGGAATCACAAAGACACTCAAACAAGATGGATTCAAATAAACCAACTCCAAGACACATCGTAGTTAAAATGCCAAAGGAATCTTAAAAGCAATAAGAGAAAAGCCTTTAGTTACCTAAGGGGGAGTTCCTGTAAGACTGTCAGCTGATTTCTGAAAAAGAAACTTTGCAGGGTAAAAGGGATTAACAAAAAATATTCAAAGTCATGAAAAGCAGGGACCTACAGCCAAGATTGCTCTACAAAGACATCATTTGGAATCAAAGGGCAAATTAAGAGCTTTCCAGACAAGAAAAAGCTAAAGGAGTTCATCATCACCAAACTATTATTATATGAAATGTTAATGGGACTTGTTTAAGTGAAAGATCAAAACTATGAACAATAAAATGGCAATAAATACAAATCTATCAACAATTGAATCTAAAAATCAAACTAAACAAATAAGAACTGAGACAGAATTTTGGATACAAAGAACATTTTGATGGTTGCCAGATGGGAGGGCGGTATAGGGGAGAATGGGTGAAGAGTTGAGGGGATTAAGAAGTACAAATAGGTAGTTACAGAATAGCCATGGGGATGTAAAGTACAATATAGGAAATAGTGCAGCCAAAGAACTTATATGCATGACCCATGGACATGAACAATGGTGTGGGGATTGCCTGAGGGTATGGGGATGCTGGATGGAGAGGGGCAAAGGGGGGAAATTGGGACAAATGTAATAGCATAATCAATAAAATATAATTAAAGAAAGAAAAAGGAATTTCTGCAATTCAGTCACTGATAGTTTTCAAGATCACTATAATCAATTACGACAAATTACATGTGGGTTTTTTCTACTTTATTTATCACAGAAAGGCCATGACAAACATCTACTGCACATCCATTTCCATGCTATGATTTAGACCAAGTCTTTGTAGAAAAAGAAAGCAACATAAAATATGCAGAGAACATTCTTATCCCTTCAAGCTCAGGATGAGTTGAGCATCTCTGAAAATATTATGTGAATACAAAAATGTTTTCTGTATAGGCTATTTAGCTCAGGCTTTCAAAACATTGAGTTTTGGATAAATAGTTGAACCAGATTTATTTTCACTAGGTGCTAAGTCAGTGTGCAGCTAATTGTACCAAGGATATTCTCCACTGACCGGTCCCACTGGCTGCTTATATTTTCAATTTTAGTCATAAAATAATGTTACAAGAAATGTTCACATTGTTCTGGACTTTATATTAGACCCTCCACTGAATAGCACTTTGGGCTGGGTATATAGTTAATTCATTAATTTCAGTTGTTTCCACAAGCAGTCCTGGAGGTTACAGCTCAATTCCTCAGTTTATAACATATATTGATTTAAGATTAGATGGACATCATTCATTTCTTAAAAGAAGGCAGAGCCACAGTCTCCCTGTTGGTGTATATAAACTATGAATATGACAGTTTCCCCAGAAGAAATGAGTTTTGGATTTAGTTCACCAGATTGTCTAATGGTCATTCAGGCTTACTAAGGTGTTCAGATGCCTCATTCTGCCAGGGAATCATTATCTTACAGGGCATACATAAATCTTTTTAACAGCAAAGTAAAACGTTTCCCATCTTAGCATTCTACTGCTTCCTTGGTACAAGAAAATTAGCATCAGTACTTTTTGGTTTGGTAAGAAGGAGCTTGTGATTTGTTTTCCATATGTCCCTTATTAATCAAGAACTAGGGAAAAGTCTCAACCTCAAGTCCCCTACACTTAGCAGAGTCACCTGCACCATCCATGGTGTCTACTGTGTCCCTGTTTTTGCAGGACAGTTTGGACGCTATACGAAGTAATTTGTAGATTTCTGAGCTGGGACAGCATTGTGTAAATTCAGAATCCCACAACTGAAGAGTTGTCAGATGGGTTTTTATCATGCCAGGAAGAACTGTTTTTATGGTGGTGGTGTATACCTTTATTTATTTGTCCCATAGGTGCAACTGTTCTAAAATCAGAACTAATATCAGCCCTCAGATTACCCTTATTGGTAGTATCTTTGTTTATAAGATCCAGGAGAACATTGCTTCACTGTGAGAAATTCCACTTGACCCCATTATTATGTAACAGCTTTTCTTATACACTTTCCTCATACCGTTGAAATACACTAATGATGATCTAAAAAGAAAATAATAATCAAGTATTTTTCTTTGCTCTGTATAAAATTCCTTCTAGGGAGAGAAATTTATTACAGATTATAATTATTTTATCATATTGTTACATTTTCTAAGAAAATTACTTTAAATTACATCTGTAAAGACTACTTAATACAATTAATCATTTATTGCCAAGAATTATTTACTGTAAAACTAGAATTTGCTGAAAACTATCACATCACATTTACTTATGCCACCAAAGGTAATTTTGTAATTAGTACTGGTTTTCAGAAGCATGTTTTTCACATAATGCTGATAACCCAGTTCTAAATTGCCCTTTCCATGTAGGATTCAAAGGCACTTTATAAATCATTGTATTTAAGTCTCTACTTACACCTGCTCACACCCACGTATAAACTACAATAGAGTATATTTAAAGAGGCCATTTAATACTAGGATAACTACAGCAAAGTATTCTCCATTGAGGTTAAATGAAGCAAAGTTTCAACAGATGCTCAGAAACAATAGACACCAGTTGAGGTAAAAAAAGAAAAAAAAATAATGTCATCTCCAATTAAAATGCCAGGAAAGATTTAACAGGAAGAGATGTAATTACTCATTTGGATTTTGTCCAGGATACCTGAGCTACTACCCTTTGCAATGGGGAAACTTTCTCTAAAGCTTTAAAAAACTTGTCCATTAGAACTGTGACTTAGTATCTCAAATAAAACTGAGTTTTCAGAGAATAAAAGACAGGTAGAAATGCTCTCCATCACCACATGAATTTTATTCATGATCTAATCATACCCCAATCAAAAACACATACATGCGTCCAGAAGTTAAGAATGAGAGGGATCAGAAAAATTTGACTATGGGCAGTGAATTAAAAGCCAGAACAAGGAAAGGAGCCTAGAATTACTAGATGGACACAAAGGAAAATGGTTGATAATGAATTAAAGTAATCAAATATCCTTTTGTTTTCAAATCCTGTGCTTTATTTCCATATAAGGCATTATCATAAAGATAATGCTAACAAGTTAACTATGAAAATAATAATGGCACACTTGGAAAGGACCTTAGGAATCATTCCTGGTTTGCTGAAGGAGAAATTGAGGCCCAGAGAATGGAGGCATGTGCCCAAGATCACACACAGTTGTAGATAATGCCATCGTGTACTCATACATTCCATTTAGGAAATTACATGATTACGAGTAAGGTCCTTGCACACTTCAGGTAATTCTAACTTTTATCAAATGTTCACAATTGTTTAGCCCTGTGGAGTGAGAGCCAGGGAGATTTGTATGCACATGTTTATATGGCTAAAAAGTAATCACCTTTTACACCTTATTATTTGTAGGATCAAAAACTACTCTCCATACTTTTGACGAAAGATGGTGGGGAGAGCATGAAAGCACAAAGTGACAGGAGGAATAGATTGGAAAGAAACATTCATAATAACTATGATTAGAAGAATTGAGCACAGTCCGTAGGAAAATGCATGCCTGCCAAATCCAATTCCACTTTTACTTCAACCTCCTCTTCCACCTCCCTAAATATAACACTCAGGGTCCTTAAACACTGGCTTGGAATTAAAACGGATTGTTTGCAGCTGCTCACAGGCAGGCTTATTGGGTTGATCCCACCCAGTGTTTACATGTGGCTTCCCTTCCCAGCCTTAGTTCTTGACAGGGAAGGCCATTTGAGAAACAACAGGACAGCAAAGTGAACAGAATGCATTTTATGAGTCAGCTTGATCCTCATCCATGGGCTGAGAGCTCATAGCGTTAAGCCATTAGCCCCATTGCCTGGTTTTTAAAGAACTTGCTATCTTTGGTTATCCCTCTAACAGTGGTAGCTGCAGGATCCAGGCCTTTTGCTTGTTCAGTTTAGTTTCTGTCAAGCTTCCCTTTCCTTCTGCCCATCTTCAGTGAATTCTCTGATGATTGAGTAGAATTTTAGAGCTGAATAGGAATGGAGTACTGCATGATGTCTGATTGTGGCAGTGACTAATAATGTTTAAAACCCTGTTTTTAAGCAAACAAAAATGAAATTTTTCTTGCATCTGGCCACGTGCAGCTAAAGGGCGAGTCTTGAGATGAGGCTGGACAGGTGAGGTGCCTCAGCAGATGCTGAATGAACTGGGGAAAGCCCAGTCTGCTATGGAGGGGGTCTGTGTCTTCGAAGAGTAGGAGGCACCTCAGCCTAACAGGTATTCCACTTACCACATTTTGCCCAGCAGGTAAGAGTATAGTTAGTATATAGCCCTATTGAAAGTTAAAAAAATAATTTTTCATGTAACAGACAGAAGACATCATTAATAAAATACATTTTAAGCCCTGTTTTATAGGCATTCACAGTGAAATGACATCTGGACAGAAGTGCTGATACTGTTGCAAATAAGAGGAAGCATTACAAATGCTCTGCTTCCAAAATTTTATTCTACAATGGGCTTGACATTGCCCTAAACTTGCTCAGTAAAACAGGAGGAAAAACATGCCAATTTTTTTCCTAGTTCTAAATTGTGGAGTAATAGTCATGTATTTGGATGCTAATAAAGTCCTTTTAATATTTTCCTTTTTTCATTGATGACTCAATTGCATATGTCCCCATTTCCTCCTTTTGCCCCTGTCCTCCCAGATCCTGCACCCCCACCCTTCTGGCTATCGCTGTTCTGGTGCCTCATTCCTTCAAGAATGGCAATCATTCCATTTCAGAATCAACTATAGTAATTGGTAAAGCTGGATGAAGTGCTCAGGCTATACCCTAATTTAACCATTTTGTTCCAGGGCTTTAAATAATTTTCCAACAAGATCTGAGCCCATAGCTATAAGAAAAAGGAAATTTCTTGGCTCTGAAAAACTATTTTTTTAAAGAGAGGAAACCTAATTGAGATAAAGTGGATAAAAAGTTGGTCACTTAATCTGTAAATATTAACCCATGCACATGTCATGGGAAAGCACAGTGTTAGGCACAGAAGGCATAACAACTAAAAGAAACAAGGTGGTATCAGCCTGCAGAGGTTGGGCTCTAGCCATCTGCTTCCATAGCCCTGTGAGCCCGCTTCTCTCATAGGCATAGCCCTATCGCATTCCACTGTGTTTGTCTTTTCCTCCAGTTGGACTGTGAGTTCCGTCATGATCTTGATAGCTTTCATCTTTGTACAATATCTTCAGAATTTTACCATTATTATTGCCACATTGGGGAGGTACCTAAATTAAAGAGTGTTGACTGGATGAATGTGGGTAAAACTAGTAGCAATGGTTGTCATAATTTTCCTTGATATCACACATCCAGAGAATGTGCCCACATTTCTAAAGAGGATTGTGATGAGAATCGTCTGGTATGGGAGGACACAGTGTAGACAAAATTCATTCAGAAATATTTGCTGAGATGCAGAGAACTATAAAGCTATGTACAGTAGACTCAGATACTGTCCTTGGCAAATCACAGTCTAATGGCAAAGACATATAATAATGCCAAATGTGCCTCTGCCAACTGGTATGCAGTAGTGGTATGGTAAAGCCTACTCTTCTTTGACATGGTTCCTGAAAGCCACTTGTTAAATGCTAAACTACTTTAGAAGCTGGTTGTCAAACAATTAGTTTATTGACATTGGCCATGATGAGAGGGAAATCAGCAAACATTACAAATCTGGGACTTTTTTCTTTCACCTGAGTCAGTCAGTGGTCCACCACTGGTTGCAGAAATGGTTGCCTAACTCCACGTCTCTCTGCTTCCTTTCTTCTTCCATACCCACTTTCTCCTTTAGAAGGTTGTAATATAAAACAGAGTACATTGATAAGAGACCTTATTTAAAAAGGTTTTATGTTTAAAATTTTTAGAAAGTGAATGAGTAGAACTTTTAATAATTTTATAAAACAAAACCAATAAAGTGATTTTTTTCTTTTCTTTCATGTGTACTATACCCTAACACATATAAAATACAAACTAATTATGTTTAGTCCATGCGTAATGCCTTATATGTAATAGTACTCCATAAATATATATTGACTTGAATCAAGTAAAATTGAATTAAATTAAATTGAATTGAACTGAAATGAATATACTGGACTAATTTAACATCTGCAGTAATGCAAGATACTTTTATTTTTGTACTGAAGTAAAACCATCTTTAGTACTAAAATCTTTAGTACTACTTGTGTGCAAAAATATTTATGCTTATTATTTATGAGGCTATGTGGGTCTTTTGTGAATGCTATATAGTTTTTTTCATAAACTGGCCATATCTTGATAATCTGTGACAATTTATATTTTAGATTAAAACATTATAGTGCTCAAAAGGAATAAAACATAATTCTAAATTATTTTTCAATCTGAACTTTATACTTATGTGAATGTCACCTTGCTTTAACTTGATGTTTATTTATTTTATATGTAATTCTTGATATATATACATTACCATGATATCTAATTCTTCCACATTTTGGAATAATTTTTACTGGGTGTTACTCTTATCAGTACATGGGACATCTTGTAACACTTCCTGCCATAGTAGAATAGATTAAGAAGAAACCATTTTATACCTGAAACTAATAGAAAATATTATTGAATGTAAACTGTCAATAATACAAACTATTATTGAATGTAAATAACTGTCATTATTTTTAAAAATAAATAAAATATATTTAAAAAAAGCATAGAGACCAGTGGGTCTGAAAGACTTGGACTTGAATTCTGACTGGTAGAGTTTGATCAAATTACTCATCTCCTCTAAAACTTAAATTCTTCATTAGTTAAGTAGGTGTGAGGAAGTACCTATATTACAGAGATGTGTGGTGATGAAATGAAATGATGGATGTAGAAACTTTAACACAGCAGCATGCGCATATGTAGATAAAGCTGTATAAATGTTAGCAACTAAAACATAAATAACAAGACGAAAATCTGAAGTCCAACTATTTTCACTGTCAACAACATAGCTACTGAAAAAGCAAAATAATTAGATGTAATTGGTGGACATCCTAAAAACTTAGAATTAGGAAAGAAAAAAATTATATAGTATTTCTAAGAACAGTTCTAGGACAGAAAAATAATAATTGCTTATATTAATTGGACATCTACATGCCAGGCACTTTTACAGTGCTTCGCATGAATGAGTCATTTAGTCCACACAACAGCCCTCTGAGGTAGATACTCTTGGACATATTCCCACTTAGAGATGTGAAAATGGATTAGAGAGATGGTCTTCTCCAAGGTCTTGTCCAATTAAATGGTGGAGCAGTTTTGAATCTTGGATGCAGGCAATAACTTTAGAGTATCTATATCTTTCGAGTGAACAATATATACATATATGTATCATATACATCTAACATATATAATATATTTAACAACACATATTTATTTATAGACTCTGTTCTAGCCTTTTTCAGAAAATAATTGATTTATTTAATATTTATAATAATCCTATGATATAGGCACTATTATCATCCTCATTTTATAAATGAGATAACTATAACTGAGGCACAGATAGGTTAGCTTGTCCAAGGTCGCACCACTAGTACAAGACAGCTGGACTCAAACCCAGGCAGTCTAGCCCCAGAATCAGCTAACTAGCTGACTGCTCTACAATCCAGTTAAAAGGATTTCAACAGTCCAGTTCCATCAGTCAAAGACGTACCTATTGTAAAAATAATTATGGGATCTACTCCACAAACCTCTCTGCGGACAAAATTTCTCTGTGTATAAAAAATCTCATAATTGTTATAATCTGGTTATAATTTGTGTTTCTACATTGCTCTTCTTACAGACAGATTACTTGAGCATTTCAACATTTTAATTCCTATAACACAGCTACATTCCTCAAAGATAAATAGTAAACTGGCTTTATGTTTCATTTTCTCTGAGTTTGATTAATGTGAGTCATCTCCTGGGAGATTGAATTTCTGAATCTGATGGACTTTTGGCCATATTGTTAAAATGTGTAAATTCCCTAAGGTAATACCTAACTAGGAGGCCTTTAAGCATTGAATACCTTTTCCATTGTAATTATTGCTTCTCTAAATCACTATTCACCTTGAAAATTAGAATATCTTTTCTTATTTGTATTGTTACTTCTAGAAGAAGATTTAAAAGAAATTTTTTAAAAGATTTTTTAAATAGTTAACATTCAGTTTATTAGGTTTAATTAATTCTGGATGGGTAAGCCCAATACATTGGTTAGAACCTGTTTCTTGGATGGTTGACTGCTTTTAATTATGTACATTGTCTCTCTATTTAGGCCTAGAGACTTAATCATTCTAGTTCCAAGGATTTGTTTTGGAGCCAAACAATCTTTCACTAAACTCTAGAATAATCCCCTCTCTGAAGCCTGCTCTCCATCTGTGTTCTTAAGTTTAAAATCGCCCCCCTCCATCTGCTAAATTCAATGACTGTAGCGCCAAGCAGCAGGTAGAAGCAATATGCTGGCTTCAACTGAATCCTGAAAGTGAATCCAGCATCCCTGCTGCAGAATCGTCTGTGTTTGCGGATCTGCCCCCATTAATCTCTAGGGAATAAGAATTAGAAACACTGCATCAGACAAAGGGGGGCACTTTTCTAATTAATTGGAAACAATAACAGCATAAAAGTCATCAGCCTTTTGTCTACATAAGGACAGCTTTGCAAAACAAGAAAATAACAATGCCACAGCTATAGCTCCCAAGTTGGATGGGAAAGTGCACAAATGCACACATAGACCCACCCCTACAACACATACCTCAAAATTCCAACACAGAAACTTATCTTAAAGGACAAAATTCCCATCTGCCAATTCATTGATTTGAGTTCTGGACAGAGAGGGTACAATCATAATTACCTAAAAATACAAACTCAAGAGATTATTTAAATATTATAGTACTGAAATTTCATGTTTCTGTTAAAAAGTTAATTTCTCTTAGAATGCCCCCTGGAAATACTGTGTTTTATTCCTGAAATGCCTTAGTCCTTCATTAATTAGAAGCTCAGACTGTGTCAGCACATTTGCACAGTCTCTTCCAGCTGCTCAGTGTTTTAAAGTCTTAAATCTTTCTTCTGTTCTTGTATCCAACAGTTAAATAAAGAAGTTGCTCCTGAACAGTGTCAGGGCATGCATATCCTCTTCACTCCTTTCTGACTGTGGCATATTTTCACACAGTGTGTGTATTTGAAGGGGCCTTTTGGCTACAAGTTCTAGTGAAAGGTCACTTGATTGAAAACACAACAGGAAATAAGCTGAGGAGAAAGGCAAATTTCTTCTGCTCATTCCTATACAATCTTCCTTGAATTTTGACTTTATTCAAAAATACAGGCTTAAGTACTATTTACCGGTCATTGAACTTTTAGCAAGCTTTTTCATCTTTTTTCCCCTTTTCCTGACTCATAATTCTGACTTGCTCCTATAGGTCTTCTTCATCACTCTCACTTATCATCATCTCACTTACTCACATAGTTCCCTCCCCATTGGTGTCCTCCTGAAGGTAAGCAATGAAATTACTCTGGGTTCTCCATACTTCTAACTTGATTATAAGCTAGTTTATTTTATTGTTTTTGTTTTCATGTTTGTTCTTTTGCAAATATATTCAGCCACCTCCCCTTTCTCCAAACTTCATCTCATGGTATTAATGTGTTATTTTATGTTTATCCTTTTTATTTCTCTTACTATATTTCTTCCACTCCTTTTATATTTTAATTCCACTAATAGCGCTTTATATGCCAGCAGGTAATAATATATTTTGGATTTACATCTAAATTTACATTTAGCCATGGCCGGGTAGTTCCATTGCTGGAGCATCATCCTGACACTTCAAGGATGTGGGTTTGATCCCCAATCAGGGCACATAAGAGAATCAATCAGTGAATGTATAAATAAGTGGAACAACAAATCAAGGTTTCTCTCTCTCTCTCTCAAATCAATAAATGAAAACGTTTAAAAAAATAAATTACATTCAAACCATTACTTATATAAAATGCAAGAATATTTAAAATGTGCTATTTGGTTTATAAACACCAAGAGGGCAAGGGGTGAAACCAACACATTTCATCTGTCTAATAGCATCATATCTATACTTTTAAAAATAGCTTTTCGTAAATATGAAAGTGGCAAAAGAAAAACAGGGTATAAAGACTTAAAGGAAGATGTTTTTCACTGATGACTGGGACTCTTTCCTCCAGCTCTCTGTCTCTCATTTCTTTTCTTTTTTTTTCCTCCTTTTATATATTTTTTCCTTTTTCTTGTTATTGAAATAGTTTTTTAATTGTTTAATGTCTATCATTGTGTTTCTAATTTGTTTTTACAGTCTCTCACTTTTTATTCAGTTCCTTTTATTTGTCCATTTCAGGGAAGCTCAGAAGGTAGTAGCCAGGCCATTTGGTAGGGATACAGTGGCATTTAAAAGTGCGGTTTTCCTTTATACACCTATGCTTGCAGGTATCTCATTTTTATAAATGAATAACTAAATCAATATCCTTTCTGGTTCATATCTTAGAGTATGGTATTTAATGAAATAATAATTTAGAAGTTGCATATGTGTATCTTTCTTAATAAATACATTCAAAACACTGCTTATATCATTAATATTCACAATTCATCCTAAATGTTAAGTTGTTGACAAAATACTACCTGATAAGTTTAGCCTCAGCCCTGATTTTATATTTTAAATCTCCTATGATTGCAAGAACAGAGGAATGAAGTAAAGAAACAAAGCAGATGAGATCAATAGGTATTTCTGCTATTTAAATTATGTATATATACTAAATTGGGTTGTGCGCTTTCTTCTCCCTCATTCAATCCACATATGATATAATCCAAAAAGTAAGAGTTCTGGAAAGACAAGCTTGAGTTAAAATCCCAGTTCTACCACTTAATAGCTTTATTACCCTGAATAAGAAATTATGGTCCCTATACTTTAATTTCTCTAGCTATTTCTGGAAATCCTCACATTAATCTTGGCATTTGCTAGGATGATTAAAATAGAACAACACAAATAAAATCTGGGACACCTGTAATTGCTCACTTAATATTAATTTTCATTCCTATATGAAGTGATTAGTTAGTCTCTAAGTTGCAACAATATTTTTAAATGTGACTCACAATAAATATATAAGGAACATTTGAACAGTAAAATATATTAAAACATGTGTCTATACCCCACACAAGGAAGAGAGTGTGGTCAATTTTGGAGGACTCCTTTAAATACCCCTCTTTTGCTTGGCCCTCTTAGAGTCTAATTGAATCTGCATACAATGACTACAGTTATTGCCTTTGTACCATGTTGTCAAATTCCCACAATAAGCATAGAAATTGGTTTTTTATAAACAGTGTTCTAGGAAGTTAAAGTTGCATGTTACAAAATGTAGAAAAAAAAGTGGTGTTCTATATTTCTGGTATAACATATACCTATTATAATTCTTAAAGTAATTTGTGATAACTCAATAAACAAACTTGATCTAATTGACACATACAGAATGCTGTACCAAACAACTGTATAATATATGCTCTTTTCATATGTATATGGACCATTAGCCACAATATGACCACATCAAATTATTGAAATCATATGTGAATTTAAGTTAGAAAACAACAAAGTTACCTAGAAAATACTCATATGTGTGGAAAATTATCAATGCTTTGCTATATAACCCATGAATGAAATATAGTGAAACTTAGAGAACATTCTGAACTAAAAAATAATAAAAGTATAACATATCAAAACTTGTGAAATATAGCTGAAGTCATGCTCAGAGATAAATGTATAAACATGTCCACTCATTAGAAACATAGGAAAATTAAATATGAATTATCTACCCATACATCTCAAAATTTTTTTAAAGGAATAAAAGGAAAAACAAATTAACCTCCAAAAGCAGAGAAGATAACAAAGAACCAGAAGTTTAAAATATGAAAAAATTTAAAACAAACATACACTGGCAGGGTTCAATAAAGACAACAGTTGTTTCTTTGACAAAGATAATATTTATATATCATTACCAAAGCTGTCCAAGGGAAATAATGCACAACAACTAACCTCAGATGATAAAACTGACATCACTATAAATCACACAGACATTATTATATATACATATTACAAACAAGATTATTCCAATAATTTGATATCATGGACAAGATGTAGAATTCCTAGGAAAAATAACTCATCAAAACTATACAAGAATGTGGACCCAGCACCCAGATACTGGTTTCTAATATTATTCTCCAAACAGAGAAAACAAGACTCTATTTTTAATTTTTTGTGGTAATTTCGTACTGCTTTCCACTGTGGCTGCCCCAGTGTACATTCCCACCAACAGTGCAAAAAGGTTCCCCTCTCTCCACATCCTTGCCACACTTGTGGTTTGTTGATTACTTGATGTTAGCCATTCCAACCCATGTGAGGTTTTAATTTGCATTTCTCTGATGATTAGTGATGTTGAGCATCACTACTTTTCATACATCCATTGGCCAACTATATGTCCTCTTTGGAGAAATGTCTATTCAGGTCCTTTGCCCATTTTTTAATTGGTGTACCTTGGGTTCTTTTGGTGTTGAGTTTTGTAAGTTCTCTATTAATTTTGGATATCAACCCCTTATCAGATGTATCAGTGAATATTGTCTCCCATTAAGTTGGTTGTCTTTTTATTTTGTTGATGGTTTCCCTTGCTGTGCAAAAACTTTTCAGTTTCATGTAGTCCCCTTTTTTAAATTTTTTTTTTGTTTTCCTTGATTGAGAAGATAATTCAGAAAAAATTGCTATGGGCAATGCCCTAGATTTTGTCTCCTATGTTTTCCTCTTCAATTTTTATGTTTTTGGGTCTAACATTTAAGTCTTCAATTCATTTTGAATTTATTCTTGTGTGTGGTGTAAGAAGGTGGTTTACTTTAATTTTTCTGCATATTCCCATCCAATTTTCCCGAAACCATTTATTGAATAAACTATCTTTAGCCCATTGTATGTGTTTGCTTCCTCTGTCAAGTATTAGTTGACTATAAAGGTGTCAGTTTACTTCTGGGCTCTCTTTTCTGTTCCATTGATCTATGTGTCTGTTTTTGTGCCACTACAATGCTGTTTTGATTATGATAACCTTATAGCAGAGTCTGATATCAGGTAGTGTGAGTCCTCCATCTTTTTTCTTTTTTTCCTCAAGATTGCTGTTGTTGTTTGGAGCCTTTTGTGGTTCCACATAAATTTTTGAAATATTTGTTCTAGTTATGTGAAATATGTCATTGGTATCTTGATAGGAATGTCAATGAATCTATAGATTGCTTTTGGTAGTGTGGACACTTTAATGATGTTATTTTTCCTGTATATGAACATGATATGTGCTTCCACTCATTTGTTTCTTCTTCAGTGTCTTATCATTTTCTGAGTATGGGTCTTTTACATCCTTGGTTAGATTTATTCTTAGGTATTTTATTTTTTTGAAGCAATTGTGGATGAGATTGTTTTCTTTTTTCTGATAGTTCACTTTTGGCAAATAAAAATGCAACTGATATCTGGATAATAATTTGTATCCTGCTACTTTACTAAAGCTGCTTATCAGTTCTAGTAGTTTCTTGGCAGAATCTTTAGTGTTCTCTATTGCTGGGATCAAATCATTTGCAAATAATGAGTTTTACTTCTTCATTTCCAATTGTGATTCCACTTCTAGGAATTTATCTGAAGAAACCCAAAACACTAATTTAAAACAATATAAGCATCCTTATGTTAATTGCAGCATTATTTATGATAGCCAACACATGGAAGCAGCCTAACTATCCATCAGTAGAAGAGTGGATAAAACAACTATGGTACATTTCCACACTGAAGATGTTGGGAACGACCCTGCCTAGTTTTAGAGACTATAACCCCTTGTGGCTAAGGCTGAGTAAGAAGACCTTGGGACCATAAGCCACTAAAGAAACAAAGCTTATCGTCTTGGTAGGGGTGCCACTTCTGCCCCCTTTCTCTTCACACTGCTTGGCCCTGGGCAGATGACTGGTTAGCCAATGACAGGTAAGATTCCTCAAAGGAGGGATGACCTAAGACAGGCACAATCATGAAGTGGCCCTCAGGGAAGGACTTGAGGGGCTATAGAAAAAGGGGGTGATGGACCCTCACCCCTTGGCTTTGACATAGCTTGAGTCCTCATTCTGTCTGCAAGAAATATCCTAATCTCTTGGTTGCCCTACTTCCCCTGCCTGACTTAAGCCTGAAACAATGCTGGAGGTGGGTGTGGCTCTATGCTAGAAAGGGTGGGTTCCCTAGGGCAATCAGGCCTAAGAAAGAATGCATAAAATCCTATGAAACCTACTTTTCTAATACCCTCAATTTAAATGATAAGGGTCCAAGCCTGAGGTCAGTTTGTTCCTCAAAGTTTTATGGCCCTTTAACTATCCGGATCCTGACTCAGAATAAGCCCTCAGAATTCTTTGAATGTTATCTAATCATTTTTGCCTGACAATGATTGATGAGCTTTACATATGCACCAAGTATTCCTATGCAAATTAAACCCAATAAAAGCTTGTCAAGGCAAGGGTTGGGGTGCTCTCCCCTTGAGAGAGTGGCCATGCTGTCCCTTTTTCTCCACAGAACTCGGTAGTCAGTGTGAATTTGTCTCATCTCATCCATAATGCCTTGGACACTGTGGACTGGTGTCTGCATCAGAAATACTACTTAGCTATGTAAAAAAAGAACATTTTACCCTTTGTGACAGCATGGATGGACCAGGGGGACATTATCCTAGGTGAAATAAGCCAGTCAGAGAAAAACAAATACCACATGATTTCACTCATATGTGGAATCTAATGAACAAACTGAAATAAAAGCAAAATAGAGACAGACATAACATAAATAGAGAGCAAGCTAAAAGCTCTGAGGCGATGGTTAGGGGGAGGAGGAATTGAGAAAAAATAAAAAGCTCTTTCGTGGACATGGACAATAGTGTGGTGATTGTGGAGGGGGAAGGGGGATGAGTGGAGGTGGAAGAGGGTATAAAGGAGATGAATGATAATGGCAAAAAAATGCAATAAAAAGTAGAAAATAAAGAAAAAAGAAAGCAAGATTCCCTGGACAAGTAGCTGATTTTAGAACAGGCACAGCAAATATAAACATGAACCTGGAGTATGTTGTGGTGCCAGAAAGTAAGAAAGTTTTCAGAATAAAAATAAACAACCAACACCTAAAAACCTCACATTGATATTAGTGTGTCAAAGGGAGAGAGGACCCCCAAAAAGATTTCCAATAGTCAAAGCCAAAACAGTTTGAGCAACAAATATAATATTATAATATAAAGTATTATTATATTATAACCCAAAGTATAAAATAAGTATGTATGAGACTATACTGATATAAGTAAATGATTGAATGAATAAATAAATACATAAATGGCAGAGACTAGACAAATCTCCTGTGCAAAAACCATTCCAACTTCTGTAGATACTCTGACCTGAAACTGTACACCTTCATATTTTTAAGTATGGGCTGCACAACATGGCTTTTTTTAAATGAAAAAGTACAATATGTAAAGGGAGAGGAAAAAGTAACCTTATCAAGGAGAGTTTGGCCAACACTAGCTCTAGCCAGGTGATCAAATTTAACATCCACAGGGGTAAGTCATATTGATGGTGTATACTATTCATATGATGTAATGAGAATGGTATTTTTACTTCTGTGGTCTTCTGTTTAAAAACACATTACTCCAGTTTAATCATAGTGAAAATAATTTTGAAAAATCCCATTTGAGAGACAGTCTCCAAAATACTTAAACTGTAATGCTCAAAACTACCAAAATCATCAAAAACAAGCAAAGTTTGAGGAACTGTCATGAACAAGAGTTGTCTAATAAGACATAATCATTTAATATCATGTGATATCCAGATAAAGTCTTAGAACAGAAAAAGGACATTCGGACAAAACCTGAGGAAATCTGATAAAATATGGAACTTCAGTCAATTAAAAAAATCGTGGAGAAAATGAAAAGAAAAAAATTATAGAAAACAATGATAGGGTAATAGAATAAGTCATTGGATAAGAAATGAAATGTTTTTGGTTTGTGCAGGAACACAAGATAGTATCTTATACCAATGCATCTCACTGAGATCAGGGAGGAAGCACCTATGAAGGGCCTTGCAAATACAACACATGGCTGAGACTCTTAGAAAAGTTGGAGGTATTTTGTTGCTTTTAATAAATGTTAAATATCATATCCAGAGGGGAAAACACTGCTTTGTAATACAGAAAACAAACTTTTATCTTTTATTGTATATACATTATGGACATTCCTTTCTTTCAAGAATGTTGTGAGATTAAATAAAATAAAATTTTAAAAAATATATGCCCCGTGATAGAAAAATCTAAATAGTCTTATACATTTGATGTTTTGATACTAATAGCTTCACATAACTTACATAATTATATTTTATTCTATACAGGAACAAAAACATAAACAAAAATCCTCCCTGAAAAGAAACTCTAGATTCTGATGACTTTATCACTAAAAAAAAAAGAGAAATTACCCAACATGTTTTGTAAAAGTGACATAAGTCTGCCACCATATTCCCCATATAAAAATGTATTTTATATACATATATACAGTTTATATACAGTGTTCATAAATAGAAGTATTATATATATTAAATTTTAGGTATTAAAGTTTATTTTATATAGAAGTATATAAAAACTAGTAGAGCTGATATATCTCAAGGCTATTTCAAGAAAGGAAAATAAAAGGCCAGTTTCTCTTATGAACATAGTTGCAAAATAGAGAAAAATAGCAAACAGAATTTGAAATGTGTAAAAACAATGTTACATTATAACCAGATTATATTTACAATGGAAATGTAAAAATGGTTTAACATTTGACAACCAATTATTATAATTTGCCATATTAACAAAAAAAGTAGAAGGAACACATAATCGTCAATAGAGAAAAAAAGAAGGTAATAGAATTCTACCTCAATCATGCATAAAAACAAAAACAACCAAATAACAAACCAATTCACAAACTAGGGAATAAAGGGAAGTTACTTAATATGATAACACATTTGTAAAAAAACAGATAAAGAAATTATTGTGTTTTATGAAATACTGTCTCCTATCCCTAAGTGTGGGAACAAGAAAGAATGCTGCTACCTATCACTATTTCTATTACTCATTGGAAGCAGAGGTCTTAGTCAGGACTGAGAAATAATGAATCTAAAAAAAGGACTAGGTCCTGGCTGGTGTGACTTAGTGGATTGAGCACTGGCCTGCAAACCAAAGGAAGAGTTGCTCCTTCGATTCCCATTCAGGTCACATGCCTGGGTTGCGGGCCAGGTCCCCATTAGGGGGAGTGAGAGAGGCAACCACATATTGATGTTTCTCTCCATCTCTTTCTCCCATTCTTCCCCTCTGTCAAAAAATAGATAAATAAAATCTCTAACAAAAATAATAAATATTAATAAAAGGATTAGGTATCTGCTGGATAGAGCAATCTTGCTGTAGGTCCCTGTTTTTCATGACTTTGAATATTTCTTGCCAATCCCTTCTAGGTTGCAAAGTTTCTTTTGAGAAATCAGTGGACAGTCTTATGGGAACTGCCCTGTATATAACTAACTTCTTTCTTCTTGACATTTTAAAGATTTTCTCTTTATCTTTAACCTTTGGCATTTAACTTATGATGTGTCTTGGAGTGGGCCTCTTTGCAACCATCTTGTTTGGGACTCTTTGTGCATCGTGGACTTGCATGTCTATTTCCTTCACTAAATTCAGAAAGATTTATTTCATTATTTTTTCAAATAGATTTCCATTTTCTTGCTCTTTTTCTTCTCCTCCTTTCGTCTCTATAACAAAAGTGTTGGGACCCTTGAAATCGTCCCAAAGGCTGCTTACACTAGCCTCAATTTTTGGATTATTTTTTCTTCTCTTTCTGATTGGTTGTTTTTTGCCTTTTTATGTTCCAAATCATTGACTTGATTCGTAGCTTCATCCACTTTACTGTTGTTTCCTTGTAAATCATTTTTTTTATTTCAATTAGTATATCCCTTGTTTCTGACTGTATATTTTTCATGCTTTTGAGGTCTTCACTAATTCCCTTGAGCATCTTTATAACCAGTGTTTTGAACTCTGCATCTGATAGATTGCTTATCTCCATTTTGTTTAGTTCTTTTCCTGGAGATTTGTTGTATTCCTTCATTTAGGCCACATTTCTTTGTCTCATCATTTTGGCAGCCTATCTCTGTTTGTTTCTATGTATTAGGTAGAGTTGCTATGACTCCCTGTCTTAGTAGTGTGGTCTAATGTAGTAGGTGTCCTATAGGGTCCAGTGACACATCACCCAAGCTGGGTACTTGAGGTACATCCTCCTCTTGTAGTTGAGCCTGGATAGTTGTTGGCAGGTCAATGGGAGAGATTTACCCAGGCCACTCAGTTGCAAGGACTGGCTGTGACTACTGACTATAAATCTCTACTCTTTGTGGAGAATCAGCTGTGCAGAGGCAGGGTGGTGGTGCTCTGAATCAAAGGGCAGATAAAGAGCTTCTGACAGAAGAAAAAACTAAAGGAATACCTCATCATCAAACCATTATTATATGAAATGTTAAAGGGACTTACTCAAAAAAAGAAGTCAAAATTATGAACAATAAAATGGCAAAAATACACATCTATCAACAATTGAATCTAAAAAACAAACTAAGCATACAAAAAGAACAGACATAGAATCATGGATATGGATAGCATTTTGATGGCTGCCAGATAGAAGGGGTATGTGAGGTAATGGGTGAAGAGGTGAGGGAACTAAGAAGTACATAATTCTGTTCCAGCCATGGGGACATAAAGTACAGTATAGAAAATGGAGTAGCCAAAGAATTTATCCGCATGACCCATAGGCATGAACAATAGTATGGGGATTGCCTGAGGGTGTAGGCAGTCCTGGGTATAGGTGGGCAAAAGTAGAAACATTGAGACAACTATAATAACATAATCAATAAAATATAATTTAAAAAAAGGATTAGAAAGGAAAAAAATAAAAGTACCATTTTTAGACAATGTAATTATGTATGAAAAAATCCAAAAACATCTTGAGATAAATACTCCTGTAAATATATAATTTGTTCAAGGTCATTGTACAAGATCAATACATGCACCTATGCAATAAAAATACAATATAGAAAAATAAAATAAAATATCCATTAAAAAATGCAAGAAATGTCATCTAGGCATACCTCTACAAAAGTTATACAATACTTTTACACAGAAAACCCTACAACATTATTGGGAAAATACTAAAAATACTCCAATAGAGAAATAAATCTCTTTATGAATTGGAAGATCCAATATTATAAAGATGTGAATTTTTTCAAAATTAATCCATAGCTTCAGTGCAACTGCAAATAAAAATCCTAACAAGGGTGTGTGTTTATCCTTGTGTATTTGTGTGTGTGTTTGTAAATTGAAGAGCTGATTTTAAATTTTATTTAAATTTCAAATGCCCCAAAATAGCCAAGAACTATAATTTCTTGAAAAAAAGTAAAAGAACCTATGCGGTTATTATAAAGTCTTATAAAGATACAGTAATTAAGACAGGGTATCATGCAAAAAAAAAAAAAAAAGTAAACCAATAAGAAAAAAGAGATAATCCAGAAATAAACCCAAACACAAATGAAGAAAAGATTACTTTGTCAATAAATGGTCTGGGTCAATTGGATATCCATAAGCAGAAAGAAATGAACTTTGACTCTAATAACACATATGAAAATTAATATAAATTGGATTGAGGATACAAATAAAAGTAAAAATAAAAGATTCAAAATTTTAAATATAAGTAAATATATTCTTGATCCTAGGGTAGAAAGCATTCATCAAACAGGACCTCTAAAAGCATTAATCATGAGAAGTAAGATTAAAAATTGGACTTTTCTTTATCAACAGCTACCATTAAATGAATAAAAAGTGTTAGAGGTGTTAGCTAATGCTTCTAGGGCAATTACAATGCAATATAAATCAATCAAATCAATATTTTTGCACCGGAGAATTACACAGTCTTATATGTCAAATACAAATTTTAAAAAAGGGATGAAACAGGATAAAAAGGCAAGCTACAAAGTGGGAGAATTTATATAACTGATGACACCATTGAAGTTGTTACTGCTGTATAACAAATTACTCCATAATTAATGGCATAAAACTCCATTATGATATACTAATGTATTCAGTTGTTAGAAATTTAGAAGTGACAGTGGGGATAGCTTGTCACTGATGCTCAATGTCTGAGACCTCAGCTGAGGAGACTCAAAGGCAGAGAGTGACTTAATGGTTGGGGGCCACATGAGTGCCTGGTGTCTGGATTGGGGCTGTGTTGCCTAAATGTGACCTCACCATGCTGACAGAGAACCTCTATAGCATCATCAAGGTGGTAGAACTTCTTACATGATGGCTCAGGGTTTGTAGGCTTACATGGCGGTACAAATGTTTCAGAAAATAAATTGGAAGCTATATTACTGTTTATAACCTAGCATCAAAGTTCACATGGTATTATTTTTACCAAGTTGTGGAGGTCAAAGAAAATATAAGCTCAACTGAAATCAAAGGTAAAAAACAAAGATCTCACTTCAAAGTCAGAGAAATGTCAGTAAACTTTATTGTCATGTATTTAAACTACCCAGACTCATATATAGAATACATAAAATGCTCCTTGTATATCATTATGACAAAGACAGACAATACCCTCCCCCAAAAGAACAGAAAATAGCCCAGAGTTCAAATTATAAGAGAGGAAATTACTGTTATGCTTTATATGAACTCTATTAACCTACTTGTATATTCAGAGACTTTTAAAAAAGATATTAGACACTACATAATTTTAAAGTGCTAATAGAGGAGATTGTTACTTGATGGATGTGAAGAATGGATAGAACCTGAAGAAATGAGAAAGGGAAATTATTTAATATCTAACCTCTCCTCCCAGGTAAAGATTGGTCTCTGCAGCTATGATCTGTGGTTGGGAATTAAAGTTGAGCAAGTATCGATAATAAAAGGACATCTATTAAGTCATCTAACCAGGCTTCATGGTCTCTCTCTTCTGGAGAAAGTCCCATTTTCAGGGACATGACCCATATATACAGTTAAAGCAGAAGCAGTCATGCCCACATGACACAACTCTCCTCTAGTACAAATGACAGATTAAAAGTGGGTCCAATATTTAGGCTAGGACAATCATCTCTTCCTCTAGTTGGACCAGTTGGCTATTGTGAAAAGTCTGTGTGTCATCTTTGTCTGGATGAGCAGACTGGGAACCAGAAATCTCACAATCTTCCAGCCAAATCTTTCACTTCATAGATTCACAAGCAGAGAAAATTAGTCTGAAAAGATGGAGAATAATGAAGTAGATACAAATAATAAAACAAAAAAATGAAAGATGTGGAAATAAAATCGAGTCTTCAAACCCCTAGGTTCATCTTTTTCTTCATAACAGGATATTTCCTAGCTTTGTTAAATAGTGCAATATACTTATAATTCCTTGTCCTTTTTGTTTAACTGGGTTTGTGAACACAAATCAAATGAAGTTGACTAATGCAAGAACAAAGGAGAGCTGAATGTGTAGTCCCAGGCAATTGTAGGCTCAGTGAAAAGCATATTAATAATATTTATTGAGGATTTACTTTATGCCAGATATTACTTCATTTAGTCCTCTCAAAGGATCATACACGTAAGTAATATCTCCTATTAGAGAAGAAAAGAACTGACACTTAGGGTACCTAAAGTAATGTACCCAATTTTGCACTAGACAATAGAAGACCTGAACATCAAACCTCTTAGGTTCCAAAGCCTTTGCTCTTTGCTTGTATATTCTATACATCAGATCCAGAAGGCTAAATAATAAGCAAGAACTGGATTTGAAGTGAAATGAAGTGAAATGCCGAGTAAGTTGTAGTCTGCAGAGATTCTTGGATCCAAACATACACTTTATAGAATAGCTGTGTAGGAGACAGTTCTGTGTGGCATGGGCCCAGCTCTCACTCAGAGATGCACAGGACCCATGACCATGGATAGGTTCTCCCGTGGGGAATCAGGCCTGCAATGTACCTAGGCGACTTTGAGACTTGTTATTGCTAAAACTCCCTTACCCTGAATTGAGACAGCAAGTGCTTACTGTAACTTCCTAAAATCCATGCTAAAACTCCCCAGTTTAGAGTATAACTGGTTCAACCACTTTTTCCTTTTCATTTGCAAATATCCCTCTTCTGTGTGGCATTGGTTCCTTTGTTTTCTGTAAAGGGTAACCACCTAAAGTGAATCTGTTCATAGTAAATGAGGACCATCATGTAATGTGCCCAGAAAAAGAAATAAAGGCTGTCATGGTAGATGCTGTGGCTTTTGGCTCCTCTTGAGACCAAAAGCGCCCGTCCTTTTCCTCCACAGGACCCAGCAGTCTGTGTGAATGTCTCGTGTCACATCCACAATGTGGCAGATCCCATGAGCCGGGGTGCGCATCAGAGTTGTGAACAAACCTTGGGGCAGGAGAGGCTATAAAGCAAGGTAAACTTGATTAGATTTTTTTTCAGTTGAGACTTTTTTTATGTATTTTTTCTATTGCCATTTAGTCCCTTTACACCCTGCCCAGCAATCATGTTGTCCGTGTCCATGAATCCTTTTCCCTTTTTGCTCAGTCCCTCTACCCCTTAACCTCCCTGTGCCCCCTTAGCTGTCATCTTGCTCTCTATCTATGAGTCTGTCTCTGTTTTCCTTGTTAGTTCAGTTTGTTCATTAGATTCCACATATGAGTGAAATCATATGGTATTTATCTTTTTCTGAATGATTTATTTCACATAGCATAATATTCTCCAGGTCCATCCATACTGTTGCAAAGTGTACATATTTTTCTTTTTTTACAGTGAAATGGTATTACCTTGTGTAAATATCCCATAGTAGTTTTATGCACTCATCTGATAGACAGTTGGGCTGTTTCCATATCTGGACAATTGTAAATAATGCTGCAATGAATATAAATGTGCTATGTCCTTTTGAATTGGTGTTGTGGATTCCTTTGATATAGGTATTCCCAGAAGTGGGACTGCAGGGTCAAAAGGCAGATTTTTTTATTCTTTGAGGTATCTCCATACTGCTTTCCACAGTGGCTGCAACAATCTGCCTTCCCAATAGTGCAAAAGGAGTCCCTTTTCTCCACATCCTCGCCAGCACTTGTTGTTTGTAGATTTATTGATGATAGCCATTCTGACAGGTGTGAGATGTTATCTCATTTTGGTTTTAATTTGCATTTCTCTGATGACTAGTGACACTGAGCATCTTTATATGCCTATTGGCCATCTGTATGTCCTCTTTGGAAAAGTGTCTATTTAAGTCCTTTGCACATTTTTTAATTGGATTGTTTGATTTTTTGGTGTTGAGTTTTGTAAGTTCTTTATAAATTTTGGATATTAACCCCTTATCAGATGTATTGGTAAATATGTTCTCCCATTCTGTGGGTTGTCTTTTATTTAGTTGATGTTTTCCTTTTGCTGTGCAAAATCTTTTTAGTTTGAAATAGTCCCATCTGTTTATTTTTTTTCTTTAATTTCTCTTGTCTGGGGAATTATATAAGATAAAATATCACTACAATCAATGTCTGAGATTGCTGCCTATGTTTTCTTCTATGATTTATGGTTTCAGGCTTAACATTTAAGTCTTTAATTCATATTGAATTTATTCTTGTGTGTGGTGTAAGAAGGTGGTCTAGTTTCATTTTTCTGCATGTATCTGTCCAATTTTTCCCAACACCATTTGTTGAATAAACTCTTTAGCCCATTGTTTGTGCCTGCTTCCTCTGTCAAGTATTAATTGACTATAAAGGTGTGGGTTTATTTCTAGGCTCTTTATTCCATTCCATTGATTTTTGTGTCTGTTTTATGCCAGTACCATGCTGTTTTGATTGCTACTATGGCCTTATAGAATACTTTGATATTAGGTAGGATAATTCCCCCAAGTGTTTTCTTTTTTCTCAGAATCTCTGTTGCTGTGTAGGGCCTTTGGTGGTTCCATATAGATTTTTGAAATATTTGTTCTAGTTCTGTGAAATATGTCATTGGAATCTTGATAGGAATAGTGTTGAATCTATAGATTGCTTTGGGTGGTATGGACATTTTAATGATGTTAATTCTCCTATCCATGAACATGGTACGTGCTTCCACTTATTGTGTATTTTCAATTTTTTCTTCAGTGTCATATTATTTTGAGTAAAGGTCTTTTACATCCATGGTTAAGTTTATTCCTAGGTACTTCACTCTTTTTGAAGTTATTGTGAAAGGTATTGTTTTCTTAATTTCCCTTTCTGTTAGTTTATTATGAGCTTATAAAAATGTAACTGATTTCTGGATATTAATTTTATATCTTGCTATGTTGATAAATTCATTTATAAGTTCTACTAGTTTCTTGGTGGAATATTTGTGGTTATCTATATACAATGTCATGCAATCTGCAAATAATGATAGTTGTATTTCTTCCTTTCCAGTATAGATGCCTTTCATTGCTTCTTCTTGTCTGATTGCTGTGGCTAGGACTTCCAGTACTTTGTGGAATAAGAGAGGTGAAAGCAGACATCCCTGTCTTGTTCCCAATCTTAAGGGGCACACTTGTAGTTTGTCTTGAGTATGACACTGGTAGTGGGATTGTCTTAAGTGGTCTTTATTATGTTTAGATATGTTCCCTGTAATCCCACTTTGCTGACAGTTTTTATCATAAATGGGTGCTGGATTTTATCAAATGCTGTTTATGCATCTATTGATATAATCATGTGGTTTAATCCTTCATTTTGTTTATGTGGTGAATCACATCTATTGATTTGCAAATGTACCAACCTTGCATTGCTGAAATAAATACTACTTCATCATAGTTTATGATCTTGCCAATGTATTGCTGTATTTGGTTTGCTATTATTTTTTGAGGATTTTAACATCCAAGTTTGTCAGGAATGTTGGTCTCTAATTTTCTTTGTTCATAGTGTCTTTGTCTGGTTTTGGAATTAGGATGATGCTGGCTTTGTAAAATGAGTTTGGGAGCCTTTTCTCCTCTTGAAATTTTGGCAATATTTTAAGAAAGAGAGGTGTTAGATCTTCTTGGAATGTTTGGTAAAATTCACTTGTGAAGCCATCCTGGCCAGGATTTTTGTCTGTTGGAAGTTTTTTGATTACTGCTTCAATTTCTTTAGGTGTAATCTGTCTATTCAGATTCTCTGATTCTTCTCCATTTAGGTCGGAAGATTGTATGCTTCTAGGAATTTATTAATTTCATTCCATTTAGGTTGTCAAGTTTGTGGGCACATAGTTGTTTATAATATTTTCTTACAATCATTTGTATTTCTTTGGTGTTAGTTGTTATTTCTTCTCTTTCATTTTTCATTTTATTTATTTGGGTCTTTTCTCCTATTTTCTTGATGAATCTTGTTAAAGGTATGTGAATCTTGTTTATCTTTTCAAAGAACCAGCTCTTGGATTCATTGATCTTTTGTATCATTTCTTTAGATTCTATTTTGTTTATTTCTTTTCTGATTTTTATTATGTCTTTCCTTCTACTCACTTTGGGCTTTATTTGTTGTTCTTTTTCACATTCCTTTAAGTGTAAAGTTAGATGGTTCAATTGAGTTTTTTCTTGTTCTTTGAGATAGGCCCATAATGCTATGAGTTTCCCCTCTTAGGATTGCTTTCTTAATGTGCCACAGATTTTGGATTGTTGCGTCTTCATTTTTTTTTGTTTTGTTTCAAGGCATCTTTTGATTTCTTCCTTGACACCATTATTGATCCATTCATTGTTTAATAACATTTATTTAGGTTCCTTGTTTTTGCATATTTTTCAGTGTTCTTGTGATCGATTTCTATTTTCATAGCATTGTGGTCAGAGAATATGCTTGATATGATTTCAATCTTCTTAAATTCATTGAGTCTTGTTTTGTGTCCTAACATGTGTTCTATTATAGAAAATGTTCCATGTGCACTTGCACAGTATGTATATTCTGCTACTTTGGGGTGAAATGCTCTGAAGATATCAGGTTAATCCATTTGATCTAGTGTGTGGTTTAAGGTCACTGTCTCCTTGTTGATTTTCTTCTTGGAAGATCTATACATTGAAATCAATGGTGTGTTAAAATTCCCAATAATGATGGTATTTCTGTTGATTTCTCCTTTTGTGTCCATCAAGATTTGCTTTACATATTTAGGAGCTCCTATATTGGGTGCATAAATGTTTACTAGGGTTATATCCTTTTGTTCTATTGTTCTCCTTATCATTATGTAGTGTCCTTCTTTGTTACTGTAGACTTTGTTTTAAAGTGTATTTTGTTGTATATAAGTACTGGTACCCCAGCTTTTTTCCCATTTGCATGAAATATCTTTCTCTATCACTTTACTTTTACACTCAATTTTAGCCAAAAGGCTGAGACATGACTCACCCCTTTACTTTTACTGTGTGTACCTTTCCATCTGAGTTTGGTCACTTGGAGGCAGCATATATTTGGGTCTTGTTTTCCTATCCATTCAGCTAGCTTATGTCATTTTGTTGTATTATTTAAATCATTTATATCTAAGTTGATTATTGATAGATAAATATTTAGTGCCATTTTATTGTTAGAGTATTTTCCTCTGTTTTTTTTTCTTTCTCTTTTTCTTTTTCTTCTTCTTAAAGCTAGCCCTTTAACATTGGTTGCAGTACTGCTTTGGTGTTAACAAACTCCTTTAGTTTTCTTGTATGAGAAGCTCCTTATTTCTCCTTCAATTTTAAATGATAGCCTTTCTGTATAACGTAGCCTTGGTTATAGGTTCTTGCTTTTCATCACCTTGAGAATTTCATGCCACTCCCTTCTGGCTGAAATGTTTTTTTTTTGGAAAATCAGATGACAGTCTAATTGGTGTTCCCTTGTATGTAACTACCTGCTTTTCTATTGTGGCTTTTAGGATTCTCTCCTTGTATTTAAGCTTTGCCAGTTTATTTATGATGTGCCTTGGTGTAGGCCTCTTTGGGTTCAACTTATTTGGGACTCATGGGCTACCTGGACTTGTATACTTTTTCCTTCACCAGATTCAGGAAGTTTTCAGTCATTATTTATTCAAATGGATTCTCAATCCTTTGCTTGCTCTCTTCTCCTTCTGGTATTCCCATGATGTGAATATTGTTATGCTTCATGTTCTCAAAAATGTTTCTTAAGCTCTCCTCATTTTTTTTTAATTCTTTTTTCTTTTTGCTGCTCTGCTTGGATTTTTTTTAAACCTTGTCTTCCACAACACTGAAAAAGTTCTCTGCTTCATCCAACCTACTGTCTAATACTTCTAAGGTATTATTTATTTCAGATCTTGCACTCTTTATTTCTGATTGGTCTGTTTTCATGGTTCTTATATCTTTTTTCATGCCATTGAGTATCCTTATAATCATTACTATAAAGTCCCTAACTGATAGATTGCTTGCCTCCATTTCATTTAGTTCTTCTTCTGGAGAATTCTCTTGTTCTTTCATTTTGGGCTTATTTCTTTGTCTTCTCATTGGTTGCTTCTGTGTGTTTGTTTCTATGTATTAATAGATCTGCAAAGACTCTGGTGTAGGCCTTTGTCAGATGCTCTTTGTGACTTTCCCTGGTCAATCTGTTTGGAGGTATCAGCAACACACCGTTTGTGGTTTCCTCTGCTGGGCTGCGTGTGTGTAGAAAGAACCAGCGCCACTCCGAGACCAGATTTTGTCAGCACTGGGCCCAGGGGAGGATCAGCTAAAGTCTCAGAGCTTCCAAGATCCCCCTTGGTTGTTAAAGTAATCACTGACCTAGCCTCCAGCTGTACTCAGCAGCCCTGCTTAAACTCCATAGGGTTGGGCAGAGTAATTCCTGCTGGTGGGGCTTTTGCTTCCCCTCAGGTTGATGCCACTTTGAGAGGAGTGCTCTTCCTGAAGAAGATGGCCTCTGCAGTATGGGGGGATGACTCAGCACAGTGATCCTGATGGCTTATCCCTCAGTTTTCTCCCTTGAGCCGCCAGCCCCATATATTACTCAATTCCCTCTAGTCCACTCTGCTCTCCCTTTGCCAGAGCTTAAGGTAAGTGTCTGAAAATGAAATTTTGTGTGCTGACCCTTTAAGAGGCTCTGTACATCTCCAGCCATCTCTCCCTGGTAGACAGAAACTGTGCTATTTTTTATACCATATATTATTTGGGTTTGTTTCCCAGCCCTGATGCTGTAAGCTACTGAAATATCTCTCCAGAACTTCAACTGCCACCTGTTGAGCTCAGTCAGCCCTCTCATGCCTCCTCCACACTCTCCACCAGTCACGTTGTGGTGAACTGACTTCTACCATCTGTGCATGGATTTAAAACGTCTCTGTCTAGTTTTCAGGTTATTCAGGATGATTTCTCTATAATTTCATTGTAATTCTAGATTGTTAGTGTTGCTTCCACTCACTTCTACACCATGTTCGGTCCCTTGAGAAGATGTTTTCAAAATTATATTTAGGCTGGACAAAGGACCAATTCAGCATGTTACCACTCTGCGGGGTGGAGGAGCAATAATGATGTATCATGGTACAATTTTAAACATTTTTTATGCATTTGGAAATTAGGGTATTTGGAATCATTTTTAACTGCAACATACATATATCTTAAATTCTATTAATTAGACAATTATTAGCTAATGTTTCTGATGATATCAATATATACAACATTACATACTATGGGGTTAATAAGTCCACTCACAACAAGCTAAATTAAATGTTATGGAGCTAAATTAACGCAGATTTCTAACTAAAAGTAATAATTTATCCAATTGAAAATGAAAATCAAGCAAAAATACCATTGATGTTATTTTATACCTATAACAACCAATAACAAATACTTCTGTAGTATTCTGAGCATTTCAACACTGTGTCACATAAAGTAGAAGCTTTACAATGTTGACACATGCAGCATTCTAAATACAATAAAATAAGTCCCATCGTACTATAGTAATTTTTTAAGTTTAGAAATTCAAATTTCATTAATCCTTAGTAACTCAATGGCTTTATGGTGACTTTTAGTAAGTTGAAAACTGAAGAATAAATATCTATAGAAATGGGCATCATTCACCATAAAGATAAAAAGAAAGGACTTATATTTGGGGAATATCTCACAGACTACCAGATGCTAACAAATAAACCTTGGTCTAAAACTCAAGTATTACTATTTCAGATGTGAAAATCTTGACTAAAGAACAAGGTAAAAATAAACATGAAGATATCCTAAATAAAGTAGACACTATATATTGGAAATGAATGGGAAACTATAGTCAACCAAGTTTTGATTTGAAGCATTTTGTACATTAAGGAGATTTGTGGAGGCAGCAGAGTGGAGGCTGGGTGGGTGCAGGGCACAGTTAAGCAGTGAAACCATGAAGAAAGCCTTCCCGGGAATTGTCCACTGAACTATGGTGATCACACATGGTCTGAAGAGAAATGATCTAATGTGACGGACTTGATAAAAAATAAATGAGGGAAAAGGAAAATGAAAGAGTCAAAATCCAGCAGAGCATGAGAACAGTGGTTCTACTCATGTGGACAAAATAAAAAAAAGTGATTACAAGTGGTATCCTGCTTCCAAGGAACATATTAAATTTGAGACAACTATAGAAATTCAAATAAATACATGTTTTAAGCCAGTGGAATAAGTAAATAAAAGAAAAAGAGGACAAAGGTAAAATTCAAGGCTTAAGATGTAGATTAGAGAATTAAATAATAAGGGAGATGTTAATCAAATCCCCAAAAAGTAAATAAACCAACAGATTGAGTACATAAAAAGAAGAGATTTGAGCACATGGGAATCTTCCTTGTTAGTAGGTAGCAGAAAAGAATGGACTCTTGTAAAATATAGAACCAGAAGAAAGGACCAGAGTTGGGAAGAAAAAGGAGAAAGTATATACTTGCAAAAGCCAAAAGAAGTAAAGTATTTCAGAAGAGAGGCACATGTCACTGACACGGAGTGTGAGAGTTCAAATGAAAACAAAACCTGGGGGAACAACACTGCATAGGTGGGAAACATAAGGGCATTTTTAATATCTTCCAAGTGAAACATCTGAGTAAAATGTGGACACAGGAGATTAAATATAGGAACTTCAGAAAATAAATAGGGAGGTTATGGAGGTAGAGGTGTAGGTGGAAGGATCAGGGGCTTGGCAGGAGAGAGAGACTCTAAAATGGGGTTACAAAGATGGAGCTATACCAAGCAAATACTGTTTTTAAGAAAGGTTACTGTCTAAACACAAAGTGTACTACAGTAGCAAGAAGTTCTTTCATAATGATGCTATGCAATGTCCCATTTTGTCAATTCTAGTTTTAATAAAACAACTGATAGGAAACATCTTGACATTTCAGAGTTTGTAAACTAATGTCTTCCCTTTAAGGTGAAATGAAAATACTAACTGCTAGGGAGATATTCCTCCGTGGCATATTTAGTAAAATGGTGTCTTATTAACAGCTTCATTAATCTATGCATCCAACAACCTACAGAGTAATCTCAGTTTTTGTCATTCTGAATGAGGGCATCTGTTAATTTTTTCATTACTGAGCCATTTTATATTTATAATAAATGAGTTTCATCTTACTAGTTTTATCCAATTTCTCAAATTTAACCAGGATATAACGTGTGCTGATCTAAACTCACATCATGCTACAGTGCCCTTACATTTGTTTTGTCTTTAAATTCTGCTTTTCATATTTCTTCATGGATCCTATGAGTTGTTAATGATAATACTCACTAATATTATATTTAGAAGTATCTTATGAGAAACTGAGTGCATGTCCCTCCAGATTGACAGTGTGACCTAGAAAAGTTGGCCTACCAAAGGATCCTAGAAGGGGTATTTCAAATTATTTTTCAGTGGCACAATTCAAATGGCTATCACTTCTTTCAGATCAGTACTGTACTTCCCTTCTGTTAATTCTGTTAGACCTGCATCTCATTTATTCATTTGGTTTCCATTATCATACTGGGGAAAAAAATGAACTTACTTGGTCTGATTTGTTTGCCTCAAACATATTTGGCTTCACAGTGATAGCAGATGGGTATAAAAATACATGCATGTATATACTTTGCCTCTCTTCTTGGCAAGTGAATTAGTTCACAACACTTTCTGTAGCCCATCTCCCATTTAATGTCACAAATGGGATTCATTTTTTGGCAGTGAATATAAGTTGCCTAAAGAAAGGGGGTCATAACTTCCACTTTCATTTTTTATTAAAATCATATTATGTCAGGGTGTAATTATCATTTTTTGATGCAGTATAATTTATTCAGTGACCTTGAACCATGTTCCTTTGCTAATCTGAAAAGTTGAATCAGTATGCTAATGATTTCTACAACTTTACACACTTTCTTCTAATATAAGACCTTACAAATCTCAGTTTTTAGCTGAATACCTCTTTTACTGATAGAAAAATATTTGTGAGTTTTAGTAAAAAAAAAGCAGAGGCCAGGGTATAGCTTTTTAAAGTGAAACAAAATTGTGAGTTACACAGAAAAAACAAATGTTTATTTTTTTTACTTTTTATGAATTCATTATCTTCAGACCAAGTATTATTCTAGTAAAATCTCATTTGATATATTTAGTCTCTAGAATTCAACCATTACTTATCTTGCTGTATCTAATTCCTGAACAAGCATGAAGAAAAAATAACATTAAGGACAATGTATAAATAAATAAATTAAACCTAATAGTTTCAGATGATAATTTGGTATTCTTCCTAAACAAATGTTTAACCAACACTAAATACTTCTTTTCTAAACCTATCCATTTATGGACATGGGTTTTGATGCAAAATAGTTAGAAAAGGTAGAGAAAAGGCAGTCACTTTTGCAGCTGATGGTGGTGGTTGCATAATGGTTCCAAACTATGACCAGTGTGACCTATCTTCTAGTACAGGCTTGTTGCCACTAACACTTCTGCCACATCCAGCTCTGATTCACTTCAAAGTTCCGCCACCTTTGGTCATGCATTATTTTATATCCATCTCATTTGGTAAAACAACAAACCCAGAGTAATTCTTCATTCAGTCTCCCTTATAACCTCAAGCAACTGGTCCTGGAAAAAATCATGCTATACCATATATCCACAGCTTCATTATAAAAATAAACAACCTAAAATTAGATATTTGTGTGGGTATGTATATGTACTTCAAATCTATAAGTTATGTTTCTTAAACTGTAGGTCAAACTTTTAATAGGTTGTGTAATTAATTTGGTAGTTAAAACGTGCACTTTTACTTTTTTAGCAAAATATAAGAGGATAGAAAACAGACACCACACTGCTTTATTTGTAGTATATCAAAGCACTATTTCTTAAAACATTTTTTAGTCATTTGTGTGCATCATGGGTATACTATAAAATGAATTCTTACTGTGACTCATGATCAAAATAGTTCACTGATCTAGAAATACACAGTATACTAGTGAGAATATGGAGCAACTGGAATGCCCAGACACAGCTGGTGGAAATGCAAAGTGGTTTAAGCACTTTGGAAGGGACTACAGTTTCTTACAAAGTTTCTTACCAGATGACTGAGTAATTCTAAGTATTTACACAAGAAAAATTAAAACATATGATCACAAAAGGATATGCATTTGAATATTCATAGGTGTTTTATTAATAGTAGCCAAAATACTAGAGACAACCCAAAGGCCCATCAACTGATGAATTGATAAGTAATTTATATATCCATTCAGTGGCATAATTTTTAGCAATTAAATATTCTAATTACTGACATATGCAACAATATAGCTAAATCTGTAAAGCATTATGTTCTATGAAAGAAGCAAATCAAAAACATAATATGTTGTATTATTCATTTACATGAAATTCTAGAAAAGGCAAAACCATACTGACACAAAGATCGGCAGTTACCAGGAACTGGAAGTGAGAGGATGGTTTTGTCTACGAATGGCATAAGGCAAGCTTAGGTTGATGGAAATGTTCTACATTATGATTACAATTGAGAACACAGAACTGTATACATTTCTCAATACTCATCAAAATGTACAGTTAAAATAAGTGAATGTTATTGTATGTAAAGTATGCCTCAATAAAGCTGCATTTAAAAATATTAAAACAAAGAGATTTTTATAGATCTTTTTAGATGCCTATAATGATCAAAAATATATTCCTTGATAACTACAGTATTGCTTAACTCTTTTTTTAAATATATTTTATTGATTATGCTATTACAGTTGTCCTTTTATCCCCCCTTCATTCCCCTCCACCCTGAACACCCTCTCCCACCCACATTCCCCCCCTTTACTTCAGTCCATGTGTC
>CM052539.1:105027431-105054585 GCA_028533065.1 Trachops cirrhosus | reverse complement strand
TTGTTTTTTGGTCTTGTCGAGCTCCTGTAGTGAGGGGCGGGGCCTTAGGAGTTCACCAGGGCTGGGCACCCCAGTCGCAGGGTTGTGACGTTGTATGTGGGGGCGGGGTCCGAGAAGGAACAATGGCTCCCGCTCCGCCCTCTGCAGGACCCCAGACCCTTCTGCCACTTTCAGCAAGCCGACCGGGCCCCTCTGGCACCAATTCCAGTGTGGGTGGGCCCGTGCACCCTGTGGGACCTTCCTTTTCAGTCAGTGACCGAAAGCTATATTTCCCGGCGCTGGGACCCTGAGTTGCGTGCAGTGCCTTGCATCACAATGGCCGCCTTGCTGGGTCTGCTGGTCACCACCCCCTGGCCAGGGCCCACCAGCCACTGCTGCTTGTGTGCCCAGGGTCTGTCTGCTGCGGACTTGCTTGCCACCCCGGGTGCTCAGCTCTCTGCTCCGTGTCCCTCACCCGGCCGGACTCCGCCCCTCCTACCGGTCTGGTTGAAAGTGTCTATTTTTAAATCCTTGGTTGTCCAACTTCCATAAACTTCAATTTTCTGTCAGTTCTGGTTGTTATTTTGTTTCTATATCTTTGTTGTCCCTATCTTGGTTGTGCGAGGAGGCACAGTGTGTCTACCTATGCCTCCATCTTGGCCGGAAGTCAGTATTGCTTAACTCTTAACATTAAAACATAGGTAGTGAATACGACTTCGTTACAGTTTATAATTTTCTTTATTTCAACTCGCATTCTTAATTTATCTTCCATTTATGTAAATATAAGTATAGCACATTAAATTAAACTTTAATCATTTCTGAATATGGTAAATGGGGGTGATTTAAATTTTTCCTATAAGGTATTTTTCCTCTAAAAGCAAGAAAAACATTCTCTGGAGTTATATTTTATGGATTTCTTACACTTGTTTGACAACATTGCATGAGACAATACAAGTCAACTTAAAAATTAGTCTTCTGAATAGAAAATATTATTAAATAGATTTCCTAAGACAATTAGTTTAAAGGGTGATTTTTTGGTTATTGACCTTTTCCAGGAAGTATTTCCTATTATTTCCAGAATTATTTCAATTGTGCCTGCCTTAAAGGTAAAGGATACCACCACATTGTGTTTCCACATGTACAGTACAGCCTCATCTTCCAGTAGGTGAGGCTTTTGTGTCCCAGGGTGAATGTGAGTGTAGGGAATATAAAAGAGAAATTGACCTTAATTTCCAACTCTGGGTTTGCTGACTCAACAGGTAGTTCGGTTCCAAAATCTAATTGCTGGTTTCTTGTTTTCTTCAGGAGTCAAAAAAGGCTCAGTAAATGATATCCAGAAATCATTTTGCAGACTCAAAGCCTCTTAAGACCTACATTCCTTCCCACTCAAAAATCAAACAATCTATTTCAAAGGTGGCAAAACAGGGCCTGTAGGCTGAATCCGGCCCTCCACCTTGTTTTATCTGGCCTGGCACCTTGTTTCTACCCACCGGCAGTGCCAAACTCTCACTTAACTGTTACGGAGTAGTTACATTTATACAGTCCTAAAATTACATTTAGCCCTTTGGAGGCAACTGTGAGGCTGATGTGGCCCCTGGTAAAAATGACTTTGACACCCATGATCTATTTTTTATGTAAAAGATGTTCAAATAAAGGAATAAATGTCTGTTAAACTAAAAAGAAAATCATTTCTCTCTGCTCCAACTGAAAATTGCTTTAAACTTTCCCTTAAAGAGTTCTTTTGAGTCTATCAATCTTCCACCCACTCCCCTTCCATAACAACTGATTCCAGTAGAGTCTGAATAGCTGACTAAGCAATACTCATCCCTTAGCAGAGGGGAGTCTTTACAGGGGAAGATCAGATTTTACACTAAGCTATACATTCAAGTAAGTAGGTAAAACCGAGTAGCATCTGGCCTTGAATAAAACCAGTTCTGGGAAAATAATTGCCTAAAACATAATTACAGATAGCTGGGCAAAAATGTGGCTAAAATAAAGTTAAACATCTAAACTACCTGATGATTTATTCCTTACAATTAAGTATAAGAATATACTGTATGTGTGAGCCATTTATCTTTCTTTCTTTGATCTTTAGTTCGGAATTCCATATACATAGACTGTGATGTCGACTGCAATTGCATTAAAGTTCATATACTATAGAGCTTCATACACCAGCCATAAGTACACTATATAGCAGTCATGATGGCTTTATTTTAATATAAAATAAATGTTCAGAGTCAATACCTTTGTGTAACATTTTTTACTTGTATTTTATTGATTATGCTATTGAAGTTGTCCTAATTTTTCCCCCTTTGGCTCCTTCCACTCAGTACCCCCACTCCCTCAAGCAATACCCACACCACTGTTCATATTCATAGGTCATGAGTAGGTTCTTTGACTACTTCATTTCTTATACTGTATTTTATAGTCTATCCCCATGTCTATTCTGTAACTACCTATTTGTACTTCTTAATTCCTTCAATTATTCACCTATTCTCCAAAACTCCCCTCCCATCTGGCAACCATCAAAATGCTCTCCATATCCATGATGTTATGTCTGTTCTTATTGTTTGCTTAGTTTGTTTTTTAGATTCAATTATTGATAGATATGTATTTATTGCCATTTTATTGTTCCTAGTTTTGATCTTCTCTTTTTCTTAACTAAGTCCCTTTAACATTTCATATAATGATTTAGTGATGATGAACTCCTTTAGTTTTTTCTTCTCTCAGAAGTTCTTTATCTGCCCTTTGATTCTAAATGACGATTTTACCCCTGACCAAGATGGAGGTGTAGGTAGATACAATTTGCCTCCTCATACAACCGAAGGAAGGACAACAAATTTAAAGACAAAAAATAACCAGAACTGCCAGAAAATCAAACTGTATGGAAGTCTGACAACAAAGGTGTTAAAGAAGAAACGTTCATTCAGACCAGCAGGAGGGGCAGATGTGGGCAGTGGGGATGTAGAGGATGCATGGCAAGTCAGCAGCTAGAGGATCAGGTGGATGAGGTGGCAGCTATTGGACTGGGCAATCCCACATTTGCATGCAGATAAACTGGGTCCTCCCTCACTCACATCTAGGGAGTGAGTCAGACTGCACAACCCAGGATCCCAGCATGAGGAAATAAAGCCTCAAATCCTCTGTCTATAAAAAAATCTGTGGGGGTTTCAGTGGTGGAAGAAACTCCCAGCCTCACAGGAGAGTTCCTTGGAGAGATCCACAGGCTCCTAGGATGTATGCAAGCCCACCCACCCAGGAATCAGCACCAGAAGGTCCCAATTTGATTGTGGGTAGTGATGGAAGTGACTGAAAGATGGCGGGAGAGCTCAGGAAGTGGCATTGTTCCCTCTTGGAACCCTCCCCCACAAAGAGCACCACAACACAGGGATGTGGGTTGCCCTGCCCTAGCGCATACCTAAAGCTCAGCTCCTTAAAATGTAACAGGTGCACTGAGGTGAAAAAAAATGACCCAAATGAAAGAACAGAACAAAGCTCCAGAAAAAATTCAACTAAACAATGAAGAGACAGCCAACCTATCAGATGCAGAGTTCAAAACACTGGTAATCAGGATGCTCACAGAAATGGTGGATTATGGTCACAAAATAGAGGAAGAAGTCAAGGCTATGCAAAGTAAAATAAAGAAAAATATACAGGGAACCAATAGTAAAGGGAAGGAAACCGGGACTCAAATAAATAATTTTGAGCAGAAGGAAGAAATAAACATTCAACCATAACAGAATGAAGAAATAAGAATTCAAAAAAAGGGGGAGAGGCTTACAAACCTCCAGGACAACTTAAATGTCCCAACATCTGAATCATAAGGGTGCCAGAAGGAGAAGAGGAAGAGCAAGAAATTGAAAATTTATTTGAACAAATAATGAAGGAAAACTTCCCCAGTCTGGTGAAGGAAATAGACTTTCAGGAAGTCCAGGATGCTCAGAGTCCTAAAGAAGCTGGACCCAAGGAAGCACACACCAAGGTACATCATAATTACATTACCCAAGATGAAAGAGAAGGAGAGAATCTTAAAAGCATCAAGAGAGAAGGAGACAGTCACCTACAAAGGAGTGCCCATAAAACTATCAGTGGATTTCTCAAAAGAAAACTTGCAGGAAAGAAAGGGCTGGAAAGAAGTATTCCAAGTCATGAAAGGCAAGGACATACATCCAAGATTACTCTATCCAGCAAAGCTGTCATTTAGAATGGAAGGAAAGATGAAGTGCTTCTGAGACAAGGTCAAGTTAAAGGAGTTCATCATCACCAAACCCTTATTGTATGAAATGTTAAAGGGACTTATCTGAGGAAAAGAAGATCAAAAACTTTGAACAGTTAAATGACAACAACTCACAACTATCAACAACCAAACCTAAAAAATCAAGCTAAGCAAACAACTGGAACAAGAACAGAAAAATGGAGATCACATGGAGGGTTATCAGTGGGGAGGTGGAGGGAGAAGAATGGGGGAAAAGATAGGGAATAAGAAGCAAAATTTGTAGGTATAAAATGGACAGGGGAATGTTAAGAATAGTATAGGAATAGGAAAAGCCAAAGAACTTATATGTACAACCCATGGACATGATCTAAGGTAGAGGAATGCTGGTGGGAGGTGTGTGCAGGGTGGAGGGGAATAAAGGGCAGAAAAAAATAGGACAGCTGTAATAGCATAATCAATATAATATATTAAAAATAGTAAAACAAAAAAGCCCTGGGTGGGCCTTTCTTTTCTCCAATTTATGGGTTGGATACTTGCTATATGCCAGGCATCATGCAGGGTACAGAGGATAGAAGTGTGAATGAGGCATGATCCCTTTCCTCAAAAAAAAAAAAATAAATAACAGAGAAGACAGGAAGGAAATGGTGGTTAGAATCACCATGAGGAGGGCTAAAGTAAGAGAAACAGCAACAATGGCATCCTTGGCCGGAGAGCAGTCAGGGAAGGCCTGGACAAAGTGACATCTGGGACTTGAGGGTCCATAAGAGTTGGGCAAATCAGAGTGAAGGTGGGGAGAAGGAAAGGGACAGAAAGGGTGTTGGAGGAAGAGAATACAGCAAGTGAATGGGGACTGAGGTAAGATGAGGTATAGGTGTTAGGACCACTGCAAAAAAACATCATGGGACCAGAACACCCAAGAAAATGAACCTGGAAGTATTGGTAGAGGCCAGGTGGTTTAAAAAAAAAAAGATTTGTTGGGTAGAGCAATCTTGGCTATAGGTCCCTATTCTCGATGACTTAATATTTCGGGCCAGTCCCTTCTGAGTGATGGTTGTTCTATATTTTAATTGTAATTCTGATGTTGTTTGATGAGACAAGTCATGTTTACCTATGCTGTCATCTTGACCAGAAGTATATGACTTTTCCTCTGTGTAACATTTTCAGAGTCTATAAAAACACATATGTTCACAATTCACTAAATAGAAATTTTGTTTCTACTAATTGTTTATATAATCCTTAAAGCACCAAATGATGCAAAGTTGCTGAGTTATGATACTGTTAAGAATGGCTGTGTGGGACATGGATGCTCTCTAATGATGAGTAGGTCATCCTGGCCTGTGGTTTCTGATAAACACGACTGACTCTGTCAAGATGCCACATTTTTTACATAACAGGATCACTTCTTTTGTGTGAGTTATGTTCTACAGTAGATCAAATTCTTGTAAAGTCAGAATTAATTCATCCATAAAGTACATACCTGGTTGAAGGAATACAATCTATATGGACTTATAAAAATAAAAAGAGAATGTAAGTCTGGACAGATATCTACACATTTAAAGTACTTGTGGCTGCAATATACCATTACATTCAAAGGACAGAATATAGAGAGGTTTCTGAAAGATTTACTGCATATTCCTTAAATATTATGCCTCCCTAACTTTAATACATTTCAATAGATATGTTTGTTGCCATGAAGAATAAATGAAACATAAAGTTCCACTTTATAGGAAGTTCCACAGTAAAGTCTATGCAACCCAAGAAAAATTATACATATAATTCTGCTCTACTGTATTTCTCTTTAATTACATGGAAGAGAAAATGGCTTGTATAAAAATAAGAACAGCAAAAGATTTATATTATTAAATTTTCAGTCATAAATGCAGTCTTGATCAGGTAGATCTAAAAATGAGTAAATGTAATAGGCAGGAGATTTTGCTACAGAATCCATACTCATATAGAGTAAAAAGAGTTCAGAGTCTTACTAAGAAGTACATCCTGGAATCAATATTACATTTATCAATAATCACCATCAAAATAACAGCAAACTACTTCTGTTATGGTATGTTCTACTGTAGGATATTAAGTATAAAAACCTATTTGAATGGTTATGTATTTTCTGCAATCTTGAATTTAAGGTTTCATAAGAAACCCCATTTCCCACAATTCCCATGAATTTTGGGAAAGCAGGTCTGATAGAACAACGTATCTGAGTAAAGACAACAGATGCTAGTGGCCAGGGCACCAAAGCAAGGGAAAGAAATGTCAGAATAGTGGGCATACCACTTCTTAATTTGATTTGTCTGTTGTACCTCATTTGTCCAGAAACCCCAACCTTTGGACACACTTATTGTCAATCCAATCAATCATGGGGGCTTTATCTTTTAGTTGATGGGGCATTGTGCACTTTAAATTGGTCCCAGATTATCTACCTCTTTTCCCATTGCCAGTATCACTTTCAGCTTTTTCCTACCTGCTGAGTAATTTATCACTGTTCTCCCAGCTTTCCACATTCAAAATACTCTTACTAACATTCATAAGTATTGTTATTAACATGTATTGCTATTATGTTGACATTTATTTATTGTTAATATTATATACTCATTAATAATATAATCCATTGATATAACTGATGATTATTAAATATTATCATTACATAGTAATATTAATTTATTGATATAATAAGTGGGTAACAACAACAATAACTAGCATTTGTTATGGTATTGTACTGGCCTGCCAAGTAGTTTCAAAGGAAAGGTGAGGTCCCAGTGTGTAATGGTTGGGAGTGCAGAGATGGTGATGTGTAGTATGTGAGAGTGTCTGTCCCTTTGTGACAGAGTGAACTATGAGGAAATAATTTTGGGGGATTTTGATGCCAGGTCTTTTCACTAACTGCATTTCCCACTCCTTTTTTAAGACATCTAGAAAGATGTTACACTGGTTAGTTCCTTGACTTTACTTCTAGAGATTTTAATTGTTTTAAACCAGTTGTATCCAGGATACTTTTCTACCTATATTCACCCCCAACATAAAAATGACTCTCTAGCACATCTTCCCAGACACCAAACCAGGTCACTGTTTTGGACAAAAATTATCTAGTGTTTGAGAGAAGTCCATGTATTTAATATAGTCAACTATGGTTCATATCAGGCCCCCAAATGCAGGACAATCAATATAACAAAGTTATACATTCTTGATGCTTAAAATGTGTTCTCACCTCTTCTTCCAAGGGGGATATCCTTTCCTAAATTTTTGCCTTGGATTCTTGAATATTCACTTGGAAGAAACTCTTTCTAAATTGATATTAAGCAGCATCCAAAACATGCTTTTCTATTTTCTGATTAATAAACAGTAAAAGTCATTTGCTTAAGTTGGAAAGAAGCTGAGTAATGTTGCATTTTGAGTATCAATAGAGAATCTTATATATGGAATACTCTAGGGACTTGATCCTAGTCACTTAGATGTTTAGTAGTAAAGTTAGTCATGAGACCTAGGATGGGTTATTACTACTATATTGGTTGCTCTTCAGGAGAGAATTTTTAGCATGACTTTAACATACATATAGTATGATCAAAAGAAAACTGCAAATGGAATCTGTGCTATCTATTATTTCAGCCTATTTTCTTAAAAAAGTATTTTCTTTAAATTTTCTCTCTTTTAGGGAAGGTTTCACTTGATGCAACAATTTTTTTCCCTTGCAAACACATTTTATTTCTTGGATGATCTTTTTCCCCTTTATTTCTACCTAACATAAATTTCTGTAGTCCTTTAATTACCTTTTGATTTCCATTCCTTGTTTATCTTTGATTTTCACCGTTGTTATTAATGCTAAAAAATGAGTTTGGGATCCATAAGTAGTTTACCATGAGTAGTTCCGCCTTGAACCTCTTTCCTGACCTATACCCCTACACCAATATTGTTCCATAAAGTTGAAGCTGTCAAAAATAGTAATGATAACTTAAAGTGCTCAGAGTCATTTAATAAACATTTTTCCTTCTGTATTTGGATAACTGATTATTTTATCTCACTTAATTTAAAATGTTGATGATGATGTTGATGACAAAACTAATTGGTGATAGTGACAATCATAAAGCAAGTAGCGGCAATAGTGGGAGCGGTGGTGATGGGAGATGGTCGTTGTAGGAGCAGTGTTCTACCAGTAGTGGCGGTGGCAGCAGTGGTGGCAGAGGTGAAGATAGTGGAAATGGTACTGGCAGTGACAAAAGCAACAGCAGCCCCAGCAGCAAATGCATAATGCTGGGCATTCAATCATGTATTTTCAACACATTCTTATAAACATCATTTTTATTAGATTATGTCATACATTAACTTTCCAACATCCAACCAATTTTGAACTACAAAATGGAATTACATAATTACATACACAAATGAGAAAGTGAGGTGTCAAGAAATTCAATAACTTATATGAAGTTACCTGGGAAAATAATTGATAGAGTTCAGGCACTGGTATATTCAATTCAAAAATCCATGTTCTTAAATTACTCTACATCTTAAATTCTCATGTTTTATGTTGTTCTACCAAGATTTTCCATTTGTATAAAGATAGGAAGGGTACAAGTTATGTCTTCCCTTTTTTAAAAATTTGAATATTCTACAATGGGCTGTTCCTTGTATGTCATGCATTCAAAAAGTGTTTAGTAAAAGTTAGAGAAGGGAAAGTCCATGTCATTCATTTTATATGCTTCAGAAAACCTATTAAGCAGCTTGTACAGTAAGTGGTCACAAAATTGAACTGAATTATATGACTGGGAGAAATGAATTGCTCTATAACATCCACCCTGTTGGAATGTAGTGCTGTTAATATTCAATTAGTTGCTCCTCTCATCTCAAAGAAGTTGACTAGACAGTGTTAATGACATGGTAGCAAATGTGTACAGTCTATTCTTTCCATTTTGTTCGGGCAGGTAACATTGCCAAGTAATATAATCTGCTTACCTTGATATTATTGTCTTTTTTTAAATTAAACCTTTTTTGTTTGCTTGCTTATTTTGTTATCAGTGATGAGGCCTGAGGTTTGGAGATTTTCACAGAAAAGAAACTGTTCCCAAGAGGGCAGTCTAGTTCAAGGAACATAAGAAAGATGAGGTCCATCTGTCCATAGCAAAGCAGTCCAGAATTAAGCCTACTTCCCTAGCTGCTAAAGGCAAATCAGTGACAGGAACATGCACAGGCAATGCAACAATCCCTGTGCTTTTCTGTACCTTTGCCAAGAGATATTAATGTGTTGGGTGAGTATTGACCCCTTATGATATACATCACAGCAGCGTCCATAGATTTGTATGATAGATCCATGCTTATTGGACACATGTGGAAACGAATACAGTACAGAGGGATCAAACTCTATAGCTACCCAGCAGAGAAGTCGAGAAGAGATCTAGAAGAGCTCCTGGTCATAAAATAACAGTATACCACATGCACACACTCAGCCCTTCATTAATTATGTCTGTTAAAATTGCTTTCAATACACAGTCTCTGGCATGAGATGAAAAGAAAAAAAGCAGCCAGCAGGAAATAGAAAAACCTTCCAATTTGATGGTATTTTCTTACAAATAAAAAACAGTTACAATAGGCAAACTAAAAAAAATTATACAAACACAAAAAGCGATTTCCTTAGCTACTTATTTTCAGCCTTGTCCCTATTATTTTAGTACTGAGTTAGAAAACAGCTTTGTTCTTTACCTTCTTGTTTTATTTTGAGCTGGCTACTAACATCGAGGTGTTATGATGTGGAGGACAGGATAACTTACTGTTACAAAATAAGCATGTGGCCCTAAATATTTAACCTTTGGTCACCAGGTAAAAACATACAGAGAGTGCAGTCCTATTTTTAAGATTATGTAGTCCTAGGGCCTCAATTTATAGGTGATCGAATTGAAGCCCAGTAAAATTAAATGATTGCTAATTACAAATCATCTTTGACTTATAAAGGGGTTATGCCCCTATACACCAATCTTAAGTTGAACACTTTAAGTCTAAAGTAGATTTAATGCATCTGACCTACCAAACATCACAGCTTAGCCTAGGCTAGCTTAAACGTGCTCAGAACACAATTTCCAAAAAAATGCTGGCACCATAGTGCACTGCAGAGTATCCATTGTTTCCTCTTGTGATCACGTGCCTGCCTGGGAGCTGCCTGGGAGCTGCCCAGCATCATGAGGGAATATCTTACTGCAGATCACCAGTCTGGGAAGAGATCAAAATTCAAAAATTTAAGTGTGGTTTTTACTGAATGTACATTGCTTTTGTTCCATTGTAAAGTTAGAAATTCATAGTTGAACCATCATAAGTTGAAGACTGTGCAAAACAGATAAATTCTGTATGTTACACAAATATAGCAAGCTACTGAAAATCAGCCTAAGGAATTATTTCAGTCCATAGATTACAAAAGGGCACAGGAACACAAAAATACACCATTCATCCCAGTTCTGTCTCTGACAAAAACACAAAGGATGGGCCCTGGCCATGTCACTCTGTTACTTGGAGCATCGTCCCATACACCAAAATGTTTGAAAAGTTGCTGGTTCTATTCTTGGTCTTGTATATCCAGGAGGCAAATAATTGATGTTTCTCTCTTGCACACCTCTCTCTCTCTCTCTCTCTCTCTCTCAAATCAATAAACACATCCTCAAGTGAGGACTAAAAAACCCACACAGTATGGTTTCTTGAAAATCATGGTAGAAGTTAGTCCTAACAGGCACCAACCTCTGAAGGCTGTGTTTTATTTTTAAGCTACAAGAGATAAATCAGCGTATTTTGAACCAAATTAAATTTTTGACTTCTGTTTCTTGAAGCAGTCAAGTGTTCATGGTTAGTTTCCTCAGAACTAGAAACTAGGTGAACAAAGATGAATAGTCAATCCTTAGTACTCAATCTTAAGGAGTTCATGCTGTGATTTGGAGACATTGTTATATGGTTAATTTACAGAGTTAAGAAGAGAGCAGTAATTTAGGGGCTGGGTTAAAAAAGCTGTAGATTTACAGGAGTGTCAAACCCACATTCACTGGGGGCCACACCAGCCTTGCAGATGCTTTCAAAGGGCCAAATGTAATTTTAGGACTGCATAAATGTAACTACTCTTTAACAGTTAAGTGAGAGCTCAGCATTGCTGCTGGGTAGAAACAAGATGCTGGGCTGGATAAAACAAGGTGGAGGGCTGGATTTGGCCTGTGGGCCTTGTGTTTGCCACCTGTATTGTAGAACATTTCTTTTGTGTTAAATTCACCTGTTACAAACTTCAAGAAACTAGTAATAATATTGGCTGGTTTGGACCTATATTCTCCACAGAGAAAGCCTTCATTACTCAATAAGCAAAGTCAGTTATTCCAATTCAATTTTCCTAGTCTCATATCAACCTCATATACCTGAGAATGCCATTTCTGAAGAGGCAGAGCTTCCCTTTTGGAAAGCTTGCCTGTTTTCTGACCAGACCGTGCTGAGGTAAGGATGGTTAAATCACTCCCTAAAAGAGAAAGAGCTGCATACTTTTTGAATAAAAATGAGAAAAAAAAAGTTTTTCTCTTATATGATTTCAGAAGGCCCTTAAATGTACCCTTTTAGTATGTTGGAGGACTTTTCTAAACATATTGAAAATAACTCTAGGAAAGGTATGTAAGATATATAATTATGTAGAAATCTGATATTTTAACTAGTCTTTTGATCACCTGTTTGTTTTCCTCTACTGTACATTTATACTAAACCACATGGTAAGAACGGGGATACAAGATATACTGAAAATATAGGCTCACTATTTTACATACATTCTGTAGAAAGAGGGGTAAAGAATACAATGACAAACTTCACAAATGAGCCATTCAAATATTTAAATGTTGAATATACCATGATTGACATTCTATCTAGTCTAAAGACTTTTAGTTCTGAATTCTAGTGCCTTTTAGCAAAATAAATCAATTTACAAAATGTTCAATGAGCTCTCAGAATGCCCGCAACTCTATCACAAAACCCTATTGACAGAAAGGTCACCTACTACAAGCAGGATGCAAAAATCTGCTTTCAGTATAAATAAAGTTTGAATATATGAAAACATCTCTTTTAAAGTAATAAAACAAACTCCCTGCTGGTTAAAATTTCATCTAGAATGCCTAAATGTTACAGATTATTATTCCTAGGGATATTTTTCCTTTGGGTTTTCTTCAAGGAAAAATAAATTGGTAAATCAGTAGTGGCCTTGAGATAGGTACATATAACTACCTTTATTGAAAGCTTAATATGTATCAAGCTTTGTGCAAAGCAGTCACTTTATAGGTTTTTCCTCATTTAATCTTCTCAACAATATTATAAGGTAAGTCTGATTACCTCTACTTTACAAGTAAGAAAACCAAGACTTAGAAAAGATAAGCTACCTGTTCCAGGTCAGATATTTAGTGGAAATTTGGTGGTAGAGGAATGATTTAAAATAAGCAATCTAACTCCAAAGACAATGTTTTCAATTTCTTCTTGCTGTCATGAGAATAAAGGGAACCCTGCCCCTTCCTGGTAATGTTGTCATGAATGACTGATGTTCACTGATCAAGGGAATCCCAGAGATGATTTTAACCAATGTCCTCACCTTACAGGTGAGAAAATGTTTTTAAACTTCTATTTTTATTTGTATTGACATAACAAATTATAAGTACCTCCATGACCAGGATGTTTACAGTAAATGCTATTTACTATTTAAATATTCTTATTTGAAAAACAAATTAAAAAATGTAAATAATATAATAGCTTCCTAAGAAACCAGCTGTTTATGGGTGGTCCCTTCCAAGTTCTATGTATAACAAATAATATATATATAAAAGTGATGATCATATCATCATACTGTGTATTACTTTTCCCACAGTCTATAGTTTTCTGTGTATCTGTATAGCCTGTACATTCATCATTTTAATGGCTATGTAATATTCCATCAAGCTGATGTACCATAAAACTAATCCAATGTTTTTATGAAACATCTGACTTTATTTACTAAATAAAAACTACATTTAAAAATGGTTAGATAAATTTTCAATGAAAAAAATCTTTGCAGAAATAGACAGATTGTTATCTATGTTTCACAAACCAGATTTGAAAGAAAAACTTTAATGAAATGCATGGAGCTTTATTTACTCTCTTTGAAATGTTGAGTTCAGGAATAGTAATTCTTTTTCTGTCATCTGTAATACAGATTATTGTTATTATGATTATATATGAAGCTTTGTGGATGTACCCTGCCCTTTCTGAATATATCACAGAGATAAAGTGTGTCTCTCCCCCAATGCTTATGAATAAAAATAAAAAATGAATAAAGTACAGATAATTGTGAACATTGAACAGAGATATATTTTAGTAGATAAGGACTTCACAGAAAATGTAAGCTTTGGGAAATGATTTTTAAATGGAAAAGGAAGGATCCTAGATAAAAAATAAATTTTTGTGATGACATCTGCAAGTTTGTTTTTAACCAGCTGATAGACTTGATTGAGTGCTTCTCTCAAGCACATGATTTAACTTCTGCAATTCTCCATTATCTGAGAGGAGCTTATCTACCTGGAGTGGACAATTTAACTCTCACAGGAATAGCTTTTCTGTTTATTTATCCCCAATTAAACTTGTTTCTCTCTTCCCTGAGATATTAGTGCTTGTGATACTGAAGTTGACTTTCATTTAATGTATGTATGAGGAGCTATTAATCTTTCTTATAGTTTGTTTCAGTTTTCACTTGCTGAAATTTAAAAGGTCAAGGGAATAAGGGGGGGAATGATGACACTGTAGTCACAGAGGCTGAGTGACAAGGAAATGTTTCATAAGGAAATTTATGTTTGATCTGAGTCCCGAAGAATGGTTAGGATACAGAAAACCCATTAAGGGGGACAGGGCATCTCACACAGAGGAGTATGGGGGCATGAAATATTATGGGCATCAAACATGGTATCCATAGTGTCTGCAAACATAGAACAATATGCATATAAATGTATACAAATTGATTATTTGATATTGCATTAAGGCACATGACATATCCAAAGCATCACTTGGTATGTTCAATGCGATACCCTTTTTAATGATGAAGTTAAATGGGTTATACAAACTGCAATGGATTGATGAAATACTTCCATCAATTGTTGCATATGTATCTATGATTCATTGCCTATATGAATTATATCTCTGATTTTAACTGAATAAAACTTCACATTTAACATGCTCCATAAAAAGTAAGCCAGAATGTTCAGAAATAAATATAAATAATAAAAATATTATTACTGTATTTGTTTTTAGATTTTACAAGAATTGGAAGGAAGGGAAGAAAGAAGAAAGAGAGAGACAGAAGCAAACAAACAAGCAAACAAGGGAGCAAGAGATGAAGGCAGGAAGGGAGGAGGGTACTGGCAGAGAGGCCATGGTCATTTCAGCCATCTCAGCTGTATTAGTTTCCTTTCATTGCTGCAACAAATTCTCAAATATATAATGACTTAGAATAATATAAAATCATTCTCTTAACAATTCTGAAGGCCAGATGTCTAAAATCAGATTTGCTTAGCTAAAATCAAGGTGTCAGTAGGACTGGCTCCTTCTTGAAACTCTGAGGGAGAATCTATTTATATATCTTTTTTTGCTTACAGTGTCTGCCTTTACTCCTTGGCTTATGGCCCCCTCCTCCATCCCCAAAGCTCATCATGTAATTTCTAATTCTGTCATCATATCACCTTCTCCTCTTCCATAGTGACATCTCCCTCTGTCTCCCTCTTACAATGACACCTATGATTATAACATTGATCCACCTGCATAATCTAGAATAATTTCCCCATCTCTAGATCTTTAACTTAATCACACCTGCAAAGTCCCTTCTGTTATATGAGATAATATATTCACAAGTTCCAGGAATTAGAATGTGAACATCTTGGCAGTGGGAAGCATTATTCTGTTTATTTCACCAGCAAAATTCTTTCTAAACCAATTAGTGGTCAGATATCTGTCAGATGACTTTAGCCACATGACTGAAATCAGTTGAATACAGCCAGGTCAGAACTGTCCAGTTTTTCTGAGGCTAAATTACCAAACAACAGGATATTTACTGAAGCTAATAATCATTTTTTTAAGCTACTAAATTTTGAATTGCTGGGTCATGTAGCAAAAACTATCTGGTACAGGTTAAATTTTTTTTTTTAATTTCTGTTGAGGAAACTGTGGGGTCATCCAGGTGGCCAAATTGACAGTTAGTTGTTATGGATCTTGAGCTAGACATTTAAGGTCAATAATTGAATTTTGAACTAATAAGGAAAATTCATGAACTTGATTCCTGTAATATGAGTTCATATCAGTAGTATCATGCTTAGCAACCCAATGGGAAGAGCATGGGACTTTGAGAACCTCTTATTCTTAAACACTTAAATATAATTTCTCACTCATGAAAGGGTGAGTCTAATACTTTCAGAAGAATGTATTCCTTTACAATAGAGATTTTACTTTCAACTTTTTCTTCCAACTCAGAGCTCGACCCTGAGAAGTGGTTGTGAGGATACAGGGAGATACATGATAGAAATAACTTACAATAGAGCCAGACACTAAGTAAAATGCCCCATAAGTATTACCTGTCACTGTTATCATCTCTTTACAGGGCTCATCATTGCCTAGGAAGCCACAGGCTACTTCTACTGTGTAAGCCTTAGGGGCTCACTGTACACAATCCCATGATAGTGCTACCTTCTTTGTATTTCTAAAACCAACAGACAGTCTTCTTATTTCATCTTTGCTATGAGAGCTTCCTTGTGTTGTGTTAACTCTGCAGAGAACCAGTAAAGAAGTGAACTAGACTTCTAGTCTTACATCTTCTCCAAACTAGCTTTGTCATTTTAAACAAGTCACTTAAATTCTCTATGCCTCACTTTCCATGAGTTCTATTTGTTTGGTCTGCTTCACAGACAAATTGGGAGGAACAAATGAATCAATTAATCAATCAAACAAATGGACTGAGCACTAATGATCACCTTGGCCATGTGCTGGTTATTCTGAAAATGCGGGAGTAAGTAATTGCCTCACCCATTGTTATAAGCCATATTCTTTGTCTAAGTCCACACTGGCTACTCTAACACAATACCATAGACTAAGTGGCTTATAAACAACAATTATGTATTTCTCAGAGTTCTGGAGTCTGGAAAGTCCAAGATCAAGATACTGGTAGATTCAGTGACTGGTATGAGCCCACTTCCTGGCTCATAAATGTTCTCCTTTTCTGTGTCCTCACATGGTAGAAGGGGCAAAGGAACTCCCCAGAGTCTCTTATGTAAGGGCACTAATCTCATTCACAAGGTCTCTGCCTTCATGACCTAATCACCTCCACAGACCCCACCTCCAAACGCCATTACAAAAGGGGTTAGGTTTCAACATACGAAGTTGGAGGAGACACATTTTGTCTCTAGCACCCCTGCTCATGCACATACAATGGATTACTGTTCCTGGATTAGTAATAAAATCTTAGAAAAAATAATGTACCCTCCAGATTCTGTGGGAAAGTGTCCTATCATAAACACAGACATTATTTTAAGATTTGCATTTAATATTAACAATTCATGCAAAAGCAAGACAGAGAACAAATTTTTTTTCTGCAAAGTTATAACAATTACAGTAAAGAGACTGAAAGGAGAAAAATTCCCTCACCCTTCAGACAAAGGTAAGCATAGAAGAAGAAATAACTACAGTTGAGACATCAAGGAAATTTTGGAACCTAGAAGCAAATAGACAATTTTTTACTGATTTTGCAGATGAAAGAAGATTGAGCATTTTGAAGAGAGAAGCCAATAAACTATTTGATTCCTGTTACAAAGCCCAGAAAAGTTTCTAGCATTATAGGCAGCACATATATCTAAAGATTCAATGGGGATAAACATGTAAAAATTGGTCAGAAGACTATATATTGTTAGATCCCTGATCCATTCCTGCATGCATGATAATTGCCTCCCTTTCCAAAACTTCAACACACATACAAAAGAATAAAAAAGGCACTTATTCTATGGAGTATTTGAATAGGAGGTTTCCTTGTGTGTTCTCAACCAGGTTTAATTTGCATCCCAAGGGACATTTTTGTTTATGTCAAAATGGTGCCAGGGGAGAGTGTTACTGATATCCAGTGGGTAGAGGTCAGGGATGCTGTTAACACCCTACAATTCACAGAATGGTCCAAACAACAAAACACTATCTGGTGCCAAGCATCAATAGCACAGAGGTTGCAAAACTAGAATATCAGACAAGGTTGAGGGTGGGATTAAATGCTAAAATCAGAAAATTAAAGGAACATTTGTACATTGAACTGTGAGACCTAACTCAGCTCTGAGAAATCTGGCAATTTGTTCTATAAACTCTAGGCAAGAGACAAGAGGTTTCCTCCAGAGGAAACTCTAGACAAGAGGAAAAACAGTCAAAGAGAAAAGACCTGTGAATACCAACCTCCCTCCAGCTGACCACTCTAAGGTAAACCCAAACAGAATCATGTTACCTTGTGCTTGAATATGAATGGGCAGCAAAGAATCAGAAAATACTAAAGAAGACTTAGGACCTGAAAGAGATAGACCAAAGAGTAAAAAAAAAAAAGAAAGAAAAAGAAAAAAGGAAAAAAAAACTTGAAGGAAACAAAGACAAGGCAGGAAGTAGAAGATAATGCTAAATATCATAACAGATATTAAGTGAGTCTATTGAATCTATCACATAGGAACTCAGAGAACAAAATTCATAGGTAATTTAAATTCCCCAGAAAGAGCACAGTGACGTTGTAGATATTTTCACAAATATGTGCCAGCACTGGTTCTTCTGGATTGGCAGCTGCTCTTTTTTTCCTTATTCCCTACATAAATATTATTTATGTTATGCTTATGTATACGTCATTATTTGACAAAGAATTCCTGCAAATAATTCATGTATATATTATACAAATAATATATGCATCATGCATATGGGAGGCAAATAAACAGAAGGAAAGGCAGTAAAAAGGAAATTAAAAACATCTTGACAATAAGTCAAAAGAGAAGTCATAGTTTAACTCCAAATTTACTTCAGCCTTTCTTAATTTCTTCAGTAAATTTGTTAAAAATGAATGACAGGGCAATGATATAAATCATCCTTGTTTGTGAAAACACAGGACACATTTTTCTTCTTATCCTTTCTCCTTGTATTTATTTAGACATATAACAGAAACCCCCACTTTCCATAGCTTTGTTATTACTATAACAAAAAGGGTTGAATAGCATAAACTTCTCTAGGGTATTTGAAATGTATTTCACTTTACAATGATTCCACACATGTATTTTTTCAGTACAACTCCAACATACAGCAAGTTACCATGTACCAAGATGTTTTCTTCAAGCTAGTGTTAGATACAGTTCTTGTAAAGATCTCCTAAAAGGGTTTTGATACATACACACCTCCATTTGTTTGACTCCTTTATGAAATGAGGGCCACCTACAACTACCTTAGGCATTCTCAAAGAGTCAGTAAGTTCAGACAAGACTGTGCTGTGTAGAACTGATTTTATTAATAATGAATCTGAGCTCTGTACTTTAAAAATACTTTTCATAAGAGTCCTGAAATTCATTGTAATTTAAATAAATTAGGCTATAGAACATCCTTTGAGCTATGAAAGATTCATTTTTTGAAATAGAAGGTCTAAGAAATAGAGATATGGAGTCAGTTTTAAGTTTAAAAAGTGAAATGAAAATTTATTTTTCTCCCCTTTCCCTTGCTTTCTGTGTTATGCCCCACCTCCTCCTTTCTCCCTCTCCTCCCTTCCTCAGCTTCCTTGTAGTCTTTTATTTTTGTTCCTACCCCACCAACATTCTCATTTTCTGAGACTTCCATTCATACATGATGGGGATATTTCTGAATGAATCCAAACAAATTCCTGAGTCAAAGTGAGGATGGAATTAAAGAGAAAGGCTCCATTTTCCACATGACTTTGCTAACTCCACTTGGGAAGGTGGCTACTTAATCTTATCCTTCTGCTAAACTCTCTTCTCTACACATAGTCCCATTTGCTGGAGGAGAAAGCAGTGTTCCATTATGAGTTCTGGCTTCTCCTTCTCCCCATTTTCTATTTGCATATGAAGCTCAGGTCCACTGACCCTCCAATTCTCAGTGATGGGAAGAAGAGGTTGTCTGGGGAAAACCTAACCAAATCTCAGATCCTTCTAGTCACCCCATTCTGCTCCTTCAGCCTGGAGGGTGGATGGAGCAATCAATGACTAATTAATAGCAACGTGGGAACAGAGAGCACCACTGCTTTTGGAAAAGTGATCTCCATCTACCTTGGTCTGAGCAGAAAGGATTCTCCCTCTAGTTCTGCAGTAGGCAGACTATAATGGGCTAAATCTGGCTGAAGCCTTATGAGGGTTAATTTTACTTGTCAACCTACAGAATAGTTTTGGATGATATGTTCATTCAAATAAATGGACTCTGAGTAAATCAGATTGCCCTCTACAATCTGGGTGGGCATCCTACATTTTTCCCGAATAAAACAAGATCAGACCTGAACTGCAGATTCAGCTTCTTATTGGGTCTCCAGCCTACTGGTTCACCCTGCAGATGTTGGGCTTGCTAACCTCTATAATTGTGTGAGCCAATTCCTTAAAATAAATCTTTTTACATACACACATACACACATACCCCCCACATTATATTGGTTCTGTGTCTCTAGAGAATCCTGACTAGTAAAGGCCTGTTTTTATAAATAGAATTTCATTGCAGTAAAGCCACATCCATTCATTTATGTATGGTCTATAGCTGTTTTCTCACTATGGTGACAAAGTTAAGTAGCTGCAACAGAAACATCAAATGACCCAGAAAGCTGAAAATATGTCCTATCTGGCCCTTCATAGAAAAAAGTTGCCAACCCCTGCTATAGCTATTTCCCTGTCTCTCTCCCCACTAAGAAAATACTGGGTGATTGGAAGCTACCGCTGCCACCCTGACCTGATAGCTTTCTCTTATTCTATATGCCTCAATAACCTGGCCATGCTATCCTCTCAGAGCATTTAGGCTATAGGCATATCCATCTCTGTGTCTTGCACATCAGGGTGAGCTCGCTGATGTCCAAGTCTGTCTGTCTTTTTTTTTTTTAAATTCTGTTAATGAATGGAATCCAATAGATATCTTTTGAGCAAACAAATGACAAATAATAACAGCTGACATTTGTTAATTGGGCCCCTGTGATGTGCCTATTTTCTATGTTAAGCTATTTACATACATTATCTCATTGAATTGAGAGACAACAGCTCCATAATGAACCTCATTTTGCACATGTAGAAACTGAGACTAAGAGAGGGCTGTGACTTGCCCTTGGTTATACAGCCAAAAAGGTGCAGAGCTGGGATCTGAGTCCAGACAATCTGACTCCAGAGTCCAGACTTGGAGCTACTAAATGCCTCCTTCCCACAGTGAATAACACTGCAGATGAGCAGCTCTGGGTCCACCTTAGACTTGATCACATTGCTGTTTTGATATCTAAAAGCTATTATTTAAATAAAATCAGCAACAAAAATCATTTTAAAATTCAGGAGATTTAATTAGTTGCATTAATATCATTTTTTAATGCAGCCAACATATTAGCTTTCATCTTTACAGAAAACTATAGTAAAATCATTTTTGAAAGGAAATAAAAAGCACATCCACTTTGATGCTATTGCTAAGATCCCCTTTTTATTATGCATTGTGGTGCCTGTGCCCTGTGCTCTGAGGACTGCCGTGTCTCTCAGGCACAGCTGATGATCACAGGTAACCTGGAGAATGGAAAAGACCCAGCACAATAAATTTATCACAAGCCTCATTTCTTTGCTTTCTGCCTTATGGCACCGCAGTGCTGCAAACAAAGCACACAAAGAATTATTTATTTTTTGGTTCAGGTAGTTCCAAGTTGTATTCATTTGATTTCAGTACATCAGAAAAATCTTCTGATTATTGGAGTCATCAGCCATGGAAAAAGACATTTACTGCAACAAGTGAGCCTCGTCCTGAAATTTCTGGGAGATGCTCTGGCAGTAATAAGAAATTACCTGATCACATAGAAGCCCTTACTCTGAGACATGTAAGGATTATAAAACAGGACAGTTTTTTTATGTGGCCCTTGATCTGCCACTGCTCTTGTGGTGGGAGGAACAGGCATTAGGTAAATGACTGGGGACATGCATGAGAGCTTATGTAAGGCTGTCCCTAATGCTAATACCTACTCATTGTGAGGGCTGGCCTTTTGAAAGCCAGTATAGCAAGGACAGGGTGATTTCTAAGACCTATTTCTATAGCATAAATTGCAGTAACTACTATGTTGCACTGAGAATTCTAGGAAGTCCTCATAGTAGTCTCTTTACATAAATCACCTGGAATCTAAAAGGAAGAAAATCTTTAATTCAAAAAAATTTCTGTCATCCATTATATAAAGAGTAGTTGAGGTTCAATGATTGAATGATTTTTTAAGGCCACACAGCTAATAAATGGAGGAAGTGTTCTGTCCATTTCCTAAACCTGTACTCACTTCACTGTTCATGGTTCTCCAGAAAGAACAGAACTGCCAGGCTCTATTTCCTGGAAACAGAAAACGCCATAGGATTTACAAATGAATATGTTTGATGCTTCATTGTGATCTCCTCCTGATGCTTAAAGTTTTTAAAGGAATCAAACATCTGTCTAGTACTTTGTATCCCCAAAGCAAAAGGTTACCACATTACCAGAGAATCAAGAACTTATTTTCTAGCTTCCTCTTCTGGTGACAGTTTATAGCTCAGATAAGAAGGAATTGTTTTTTCTGCCTGGGCAGTTTAAAGAAAGGAGTAAAGGTATCCAATTTAGGGGTATAATTGTGAACAGCTACAGGGAAAACAGAAAAAATAACATGAAATTGTAGCCAGAAAAGTTCATGCTCCCAGTTTCTTTACTTACTATGTAACTCTGGCAACTCTAAACTTTGTGAGTCTCCATTTTCTAAAATGAAAATGAAAATAATAGTAATACTGACTCATAAGACAGTTAACAAATGAGATGTGATAGTATAACTTGATAGCTCTAAAGGGTAGTACAAATGTTAGTTATTGCTATTTTAATTTCAATACCATTTTTTATTATATTATTATAATGTGTTTTATGGCTAGGCATCAGAGGGTCAAAGAGACCATAGAAAGTAGGAGCTGACAGAGAAAACGTTGCTGTAGAAGAATATTAACTTTAATTCATTTTATTAAAAATTTAAATAATACTATTAATTTGTTTTTCTATAAGACAGATTCATGTGGCAAGTTTAACCCCACTAGGAAAATATCACTAACTGCCTGGGTCTGATACAGTGCCATAAATGTTCAGCATTTCTGTGGTCTCTTCAAAATAGTATATTATTTGTGGAATGCTCCTTAAGCTGAGAAGAGTGTCATTAGTGTTTTTACACATGGGTTTCCTGCACCTTTTAAAAGAAATATGTATTTTTTAAGGCATGTTTCAAGAAAATACATTCAATATAAATAGAATCCTAGGTTTGTTTCTTTTCAGCATCCCTTTCTAATGTTCTCTCATGGAAAGCTCTATAAAGATAATTCTTTTAAGTTGAAAAAAAGATGTACTCTGAAAAAGCAAAGCTTTCTCTAGTAAAACCTTTAGTTTAAGATGAGAAGCTGTTGCTCTCCTAGGTGAGTCCTGGAGACAGCTAAAGTGTGCATTTGTTTGGGGATTAGATATGTTTTTCAATATCTGTTTGTATGTTTTTTTGGTCTCAGATAGAATGTACTATTGGGCTGGCCATGGTCTATTAATGCTTAGATTAAGAGTATCTCAGAATTTTAGAGTCCACTGCTCAAGTGATTTAGAGACCACATTCTCCTTTCCCCTATCTTATATTTAAATTCCCTCTACAGCATCTGCCATTGGTTGGGCTGTCTTTGCTTGAGTGATCCTCAGATAGGACATTGATCTGTACATGTATTCACTCATCTATATCAGAATCAGCATTTTCCATGTATTGATACCTGACATTAACAGGAAACAGTAGGGAACACAACCTAAGGACAGAAGATAGGCTTTGACTATCAGTAGATAGAAGGGAACAGGGTCAGTTTGCCTCTTCTAGTTTCATGTAAATAACTAAAAACCATTCAGTCCATCAGAGAAAGACAAATACTGTATGATATCACTTATATGTGGAATCTAATGAGCAAAATAAACTGACAAAATAGAAACAGAGGCATGGATACATGAACAGACTGACAGATGTCATAGGGAAGGAAGCAGGGAGGGGTCACTAGATGAAAGAAGGTGAAGAGATGAGCTAAAGAACATATGCATAACCCATAGACACAGATCACGGTGTGGTGATGGCCAGAGGGAAGGGTGGTGGGGGCTGGGTGGATGTGGGGAAAGAGCGGGGAATTGAGGGACATCTGTAATTGTCAACAATAAAAATAAAGTAAAAAAAAACATTTAGTCAAAAACTTCTTTCAACTTCATGTGATTTTAAGTTCACATCAACAAGTAATCCTATTTTTCTCTCCTAATTCAGCCTTCACTTAAACTTATACTTAACAACTGCCTTCTACCTGCTTAAAACCATGCTTTATGCTCTCTCGTGCAATTTCTTAATTAATTATACCTTTCATATGGACAAATGTTATCTGAATAACCACAGAGTCTTCTGTCCCTCCTTCCAGACAATTTCAACACCTATGTGGTTGATCGATGTAGCAATGTCATCTCATGGCTTTTTAAGCTCTTATTGGTATCTGCTGACCTCATTCACGAAGGTGTTTGCATATCATTATACTAAGAATTTGGGGTGCTAAATCTGCTCTCTTCTTTATCTGCCACTTCCCTCACTACAGTTTAACCACATCTCAATTCTGAGTTTTATCCATTGCACTCAGGCCTTCAAGTCGTTTCAAGTCCCAAAGTGTTCGCTTCTTACCACCTACTTTATGGTTTGTGATCCTTAACTTCTGTAAAAGTTCTTGCCTTTCCACACTTACTGTGGAGCCCAGCTACTCCTTCTCATACTAGTCCTCTCCTTCATGTGGCCATCTTCAACTCCCAGTACTGAAGGTAAACTCCCTCTCAGGGAACAAGTCCAGTTTAGTTCCAGGTAAAGGGCTTCTGACTCTTGCCAGTGATACCTTCCACATCAATTAAATCATCTTAAATAACTCCGGACACATCATTTTTAATCTCTTCAATGTCTTTTTAAAATTACCTTTTTCCCTTTGGTAACACATATAAGCCTCTCATTTGAAAAAAGTCTTCACTTAAATTGCTCCCTGCCCTTTCTAAAAACTACTCAAATTTTCTCCTTTTTACATGTTTGATTTCTGCCATTGTGGAAAAGTAGTTTTCTGGAATCACCTTATAGACAAATATAGTGGTTATATATCAGTGTCCATCTTCATTTTTTCTGATATACATTTTAAAGAGTTATTTACTCTTACTTCTTGAAGCTTTCCATTGGATTTACAAAAGACATTGTTTTCTGTTTTTTCAGCTTCCCACTGTCATCTTTCTCTCCTTAGTACCTGATAGAACTAATAACGTGATTACAATAATAGCCCCCGTGCATTCAGTTCTTATGATTTGCATTGCATTTCAGAAATAGAATAATTTTATTTAATCCACAAACAATTTTAAGAGTATGTAATATTATTTCCATCTACAGGTGAAAGAATTAAAGGGGTTAAGCAATTTGCTTAATGTCTACCCCAAGAATTATATGTGTATTCTCTCCTCTACCTCTACATTTTGTTCTAGTCATTCCCATATATTAAGAACTATTTATATGCTGATGAGAAACAAATTGTCATCTCTAATCCAGACTTCTATGTTGAAGACAAAACTTGTATACCATCTCTCCATCTGACATATTTTGAGTGTCTCAAGGCATCTCATTTTCATAGTGATAACTTCTTGGTTCTTCTCGTCTGTCTCATCTTAACTTCCTTCACACACAAGAATACAAACTTTATCCTTCCCCATTTTCTCTCTCAGCAAATGGAGCCACAAGCTGCCCACCCATCTGCTCAAGCCAATAACCTAGTAGTCATCTTAAATTTTCCTTCTTTACTCCCTAACCTAAATAACTAGCAATTTCTATTGGTTCTTCTTCCAAGCTAAATCTCCAAACTGTCTTTTTTCCCATCTCTCATGCCTTCACCCTTAGCAAAGGGTATTTGGTATTTGATCTACACACTTTCCTTCTTACCTTCCCTCATCTGACTTCTGTACAAAAGCCAGAATGAGACTTTTATATGTACAATGGATCCTGTCACTCCCTTGTTTAAAGTCCTTCAATCATTTTCAACTAGACACCTACTTGTGTGATCTCTGTATTTTTCTCCTACTTTATATCTTGCCTTTCTCCCCTGACTCACTAGGATAGAGATGTTTTGCTTTTTTTGGTTCCTGGGGTACACTTAACTTCTCACTGCTCTCTGGCTTTTTATATGTGCTACCCCTTCCACTATAACCTCCTAATCTCAAAAGTCTTCAAATGGTTATAGTCCTAAAACTATGATTTCTGGATCTGCCTGGAATCTAGAATCAAAGATTTCCTCTAAATAAGTTGGTAGCTCATAATATCTATGCATCTTATGGGTCACAGTCATTGTAAAAAAAACAATGATAATAACAATAATGCACTATGTTAAACCTTGATTTGTACAACATTCACAAATCAATAAATGCAATATACCACATAAGCAAAATGAAGGATAAAATTCACATGATCATATCATCAGGGGTAGAAAAAGCATTTGATAAAATCCAACACACATTTATGATAAAAACTCTCAAAAAAGTGTGAATAGCAGGAACATACCTAAACATAATAAAGGCAATATATGATAAACCCATTGCCAGCATCATACTCAACAGGCAAAAACTACAAGTGTTCCCCTTAAGATCAGGAACAAGACAGGGATGTGTGCTTTCACCAATCTTATTCACCATACTACTGGGAGTTCTAGCCACTGCAATCAGACAAGAAGAAGAAATAAAAGGCATCCAAATTGGAAAAGAAAAAGTAAAACTGTCTTTATTTGCAGAAGACATGATACTGTACATAGAGAATTCCAAAGATTACACAAAGAAACTATGAAAACTGATAAATGAATTCAGCAAAGTAGCAGGATAAAAAATTAATGTCCAGAAATCAGTTGGATTTTTATATGCCAATAACTAACTAACAGAAAGGGAACTTAAGAAAACAATCTCATTCACAATTACTTCAGAAAGAGTAAAATACATAGGAATAAACCTAACCAGAGATGTAAAAGACCTGGCTCAGAAAATTATGACACTGAAGAAAGAAAGTGAAGAAAACACAAATAAGTTCATGAATAGGAAGAATTAACATCATCAAAATGTCCATACTATCCAAAGTAATCTATAGATTCCTTTCAAGATTTCAATGATGTATTTCACAGAACTAGAACAAATATTTCAAAATTTATATGGAATCACAAAAGGCCCCACATAGCCACAACAATCCTGAGAAACCAGAACAAAGTTGGAGGAATCACACTCCCTAATATCAAACTATACTATAAGGCCATAGTAATCAAAACATTAAGGTACTGGCAAAAAACAGACATATAGATCAATGGGACAGAATAGAGAGTCCAGAAATAAACCCATACTTTGATAGTCAATTAATACTTGACAGAAGAAGAAAGCACATAACATGGCCTAAGGGTAGTTTATTCAATAAATGATGTTGGGAAAATTGAACAGATACATGCAGAAAAAATGAAACTAAACCACTTTCTTACACCACACACAAGAATAAATTTGAAAGGAATTAAACACTTAAATGTTAAACCTGAAAATATAAAAATAATAGAATAAAACATAGGCAGCAAAATATCAGACATTTCTCGTAGCAATATTTTATCAGATATATCTTCCCTGGCAAAGAAACAAAAGAAAAGATAAACAGATTGGACTATATCAAACTAAAAAGTTTTTGCG
>CM052539.1:104935783-105019562 GCA_028533065.1 Trachops cirrhosus | reverse complement strand
CTTTGAACTGTGCATCTGATAGGTTGGCTATCTCTTGGTCGCTTAAAAGTATTGACTCTAGGGCTTTGATTTGTACTTCCTTTTGAGCCATTATTTTGGGGGGGTCTCGTCTTGCCTATGGCATAGTGAGGGGCAGAACCTTAAGTGTTCTCCAGGGTGGGGCAACCCAGTTGCTGGGTTGTGATGTTGTATGTGGGGGTGAGGTATGAGAGGAAACAATGGCACTTGCTCCTCTCTCTGTCAGATTTCAGCACCGCTTCCCCCAAGCTAATTGGGCCTTTCTGGTGATAATTCCCGTGTGGGTGAGCTTGTGTACATTCTAGAACCCTGTGGGTCTCTCCAATGCACTCTCCTGTGAGGCTGGGAGTGTCTCCCTGTGCCTGAACCCCCACAGGTGTTTTCAATCAGTGTCCCGAGGATCTGTTTCCTGGTGCTGGTACCCTGGGTTGCGCAGTCTGTCTCACTGCCCAATTTCACCTGGTTTATCTGTGCCCGAATGTGGCCTGGACAGCCAGGCGCCTTGCATGCAGTGCCTGGCTTCACAGTCGCCACCTCACTGGGTCTGCCAGCCACCTGTGTGCTCAGGGTCCACCCGCTGTGGTCTTGGGCTCAGGATGCCTTATGCACCAGGATGCATTATGCATCCGGTGCCACCACTTTTTGTGCCACATCCCCTCTCCGCCCCGCTGCCTGACTCTGCCCCTCCTACCCGTCTGGATGAATGTGTATATTTTAACTCCTTGGTTGTCTGATTTCCATACAGTTCAATTTTCTGTCAGATCAGGTTGTTATCTTGTTTCTAAATTGTTGCTGACCTTATTTTGGTTGTGCGAGGAGGCACAGTGTGTCTACCTACGCCTCCATCTTGGCCGGAAGTCCCTTACCTTCAGTTCTTAGATTCTACTTTCCAAATGTTAGTGGAATCTTGTGTGAATTACTTGGGTAGCCACAGGAAAATCTACAATGGCTACTTCTTATCTTTGCCACTTTTCAGTTTTGCAACAACTAGAAATTGCCCAAAGATACCTCTTGGCACTTCCTCTTTTCCTTCTTCTCTTCTTCTGATACCAGCTCTTTATCCCTGCTTAACCCACCCTCCCCAAGGTCTTTTCTCCAACTGTACTTCCTCCACTAGTTTGCTTTCACTAACACTATCTTGTCGAAATTTTACAAATTGCTAGCTACAGTAAAAGACACTAACAGTGCGAGTGGAAACATGGCTTCAGTAACTAAAGGGAGAAACAGAGGCTTAACCGGACATGGGAATGATTTAATAAACTAAAACTATAGCCAAATTTGGGCTGCAAAGAAGAATGTGATATTTCCTACATATCATACTTTTGAATTGAAAATGGAAATTTCTAGGTTTACTTCAAGATCTATGAATTGGACAAACAATTTTATCAGGTGAACAGAAAATGGATACAGGTGTAACATAAAACAGCCAGGTGCTTTTTGCTCCTGCAAGGTTTTGCAGCCCAGTGTACAAACACTGTAGTTATTGTCTGAAAGCGAGCTGATAGCACTATAGCTTGCCCCATAAACAATTATTACGGCATCTTCTTTTAGTTTTCCTTGACCCTTCATGAGGTTCTCTCTGTGAACACCTTCATTAAATGCCAAGGGCTTTAAGCTAATATATGTTGTTCCCATCCATACAAAATGCTTCTGTTTATTTTTCCAAGAGTGCTGCTTTTGTAATAACACCAGACTGCGAGATGTTGGGTGGGGGGCAGGGAGGAGGAAAAATAAAACAAGAAAGAGAAAGGTCACAAATTTTAAGCCATATGGGATTTTTTATTGTTATTTTTGAAGTGTGTTTAGCACAGAGACAAATTGTACATTTACTGTGAGTCACCAGGACCTAACGAGCTCCTAATGTGTCCCATACTTCAAGGTTTTTCGAACAGGCCAGTAACTTAGCAACCACCGCTAAACCTTGACAGGAATAATCATTATTTGTGTTGCAGCTTCAGGCTTCCCCACTGTATGTTTCTTTTTTCTTTTTTTCCTTCCTGTGCTTTTTTTTAAAAAAAAGACCCCAGGACAAGGAAAAACAGCTAAGGTGAGAGGGGGCAATTCTCCTCCTGCTGCTGTAGGTCACAAATGACATGACTGGAACATAGACCTGGAGTTAAAAATTACTTTCCTGGGATACTCAGGAAGGTGATGGGAAAAGGCTAGATGTGGTCATTGCAGATGTCAACTCTAAATATGTTTGATCTCTTAGCATGTATGAATTTAACTTTTATGGTGTTGGCAATTCGCAAATCAGTGTGAAATTCTCTTATGTATAAAATATTTCACTATTGCTGAGATATAAATTTGTCACATAAACTGATTAACAGTAGCAAGCTGCATGGTCAGTGAGGGAACCTAGATGACTCTCCAGCATCTTAACTACCACCCACTTATTGTCATCCACTGAATATGATAAAAGGGAAACATTCATTAGGAATGGCCTTCCCCTTTCTATTCCCTTGAAAACAAAACAAACAAACAAAATCTTCTTATGAACATGATAGAAGAAAAGGTGAGAATCTCTAAGATAATATTAGTGTCCAACCAGAAAAAAAAATGTTTATAGAATAAACTATAAAAAGTAGGGAGACTTATAAGAATACTGTAGGTGTTACTCATAAACTTCAAAGACCTGTTATTGTTTTCATGGTTTCTGCAGGACTGAAGAAGTTATGTCACTGGTAGGACACTTTAGTAGATCATTATTATCAGAACAGTTGTAGCAATGGTGAGAAAGTTTAATAAGCAGACCTGTTCCTCATCCTACAGTTTGATTTATGGTCCACACAATAAGTGCTACTTAATGAAGCCCCCAAAACAGAAGAGAAAGTGTGCCCTAACCAGTCTCTGTTTAATAGAATTTTGTCACATCAAGGAAATAAATGGAATATTTCTTAGTTTACATCTATTTTGAAAAGGTAAATTATTCAATGTTATATGTGTTCAGAATCACTGAACTCTAGATGTCATTCTGCTATTAACTAGCTAGGTGACTATGGGTTATGGTTAACTACTCTAGGCTTAAAGACTTCCCTTAAATTATTGTAGTCCTGGATAGTCCCTTTAATCTTCATACATGATCTTGAAAAGGCAGAACAAAAGGGCAGGATAATGCATAAAACTGTGAATAGTTCTGAATGAATCACTGCAAAGATGAATACTAGTTCTTTCTTTCTTTCCTGAAAGAAGAATAATTATAATTATTTTCAGCACAAGCAGGTCTTTGAGGGATATGCCTAGTTAATATATTCTAAATTCTATATTAATAATTTAAAAGATTGATACCTTGTAAGTTTGGTTAATAAAAATGGCTCCTGTAGGTTCTCTTGAAAAATAAACTTTGGTGAATGTTAACATCTAATTTTCATATATATATATGTATATATGAAATATACATACACATATACACACATATATATGTGCCACACAATAAGTGCTGACACATATATGTAAATATATATACACACATGAATATATGTGTGTATAAATATATATATATACACATATATATATTCATATATATATAAATATATATATATACACATATATATATTCAGGGTAATCACTTTACTGTCATGCAATTATTTATATGAGTAATGGTTAAGAGATAGCTGATAAATAAGAGAGATTTTTGTCTCTTTCTGAGCATAATATATATTTCTATGTGGTCAAAACAATAGATGGGAAGTGAACTCAGATAGCTCAGTAGGAGGTAAAGACAGAGAATAAGGAGTCTGGAAGAAACATAGGACTAGCTACAAGGGGGGATATACATCTTAAAAATAAAAGAGAAATATAATGCAGTGAGAAAATGCAAAATTTCAAGATGCCTATCAAAAGGAACCGGGGCATTGCCAAAACTTTAAAATTAGACATTGGTATATAGACTGTAGAATTTCAGCCAGAACTGTCCTATAATATAAGCAAAGCTTTATTGTATTTTTTCTATACTCCACTTAATTGCCTGAGAACAAATTGTTTAGATCCTTGCAAAGATGTCCTTTTACCAAATTTGAGGGGTAGACATTTTCACTGTATTCTACATAAATGGCTGTGCACAGCACACTTTGTGGGGATACAGTTCCTATAGACTTTACTGTAAATGCTGACCTAAGAAATGCATAATATGGACAACCATGGAGACTCTCTCTAGTGAAATATGTCTGTCTCTGCATATAAACGAACTGTAGCCACTTTTTACTATGAGAAAAGTTTGGAGGGTTTGGGGTATATGAATAATGGTCATGAGTGAGTCACGGGACTGATATTCCTAAATCTATGGGCAATAGAAAGAGCTACTACCCTGTGTGAATGGACAACAGGGATTATGCTGTGATGCTACAAAGAAATGAAGAGAACAAGTAAGTCATGGGCAAGATGAGAGTCTGATGGAAGGGAGAAGACACTGGGGGCTTACTAGATGAACCTGGTTTAGTTTTCCCTCAGGACTACCTGTATTTCAAACTATAATTTGAGGACAGAATAGATAACAATATATGGATGCTCCTTCAGTAGAAGGGGAGAGGAAGATGTAAGGAAGTCTTAGACTGTGGTTTATTATAATGTATGAGTTTTCATCCCCAAAACACAATTTAGAGTTCCACAGCCAAGATAATAAATGTTCTCTCATTTTGGAAATCGTGGCCTAGTGGGCTAGGGAAGGGTACAAAATAAATTTTCATCTATCTTTCATCATTTTCTTTTGCCAGGGCAAATTCTGAGAAAACAGAAATATGACTTCCTCTCTTCTGTATTTACTGAGAAATATAACAAGAATCTGAAAAGAAATTGCTATAAATTTTTATGAGGTGAAATAAACATATTTATCCTGTGGGCTAAAGGATATGGGGATTTGGAGGGAGGGGAAATACGCCTCAGAAATGATCAGCCAAGGACAATGTTCAAATCATATTTTAAAGAGAAAAAAGGAACAGAAACTAAATGTTGCCTACATGTGGTTGATTTACAGAGTGTTCCCACTTTATATTAATGTGTTTAATGGTCATCAGCTTCACAGTAGGTATGTTTAAGCAAAGCAAACAGCCAACATGTAAAGTATTTCAATAAATAAATCCAAAATAAGGTAATTCTGTGTTTCCATTGACTGCAAGACAACAACATTATTTATATATATATATATATATATATATATATATATATATATATATATGATGAGCAGTAACTCATGGTAAGAAGTTTTTAATACAAGAGTTTGCCAAAAAATAATCTTTGTGATCCTGTACTGGCAACACATGACTGTACTTCAGAAGCTTCTGATTTCCCTTTCACCACAATCACCTTATTGATTCATTTAGTCAAAGTCAACTACGAGAGTATACTGAGAACTTCATGGTGAAATGGGGAGAATACTGGACTGTTTCAGAATTCTTGGATTTGGTTCTGGTTCTTCTATTTATTTGCTATTTACTTGCTATTTATTTTTACTAAATAAATTAACTCCTTGGGCCACAGTTTTATAATGTGTAAGGTGAAAGTCTAGACAAGTCATGAGGCCCCTTCAGATAGATGTAAAGACATGAATATTAGCATATTACTTTATTGGGTCTTGAGAGGAATGCAAAATAGATGTATAATCTGAGATTCGGTGTTCCTTGGATGTTAACAGGCTACAACCTGCCCTGCCCATTTGCTAATTTGTCTCAGATCTATTACTTGTTCTTTCTCTTCCCTTTCTATATCACATTTCCTGTGTCCCTTCCTTTCTGGTTTCCTGGAGATTCAGCTAATGGTAGGCACTGATGGAAGACTGGAGGGTGAGATGAGGGAAAAAGTTAGAATAATTTCCTAACTCACTCTCTGCTTTGGGTAGTACCCTGGGCAATGGCTCTAGCTCCTGTTAGACAACCTCTCTTCCATGGTCCCAGCTGCCAGGAAGCAGGTAAGGTCGTCCAACTTCCACTGGGATGCTTTTAGTATCCAGTAACACCACCTACTCCCTTAGACTAGCCAGCTCGAGGGTAGTGGTAGCCATGTCTCACTTTAGTGGTCTCTGGGCTGCTTCACCACATTTTGATTGGTCTTTCAATTTTTCTATACCAAGTGCAATTAATTCTCCCCATTTGAAATACTAGAGTAGTGTCTATTTTCTGACTAGATACTGCATATTACATAATGAAAAGACAATGACTTTGTCGAAAAAAAAAAGTGACAGGTTTGAATCCAAAATCCTCTCATTAACTAACTAAGTAATTGTGAGGGAAAGTTATTTCATCTCTTTAATTTAAATTATTGGAATAATAATACTTAAGCTACAAGATGTTCCTGAGTATAAAATGAGAAAACACATGTGAAATGGTAACTGGCACATGTTAAGTGTCTAATAAATGTTTATTTCTTTTCTTTTATTCTAATGCACTACTCAAGAAGGGGGTAAAAAGGTGCTCTTAAGATAATTATAAAATAACACAAAGCTATAAACAATATACAAGGAAATGCCAATAGAACATAACTTATCTCTGTTAACTACTCTGAAACTCTAACCCAACACATTGATGCTTTCCTCTGCTATGGAACATGTTGTGTTAGTCTGCTTGCGTTGACATTACAAAATACCACAGGCTTAGGGGCTTAAACAACAGATATTTAACTCCTCACAGTTCTAAAGGCTAGAAGTTCATGATCAAAGGGCCAATAGATTTCTTATAAGAACTCTCTTCCTTGCTTGTAGACAGCCACCTTCCCACTTTGTCCTCACATGGCCTTTCCTAGGGGTGTGTATATGGAGAGAAAGAGAGAGGAGCGTGCCTCAACGTTTTGTCTTATAAAGACACTAATCCTATTGGATCAGGGCCCCACCCCATGACCTCATTTAACCTTAATGACTTCCTTAGAGGCACCATTTTCACATATAGCCACACTGGCTTTAGAACTTCAGCATATGAATTTTGGGGAGATACAAACATTCAGTCCATAACTCCTCCCATATATACTTTTATGCTGTTAGAAATTGAAGGATCCTTCCCTATTTAAAATAACCAGTAGAGTTATAGTTTGCAAACTTAATTTTGCCAATATTCTTCAATCTAAAATTTCCATATATTTTAAGTATGTTTTATTGATTATGCTATTACAGTTGTTTCATCTTTTTTCTCCCCTTTATTCCCTTCTGTCCTGCACCCCCCTCCCACCAGCATTCTCCCACCTTAGTTCATGTCCATGGGTCAAACATATAAGTTCTTTGGCTTCTCCATTTCCTATACTATTCTTAACCTCCCCCTGTATATTTTTTACCTGCCAATTATGCTTCTTATTCCCTGTACCTTTCCCCCCATACTCCTCCCTCCACCTCCTGCTGATAACCCTCCATGTGATTTCTATTTATGTGAATCTGTTCCTGTTCTAGCTGTTGCTTAGTCCATTTTTATTTTTTGGGATCAGTTGTTGATAGCTGTGAGTTTGCTGTCATTTTATTGTTCATAGTTTTATCTTCTTTTTCCTAGAAAAGTCTCTTTAACATTTCATCCCAATAGGATAAGGGCTTGGTGATGATGAACTCCTTTAAGTTGACCTTATCTGGGAAGCACTTTATCTGCCCTTCCATTCTAAATGATAGTTTTGCTGGATGGAGTAATCGTGGATGTAGGTCGTTGCCTTTTATGACTTTGAATACTTCTTTCCAGCCCCTTCTTGCCTGTAAGGTTTCTTTTGAGGAATCAGCTGATAGCCTTATGGGCACTCCTTTGTGGGTCTCCTTTTCTCTTGCTGCTTTTAAGATTCTCTCCTTGTCTTTAATCTTGGGTAACTTAATTATGACATGTCTTGATGTGTGCTTCCTTGGATTCATGTTTTTGGGACTTTTTGAGCTTCCTGGACTTCCTGGAAGTCTATTTCCTTTGCCAGATTGGGGAAGTTTTCCTTCATTATTTGTTAAAATAAGTTTTCAATTTCTCACTCTTCCTCTTCCCTCTGGCACCCCTGATTCAGATCTTGAAACATTTAAAGTTGTCCCAGAGGTTCCTAAGCCTCTCAACATTTTTTTTTGAATTTTCAGGTTTCATAAAACCAAATGTGCCCTGCTTTATAAATCTTGAAAGTTTACTTAAGTCCATAGCTAATAATGTACCTTCTCTTTAGTCTCTGAATTCATTTTTATGTTAGTGCTACATTTAAATTTGGAAAAGCAAAAGTTGTTTGACATTGGGGCCAGGTTAACTTCTTGCTTTGCAACAACATAAGTTGACTCAAAGGAACTAAGCGATCTTCCCTTTTGAAAGGGTTTCTTAGGTTCAAAGAACACTGTACTTCCCTTTGAACATGAAATTTAATTTGGCTAGTCACACATAGTTACTGAAATAGAGAAGAGTCTGAGGTTAATGAATGGGTTTAGAAACCAGCTACATAAACCTAATACTGTGGTCTGGCAGAACTTGACACAGTTAGGGCAAGTCACTCATTCACAGAAAACTCACTTCCACATATCTGAAAAGGAGACATGGAAAATAATGTAACTTTTTAGGGATATTATATTATTAAATTTTTTAAATACTTTCAAAGTGTATTGTCTTTATAATGAAATGTAAATCAATAATGTGTATTAACTCATTCCATTTCTAATCTATACTCAGTATAACTTCAATTGTCAATACTAACATCATAAGACACATCATTTTTCATAGGAAAAGCTCTTAAAAGGCTCAGAAACAATTTTGGGGCAGTATTGACACAAATTACTTTCTATATTTACCTAAAGGCTGTGAAATTCTTGATCAAATTTCAAGTGGATACCTGAAGAAAGAACATAAGTAATTCCTGTATCTGATTATCTATGAGAAGATGCAATGTCAGTGGTTAACCAGGCATAATAGGTTTCTCAGATGTTTGTTTAAAGTTTTGTATTGGATTTCCCCAGGTAATCTTTCCTGGCAAAAACATGAGGAGCCTGGTCATTCAATCTTACTTTGAAAAATCAGTGGGAGATAACTTTCTTATGCCAACATCTGAAAGGCATCATAGGACTCCTGAACCAGCCTGCTGCTAATGCTGTACTCATCACCACTATCCCAATTTCAGCAGGAAAAAGAAGAAGTCCTCAAAAAGTCATCTTACAACATTTATCAAGAGTCCTAGAAAGTGTTATTAACTTTGATTGCATAAATCCATTTCTGTGATTCCAACCAAGGACCTATGAACTAAGACCCATGTTCACTGTCCCCAGTATTCTCAGTATTTATAATGAAAAAAAAATCAGAAAAACCTAAATAGCCTACAAAAAGAAATTATTTAATAATGATATACCCTTTTAATTTCCTTTATGTAGGTAAGGTAATTCAAGTTATGTCTAACAAAATTAGCAGAAGAGCAAGTGTTCTCATCATTTATAAGGAGCATCTACTTTCATTTTCTCTCATGTCATGAATTTTCATCTGTAACTATGAGATCATACAGATGTTTGCAAATCCCAGATGTAACTTACTGGAATCATGAACTCCAACCTCATATTTATTTCCATTTGCCACATGATAATTGCCTACCTTGTAAAAGAATAGGATAAAAATCCCTCCCTGGATATTTCCTCCAATCTACCCACCTTTCCTCATAAATGCCAACATGGTCCCTACACTTTTTAGACACACATGTTATTAAAGTTAGGCTCATGTTTTTTCAACTTCTAGTTGTGAGTCACAGTCCACATCATGAAGTGGCAGGGTATGTAGGGGTTAAGCAAATGAACTCTAGCTTTGGACAGTGAGATTCAATACTCAGCTCTGCCATTTAGAAAGATACTCTCTGCTCAGTTTACTGTTCTGTAAATGAGTTTTACTGTGAGGATTACATGAATACGTATGTTATTTAGAGTAGTAACTGGCATATGACATTTGATAAATGTTCACTGCTATTTTTATTATAATTACATTATTACTGTTATTGTGTCAGACCCTGTATCTTTTTAAAATATATTTTATTCATTATGCTAATACAGTTGTCCCATTTTTCTCCTTTTTATTCCCCCTGCCCTGTACTCCACTCATACCATCATCCCCACACCTTAGTTCATGTCCATGGGTCAATACATATAAATAATCTAACATAAAAGTTCTTTGGCTTCTCCATTTCCTATACTATTCTTAACCTCCCTCTGTCTATTTTTTACCTACCTATTCCCTGTAACTTTGTCCCCATTCTCCCCCTCCTCTTCCCCACTGATAACCCTCCATGTGATTTCTATTTATGTCAATCTGTTTCTGTTTTAGGTGTTTGCCTATTCCATTTTTGCCTTTGTTTTTTTAGGATTGGTTGTTGATAGTAGTGAGTTTGTTATCATTTTACTGCTCTTAGTTTTGATCTTTTTCTTTTTCTTAGATAAATACCTTTAACATTTCATATAATAAGGGCTTGGAGATGATGAACCCCTTTAAGTTGACCTTATCTAGGAAGCACTTTATCTGCCCTTCCATTCTAAATGACAGCTTTGCTGGAGAGAGTACTCTTGGATGTAGGTCTTTGTCTTTCATGACTTTGAATACTTCTTTCCAGCCCCTTCTTGCCTGTAAGGTTTCTTTTGAGAAATCAACTGAGAGTCTTATGGGCACTCCTTTGTAGGTAACTGTCTCCTTTTCTCTTGCTGCTTTTAAGATTCTCTCCTTGTCTTTAATCTTGGGTAACTTAATTATGACATGTCTTGGTGTGTGCTTCCTTGGGTTCAAGTTTTTTGGGACTTTCTGAGCTTCCTGGACTTCCTGGAAGTCTATTTCCTTTGCCAGATTGGGGAAGTTTTCCTTCATTATTTGTTAAAATAAGTTTTCAATTTCTTACTCTTCCTCTTCTCCTTCTGGCACCCTTATGATTCAGATGTTGGAATGTTTAAAGTTGTCCTGCTGGTTCCTAAGCCTCTCCTCATTTTTTTGAACTCTTGTTTCTTCATTCTGTTCTGCCTGTATGTTTATTTCTTCCTTCTGCTCCAGACCATTGGTTTAAGTCCTGGTTTCCTTCCCTTCACTGTTGGTTCCCTGCATATTTTTCTTTATTTCACTTTTCATGGACTTCACTTTTTCCTCTATTTTATGACCACACTCAACCATTTCTGTGGGCATCCCGATTACCAGTGGTTTGAACTCTGCATTTGATAGGTTGACTATGTCTTCATCACTTAGTTGTATTTTTTCTAGAGCTTTGATCTGTTCTTTCATTTGCAAATTTTTTTTGTCTTGGTGTTCTTGTTATGTAGTAAGGGGCGGAGCTTTAGGTATCCATCACAGTGGGGCTACCCACTTTGCTGTGCTGTGGTGCTGTATGTGGGGGAGGGATCCAAGAAGGAAAAATGACACCTGCTCAGCTCTCAGCAGGCTTTCAGTCACTTCCTTTGCTACCTACAAGCAAATAGGGCCCTTCTGGTGCTGATGCCTGGGTGAATGGTTTGTGTACATTCAGGACCTTGTGGGTCTCTCCAATGAGCTTCTCCTGCCACCTCAACCCCCACATGTTTTTTTCAGTCAGAGATTGTGAGGCTTTACTTTTCTGGGCTGGAAGCCTGGGTTGTGCAGTCTGTCTTGCTCCCCAGTTGTTCCTCCCAGGTTTTTAGCACACAAATGTGGGACTGCCCACTAGGTCTTGCTGGCCCCAGTCCTCCAGCTGCCACCTTACTGCTAGTCCTCGCCACCCTGGCTGCCCATCTCCACCCTTCCTCTGGTTTTGATGAATGGTTCTTCTTAAATTCTTTGGTTGTCGGACTTCCATAAATTATGATTTTTGGGCAGTTCTGGTTATTTTTGTTTTAAAATTTGTTGTTGTCCTTCTCTTGGTTGTGCAAGGAGGCAAAGTGTACATACCTATACCTCCATCTCAGCCAGAAGTGTTCTTTATTTGTATTGAGTAATATTCTGGTACCATTTTGTGTATTGAAGAACAACAGCTCATTGAATTTTTGAAAAGCAAGATGATAATATTAAGGAATCAAGGAACATATTTTATGAGTAGAAGAGAATTTAAAAAATGTTTAGCACTTATATTTAAGTCTTTTATACATCTTGAGTTTATTTTCATGTATGGTGTGAGTTCTTGCTCAAGTTTCATTTTTTTTCATGTATCTGTTCAGATCTTCCAACGCCATTTGTTGAAAAGGCTATTTTTACTCCATTGTATGCTTCTTTCCCCTTTTTTGAATATTAATTGACCGTGGGGGGATAAACAGGGGAGAGAAAGGGAAGGGTCATCAAGGAGCATGTATAAAGGACCCATGGAGAAAGCCTAAGGGGTTAGGATTGAGGGTGGGTGGTGGGGTGGATGGGGTCAGGGAGATTGGTGGGGAAAAAATGGAGGCAACTGTACTTGAACAACAATAAAAAAGAAAAAAAGAAAAATATTCTAACTACTACCAACAACAACAAGTAGATACATAAGTAAATAAATAAATAAATAAAATTAAAAATGTTTAGCACAACCAATTTAAAAAAATATTCAGCAATTTCAACTTGCATAAGTTATACATTCAATTTTTGGTCAACTGGAAATAATAACCAGGAATCCTGGCATCTCATGATTTGCTTCTTCCACTAGCAGCCACTGGACCCTCATGGTGACAATATATCCTTGAAAAGGCTCCGAGTTACAGAGGGGGAGAATGGGAAAGAAGTGACTGTCCTAACAGCAGATGAGGCAAGGCTAGGAGAAGACTCTCAGTATATTATAATAATATTTGAGGTGAATGAGACAAGCTTCCTTTTCATTTAAACTGTTGTCAGATTCAACAAATAGAGCTACTAACTTAAGTGCAATGGACACCTGCTTCTCATTGAGAAAATATTTTAAACATCAGATGTAAATTAAAATGTTTCACATATTTTAAATAGAGTATAATTCATAAAAACTGTTTACATGTTGCAATAAAGTAAAATCTTAGCTTGGCAGTTTTGATTTGTTATTTAACAGACATCTCTGCATAATTTTGTTTTGGAGGTAGAAGTGTTACTGATATTTCCAAAATATGAAGTGATTCTGACTCTCCAACATTGGTTTTACACTAGAATGAAAATGAGTTTTGCTTTGGGTTTGGTCATCAGAATTCCTTCTTGCTGTTGTATAAGTAACAAGTTATACAATATAGAGTCTCATGTTTTACAGCAAAATGAAAATTCTAAACCTTAAATCGTAAGGACACTGTGGGTTTAATCATTCTTAATGTTTGTGAAGCCACGAAATAGTTTAGGGAATTCTATTATGCATTTCAGATTGCATAGTTAATATTTCCAACCATGAAATGATAATAGAGTTTATTCCCAAACTTGCAAATGAAGCCTAGGAAGGTTCATAGAGGGCGGCACTCTGGGGGATGCTATTTGAATTCAAAATGACATTGTTAAATTGAAGAAGTAACCAGAAATCAACAAGATGAAGTTTAACAGGGACCAGTGGAAATCATGATAAAAGACAATGTGGCACAATTGCAGAATAAAAATTCTATAGGAAAATGCTTTGTATTCAACTCAGTTGGTCATAGATAAGTATAAAGTAGGTCAAGTACTAATTAAGCCTAGTTTTTCTTTCTTTTTATTATTTTATTCTCTAATATATTATTACAACACATGACTCCTATCCTACCAGGCCACCTTGGGTCTCTTTCTTGTTCCATTTTTATTCCTTATTCTCTTCATCTTCCTCAACTTTTTCCAGGTTTTCTGCCCCCTACAGCAGTCACCTGGTTAGTTCTGACCCTAAATGGCAATAGTGGTAAATAAAGAAGTCATCCCAAACTTCAGCAGGAAATGACCACCAGGTCAGTCTACATCCCATGTTGATAACATTCTCAGTTCCAGGCGGCTCAGTTAGATAGAAGCTAAGCACACAGGGTGGAGCAAAAGTAGGCTTACAGTTGTGAGCACAAAAAACACAGAATTTATTCTTGTATAATTATTTATGAATTATTGTATTATTTTTCATATAAAAAACTGTCAACCTACTTTTTCCCACCCTGTATTTTGGCATTGTTCTCTGTGTGTGTACTAATGTTTCCCACTCCCCAATCTTAAGCGTGACACTGGAATTTTGCAAAAAGAGAGACACATTCATCAGTTCTTGTTAACAAAAGACACAGCTAGGTTTATCCATGGCTCTGAACAATGTCAAAGACCTAGGCTTCTCCTCTGACCAATAGGTGGCAGAGATAAGAATTAAAATCTGCTCTAAAAGCAGAAACAGACTCATAGATGGAGAACAGATGCCAGCTAGTCGGGGGCACGGGGTGGTAAGGTTAGGGGGTGGAGGGATTGAGCAAAAAAGAAAAAGGACTTACAGACATGGACAATGGGGTGGTGATTGCTGGGGGGAGGGGGTATAAAGGGACTAAGTAGGAATGGAAAAAAATGTAATAAAGATTATACATTAAAAAGATTAAAAATAATAAAGGTATATTTCACTTTATAGGAAAAGGTCAAAACTCTCTCAAAAAATACTTGTGCCATTTTACACATTCCCAGCATATATTAGATTAACATTACTCCACATCTTCAACATCATTTTATATTGTCTTTTGTTTCTTTAATTTTAGCAGTTTTTGCAGGCTTGATATGGTATCTCATTAGGGTTTCAGTTTGCATTCTCCTTTGAGTTTTCAGATTGGATTTCCAGGAAGACTAATGATGTTAAGCACCTATTCACATGCTTACTGGCCATTCATGTATCTTTCTTTGTAAATTGTCTGTTCAATACTTTTGCTAATTTTTAATTAGATTGTTTGTCTTTATTATTGATTTTTACAAGTCATTTATATATTCTTGACATAATTTATTTGTGAAAAATGCAGTTTGAATATTTTCTTCCAGGCCGAGGCTTACCTATTCATTTTCTAAATGATGACTTTTGGTAAGCAGATATTACTTTTGATGCTCTCCAACATATCAGGACCTTTATTCCCCGTTATGGTTTGTACTTTTCAGGTTCTATGTAAGAAGTTTTTGATTTCTACTAGGTAATAAATGTATTCACTTATATTTTTTCAAGAGCTTTATGGTTCTATGTTTTATGTTCAAGTGTATGGTCATTTCAAATTAAATTTTAGACATGGAATAAAGTAGAAATATAAGCCATTTATCCCTCTATTGTTATTAATATACAGTAGTTCCAGAACTATTGGTTAAAGAACTTTTTCACCCATTTAAATAACATAGTTCCTTTGTCAAAAATTGATCAGATTCAATATTAATATTAACATAGTAATACTTCCCCAACTGATGTATGAATTCAAATGATCCCAATTAAAAGTCTAGCAGACTTTTTTTAGTAGAAATTGATGGGTTGATTTTTAAATCTGTACAAAAATGCAAAACATCTAGAAGGCGCATCGGTGGTTCAGTAGTAGAATTCTCCCTGCCAAAACAACTTAACTTTTTTTCATTTATTAATATTTTTCTTCTTTAAAATATATTTTCTGTATATTTAGTCAATATATTTTATTTTTCAAATAAATTTTCATTGTATATTTTCATTACCATTTCATCTCCCTTATACTTTCCCCCATAATCACCACACTCCTGTCAATGAGTCCTTTTTCTTTTTTGTTTAATCCAGACACCCTCTTACTCTCCCCACATTTAGCTGTCATCCTGCTATCTATGAATTTGTCTGCATTTTGCTATTAGTTCGGTTTGTTTATTAGATTCCACATGTGAGTGAAATCATTAGATCTTTATCTTTCTTTGACTGGCTTATTTCACTTTGTACAATGTTCTCCAGGTCCATTCATACTGTCACAAATGGTAAAACTTCTTTTTTACAGCCCAGTAACATTCCACTATATAAGTGTCCCATAGTTGTTTCATTCACTCATCTACCTATGGAAACTTGGGCTGCTTCAATATCTTGGCGATTGTAAATTATGCTGCAATGAACATAGAGGTGCTTATGTTCTTTTTAATTAGTGTTTTTGGTTCCTTCAGGTATATTCCCAGAAGTGGGATCACTGGGTCCAAAGGCAGATTCATTTTTAAGTTTGTTAGGTGTCTTCATACTGCTTTCCACAGTGGCTGCACCAATCTGCATTCCCACCAACAGTGCAAAAAAATTTCCCCTTTTCTGAATCATCACCAGCACTTGCTGTTTGTTAATTTATTGATGATAGCAATTCTGACAGGTGTGGGATGATACCTTATTGTGGTTTTAATTTGCATTCCTTTGGAGATTAGTGACATTGAACATCTTTTTATATGTCCATTGGCCATCTGTATGTCCTCTCTGGAGAAGTGTCTATTCATGTCCTTTGCCCATTTTTTAATTGGGCTATTTGTTTGGTATTGAGTTTTGTAAGTTCTTTGTGAAGTTTGGATATTAACCCCTTATAAGATTATTGGTGAATATGTTCTCCCATTCTGTGAGTTGTCTTTTATTTTGTTTTATTCCTATGTTGTGCAAAAACTTTTTAGTTTGATATAGCCCCATTTGTTTATTTTTTTTCTTTTCTTTCCCTTGCCCAGGGAGATAAATCTGATAAAATATTGCTGTGAGCAATGTCTTAGTTTTGCTGTCTATGTTTTCTACCAGGACTTTTATGGTTTTGGGTCTAACATTTAAGTGTTTAATTCATTTTGAATTTATTCTTGTGTATGGTGTAAGAAGGTGATCTAATTTCATTTTTCTGCACATATTTGTTCGATTTTCCCAATACTATATATTGAACGAACTACCTTTGATTGATTTTTTTTAGAGAGAGAGGATGAGGAAAAGAGAGAGAGAAAGAGAGGGAGAGAGAGAGAGAAACATCAATTTGTTGTTATTATTTTTGCATTCCTTGGTTGATTCTTGTATATGCCCTGACTGGAGATTGAACCTACAACCTTGGTGTATCAGAACAATGCTCTAACCAACTGGGCCAGGGGCATAAAAACTTTTTAAAGAGAACATATTTAGAAGATTTATTCTACCTTAAAGACTTATTATAAAACCAATCACGATAATTTGGGTTATTGCAAAAAGATACACATAGATAAATGGAACAGAAAAGAGAGTCCAGAAATGGACAAATTGTCATTAGAGAAATGACAATTAAAAACACAAGGATGTATCCTTAATATACCCATTATAAACGCTGAAGTTTAAAATCCAACACCAAAATATATGGCCATTCTGGTGAGGAGGTGAAGCAACTGCAACTCTTTATGCTTTTGGTTGGAATGCTATAATGACCCTGAAAAAGTAAAAAACAAAAACACACAAAAAAGAAACTGGAAAGAGATTGGTAGAATCTTAAAAATATCAATATATACCTACCATATGGTCTGGTTATTTTACAACTAGTTATCTAACCAACAAAAAATGAAATGAATGTTCACACAAACACTTCTACACAAGTATTCATTACAGCTTTATTTATAAGAGTTAAAAACTGAGGGAAATCCAAATATTCATCAATAAGTGAACACACAAATAAAGGGTGTATCTATGTAATGGAATGCTGCTTAGCAATAAAAAGTAGAGAATTATTGAAACATACAAGGTCTTTTCTCAGATCATGTTGAGTGAAAGAATTATACCAGAGGAATTGGAGTCCATATTGTACAAGTCATTTATATGAAATTCTACAAACTGTAAGCTAATTTATAGTTCAGAAAGTAAGTCATTTATTCGTGGGGATGGGGTGTTTAAGTATGAATAGATTACAGATTTGGAGAGCATACTTTGGGGAAATGATGGAAATATTTATCTTGAACAAGAATGTATACATATGCCCAAACTAATCAAATTATATGCTTTAAATATGTGCAGTTTGGTATACTTCAATTACACCACAGTAAAGGTAAAACATCAATTTATAGTGTATGTGTGGGTCTAGAAGTGCCAGTCCTAAGGTTTTATCTAAGAGAAATGAAAATATGTGCACATAATAGGTTTGTAAAAGAAATGTTCATAGCAGCCTTACTTGTTACAGTCAAAAGCTAGAATGAAGCCAAAAGTCATTAACTGAAGAAAGTGGTAGATTCAGTAATAGAAAAGGAGCTACAAATACACATAGAAGCACAAATGACTTTTGAACATGTTATTTTAAGCAAAAGTAGCCCGACAACTTTCCTTGCAGGGGAAAACACAAGTATTTGATTCATTCGTATGAACTCCCAAATGAGGCAACATGATCTATAGAGTTAGATATCAGAAAGTCATTATCTCTTAAGGGAGGGGTGGAACCGATTAAAAATAAGAAAACTTTCTGTGATGATGTAAATGTTCTGTATCTTGTTTTAGATGACAGTTACACATCTACATATACTGTTAAATGTTTTTAAACTGTGCTGTGAACTTTAGAACTGTGAACTTTATCACATGTAGGAAGAGAAAGAGAGACAAGAGAAAGGGAGAGAATGAGGGAGAAGGAAGGAAGGAAGGAAGGAAGGATGGAAGGAAGGGAGGGAGGGAGGGAGGGAGGGAGGGAGGGGAAAGAAAGGAATGGTAAAAAGGAAAAAGAGAGAGATGGATTGGTGAAGGAAGGGGCAAAGGAAAGCAAGAGAAGAAAAGTCAACTCATACACCAGCTATTCTTTAAAGCCAGAGGTAGGATCTTAAAAAGATACTAGATAGATAGACTACCTCTGTGTATTTATGGCATTACTAAGCTGTCTTGTTTTACTCCATAAATAATAGTTTAAGATATAGCACAATCCATGATAAACAAGTAGTTGATGAGGAAACTCTTCTTTATAGAATTTCAGGTGGAAAATAGAATACTATGACTTAACATCACTATTTTAATGAAATACTGACCTAGGCAATGCTCATCAGTAAATACTAAGACTATTAGGTAAAAGATCGATGAGAACCTTTAGGCTAGTTGGAACCAGGTTCAGGGTACCTGAACCCATGGATTAATCATAGCACCACTATAAGTGAGATGCCCAGCAATTTGAAGCTCACCTTCACCTATGATGCTGATGCATTAGCACTGCCTGAGACATTCTTGAAAAAAATATCATTTATTTTGAATCTAATAAAGCTCTAACTAGGGGAAATATATACAATAGAGGAACAATTTAAACAACAGCATAAAGAAGCTATCAAACAAATCCAGAATATGAAATATTTCTCAAGACAATGGTTAAATTTTCCAAACAAAAAATTTGGAGGAGGGAGGCTGTTATAGACTACAGAATTAAAGGAGATTACAACCGAAGTTAATGTACAGACAGTTTTTGGATCCTGGTTCAAAGAAACCAACTACAAGGAGACTTACCTAAGACCATTGAAGAATTTGAATATGGACTGGTTATTAAATGGTCTAAACAAAATTACTTTACTTTGTTAGGTGTGGTAATGTCCTTGTGCTAATATCTTTTAAAGTATGTCCCTGTCTGTTAAAGTATGTTGAAGCACACTGAAGTATTTATGAGCGAAATGATGTTATATACAGGGTTTACTTTACAGTACTCTGAAAAAATGAAGGACTGAGGTTAGGGGAAACAACATAACATTGATAAATGTTGAAGTTGGTGATGAGTATATGGGGGGGACCTTGTTTCACCTTTTCCACATCAGCAAAACATTTCCCTTTAAGGAATTTTTTTCACCCAGGGAAACGAAAAAAAAAAAGTCACTTGGGGTGAGATCGGGTGAATAGGGAGGGTAGGGCACAGTGGTCATGTCATTGTTGGTCAATCTGTTGAACCCTTAGTGTGGTGTGGGCAGGTGCACTCATAAACCACTGATCATGAAACAGGCAGATGCAGTGAAAGAACCTTCAAAAAAACCCACTGAAACGTAGTGTAGCCTCTCACAACAACACCAGCTGGTACACTGATACAGATGGGTTCCTAGGACACTAACCTAGTAGTGGAAGACTGTACTACTAGGCACCCACCATCCAGAAGATAATTTCAGTTTTTTTTGAGGCCCCCATGGTATGCAGGTTCATTACATTATTTTTTCTAATATTGTGTTTGTAAAAGTTTTATAATGGAAAACCTAAATGCTTACTAAAAACCCTCATTTCATATTTTCTTTTTAATATTTTATAAGCATTTAATGATATTTATGAATCCTAACTTTATTTAGTTTTCTGACATTGTGAAATGCATTTATTTTTACATCTTACAACATTTTATGACAACTAACCATGTGTAAGAATATGTTTTCATCCTTAGGAACGTACTAATGTACTCATAAACAATTTTCCCATTCTTAACACTCATTCTTCAACCTCATATCCCTTCTATTACAAAAGAAAAAGCACAAAAGATATGCAAAACTCAATCCTCTATCACAAGACTTCCTGCTTGCAAAGCCTGAGTGTGTTTACGTGTTTGCATATGGCTGGACTATTACCCACTGCCCAGCTTGTGTCCTAGTGAGGCCCCTGCACTCCCCAAAAGTAGACTAAAACAAAATACTGACAATAAATTCTGAAACTCAGATTTTATTTTAGCTTTTCTTCCTCTTACAGTACTAAAGGAAATAAAAGCTTTATAAACTTACTTTGTGCATCAAATCCTAGTATGAATATATTACCCACTGTTGTCTGTATTTCAGCTACAGTGAATTTATTGCTGTTCCTGGAACATCCCAAACCCATTCTCTTTTAGGATGTTTGCATTGGTTGCTTCATATACTTCCAGGCTCAACTCAAATGTCATTTCTTCTGAAAGTTGTTTCTGAGTACCTAATCTAAAATAACTCATCCTACTATCACATTTACCTTTCTAAACTTCTAAGCACTTACCATTATCTCTTTTTTCCTTTCCTTATTATCTGTCTTTATGTGCACCATGATCCCCGACTAGAATGTAAGTCCAGTGATCTTGTCCATGTGGTTTATTGTCACTGTGGTATATCCACAGTGACTTAAACAATAATTGACAATCAGTAGGTATTCAATACATATTTGTGGCTTGAATAATTTTTGATGCTGATATTAATATATATTATGTCATGATTTTATGCCATAATATGCCAGCAACAGCAATATAAATTACACTATTATTAGGACATTTTTCAAAAATTTCTTTGTTGAGGTGTCTTGATTGAAATTGGAGATGACAGTGTAATAAAAACAGCCAGGACTCTAAAAATGAACAATAGTCAACTTACACACAAATAACATTAATACTATTAATATACTATATTCCTAAGTTAAATAATAACACTTTTGGGAGCAATATTTTATCAGCCTCCATCACATCTACAGAAATTCTAAGATGAAGAAGCTACACAAAGGTATTAAATAATTTGGAAAAAACACTGAACATGTCTATGACAGAATTCAAGGCTTCTACCCAAAAGTCAACTATTTACCCATTCAATAATTCAATAAGCACTTATTTGGAACCTATTACTTGTGAGTATAATGCTGGACACTGCCATGAGCAAATCAGACAGGAATCCTGTCTTCACAAGATATTTTTAGAGTCTACTACATACCTATTTATTAATTTTATGGAAGAAAAAACATTAAGTCTTGTGAAGCTTTTCAAGACAAAAATTCTATAGTTAGTCAAGACAATAACCTAAGACATCCAAACCCCATCTCTTCAAGCCAACCATTAGACCCTGATATTGGCAATGGCATAATAATCAGTTACAAGAAATTTTCTATACAATGGATATTTACTTACAACTTCTGAATTAAATAACCTGTTTAAGATATGATATTCCACTCCTGCTTCATCTGCTTTCCTTCTTGATCATTCTCTAGAGAAGCAGTTTTCAATTTTTGGCTTAAACTCTCCTGAAGGTGAAAAGAGCATTTTTTTAAAACAAATGTGAGGTCAAAGAAATCTTCAGTTTCAAGTTTTAATTGTATAAGCCAAGAAGGGAAGTGGGCCAACCCTCCTGGGGGATCCCATCTGTCCTGGTTCCAGTGACCGACTAAACTGCTGATTTGACATTTCAGGGAATTGGGATGTGTTCTTCACTGGAGAAATCCCAAACTGCCTGACAAAACCTAAAGCATTTGACCTTTCCAGTCCTACCTCTTTTATTATTGAAAATGAAAAGAGAAAAAGGAAAATGAGAGCGCAAACAGCACTACACAAAAATTTGCTTATCAGACTCCATCAGAAACAGCACCTTAAACCTTTTTGAAATGTGGTCACAGAATTGTAAACATTAGGGTAAAATTGGGCCAAACTGAAATTCAAACTCATTTCAGAGAGCCCTTCTAGCTATGGGCCTCCAGTGGTTAACTAGAACCCCAAAGCGTATAAATGTGTGTATGTATATGTGCACATACGTTAGTGCTGGGGGTAGGGGGGTACTTTTTAACATTTCTTTAGCTTACTCTGCCCCTAAGGAAATGAGTGATGCCATTCCAGAGGAAAACTGAAAGACAGAAAAAAATTAATAATATTAATCTTTCTCCATGTTTTCCTTTATTAAACAGTAAGCATTTTTATTAAATATTTTATTGTTGCTCTATTACAGTTGTCCAAAATTTTCCCCCTTTACCCTGCCAACCCAGCCCACCCCCTGCTCCCACAGTCAACCTCACCCTGTTGTCCATGTCCGTGAGTCATTCATACATGTTCCTTGACTAGGCCCTTCCCCTTCTTTCCAACCTTATCCCCCTCCCCTCACCCGTCACTGCTCTGGTCACTGTCAGTCTGTTCCTTGTTTCCATGCCTCTAGTTCTATTTTGCTCATTTGTTTATTCTGTTTGTTAGGTTCCTCTTATAGGTGTGATCATATAATATTTGTCTTTCACTGACTGGCTTTTTTCAGTTAGAATAATCTTTTAAAAAACCTAATATGTTATATCTGGAAGATTTTGTGATTCCAGGATGACACAATAATGCTAGGTAGACTAAGTCCAGTCAAAATCCCATCAGTTTTTAAATACATAAAATTATATCAACTCTATTAATATAAAATTATATAGTGTATAATAATTATATATTATATATTTTATGCATTACCTCATATGTTTATATTCTATATAATTAAAATTAATAGTTAGTATTAATAATTAATTATATAATTAAATGTGATATTTCATAATTTATAGATAGCTATATATGCAGAAATACATGTATAGATGTATAGATATGAGAATTTAAAAAGGACTATCTTGTGAATTTCTAACTATTTTTCTTTTCCTTGGCCATGGAGACCAAACATTAGTCATCACTGGAATATTTATATTTGTTTAGATTCACAATGAGAGGAAGCTCAGGTAAGCATTTTTGAAATTACAATAATTTTCCCTTGTAATATAGTAAATTACATTTATGAGTTTCCAGTTCTATTGCCCAAATAGGAAGAAAGGTAGTAGATAAGTTATTCTTTGAGGGTGGAGATTATTTTACCATTAAGTATTCTCTGTACCAAGTGACTTTGGGAAATGTATACAGTTGATGAGTTACACAACACTGTTTTATGAACAATAATAACAACATATATTCCTGTTTGTTAATTTGTCTTTTGTTTAGGGAGCTGTGTTGCAAATCATGACTCCTGTCAAGTCTTAACATTAAAATTTCTATTTTCTCATACAATTTACAATCATAAGAAGAAGAGGAGGAGGAGGAGTAAAAGGAAGAGGAAGGAAAGGGAAAGGGAGAGGACTGTATAAAATTTATATAAAAATCATCTACTCCCACTAAATTAACATATGTATCTTCTGTTTTTCTGCCATCCCTAAATTCTTCTCTGTCTTCTTGTCTTGGATTGTGTTATTTCCTACTCAAGTAACACTCTGGTTTCCATTTTTAGTTTTCAAATAATCAGCCTCTCAGATAATCTGACTCTCTTCCAGTCCTTGTTAGGAAATCACTTCCATTCCCTCATCCTGGGCTTTCTCACCATCTCCAACTACTCTCCCACTCTATTTCATCACTGTACTTCACAGCCACACACTTCACCATTTTGTTCCAACTACAAGCTCCTATTTTTTACCCACCTCCTGTGTTATTCCTCAGTCTCACTAAATCTGTTATTTGTTCTCAATGAGACTTATAGTTCTTTGATACCTGAATTTTCTTTCTATCAGTTTTCTTCCAATTTTAATTTCTTACACCACCAGCCTAGATCTATTTTTTTTTCAAAAAAGATTTTATTTATTTTAGAGAGGGGAAGGGAGAGAGAAAGAAAGGGAAAGAAACACTGATGTGTGAGAGATACATTGTTCGCCTCTCACACACCTCACCTGGGGATCTGGCCCACAACCCAGGCATGTGCCCTGACTGGGAATTGAACCAGTGACCTTTGGATTTGCAGGCTGGTGCTCAATCCACTGAGCTACACCAATCAGGGCTAGATCCATTCTTTTGAGTACATTATAACCCTTGCTCCCTTTTACTTGTTGCCCAGTTTATATCTCCATGCAAACTTCCATCTATGTACCAGTTCTACAAAACACTTCATATTTCTACACCAGGGCTGCTAAGTCCAGATAGAGAAACTCATATAGCCATATAGATGTGCATCACTGTGCATTTTGGTTTTGAGTATAAGCTGTAACTCATGGTCAGTTCTCAATTGTACTGCATAACCCTAGTTCACCCTCATGTATTTTGTCATAGTTTTTATTTAGTCCAAATCTAAATCTTATTTTCCTTACTCCCAGCAAGTAATCTACAAAACAAATAAAAATGAGGCAGTATCAACTCATATAATCTACATGTTGAATTAAAGTGCTGTGTTATCGAGGAAAATGATTTGGTCCTTAAGTATGGAAGAGATGAAGAGAAATGCTCAATGCAATGACCAGATCTTCTGCTCCCAGGCTCTTTCAGGTACGAAATGAAGCTGCTGTGAATTACCAATGGAGTACAAGATACTACTATCACTATTTCCTCTAATATTACCATGACTAGCACTGCCTCTTGTGCTTACGCTGCTATGTCATTTAACTGCTTCCATATATCCTCTCTCAATTTGTGAACTAATTGCATGTAAAAACATTTAATTAGTGATGTTATCAAAAGACTTAGGAAATGCAAGGTGAAGGGAAAAAACTAGTATAAAAAGAAAAAAATTTAAAAATAATAGAACTTGGGCCTTTTGTACAAAAGGTAGATCTTTCCTAATATATGTAAAACATCATCTTAAAATTTTGATTTTTACTTTTTCACTATAAAATCCTACATTTAATACTGTATCTTTCAATACCCATCCCCAAAATGTGAAAGGAATTAGTAAACTAAGCAGTTTCAACTACTAACAAGGGAACATGTATATTTATTCTCACTTTGATTTTAGCCAAGAATCACATTACAATGTATTGGAAAATATGTTTACTAGTGTTCATCTTCTTTATTACAGGGATGTTCTGAAATTTTTGCACCTGGTTTCAAGCTTATTGAAAGGCTCTGGGTGTCTATAATTGTATTAACCCCAGATACCTTCATATATAAAGTGAGACAAAGGAAAAGTCTTTTAGTTGCATTCAGATATCAATTGTAGATGGCTTCATTTAATGGGTAAAACATGTGAAAAATAAACCAAACAAATAGGGTTTGACAGATTTAGATAATAGTAAACTTAACACAGAGCTACACATTATGGGGCTGTCAGAAAAAAATTCTATAGAAAAATTTGGATGCCACAAAGAATGTTCTTTACCCTGCACGGGTAACACCAAACCCAGATTTTTCAATATACACAGTGGTTAAAAACTTGAACTTTGGCACTAGACAGTCCTGTGTCAGTATCCCAAGCCTGCCAATTCCTTGTTCTGTCATATTATATGCTTTAAAATTCATGTGTCTCAGTTACTTTGTTTATAAAATAGATATAAAGTATTCATCTTGATATCAAGCACTTAGCACTATACTTAGTTTGCAATTAGTAGGCATCATCTATTATGCTACATATTATTTTAGAGGATGATTAGAAACTGATAGGAAATAGGGTGGGAAAGAGATTTGACAGAATGTCAAGATGGGGCAGATTTGAAAAGTACGATAATATTTAACCATACAGGTGAGAAGGTTGTAAGAGACAGCAAAGAGGTCTTCAAATATATGAGAATCAGTCATGAGGAAATGCATTTTAATTTGTAATGTATGCTGTCGAAAACAGGAGGCAAAATGACATAGATTCAATTGATCAGGCATTTGGCATCAGCTATTACCAAAAATGCCATAAACCTGTCATGTGGTTATGCGATACCTCTATCATTTATTTTTTTTTAAATGAGGGTTACTGTATAGATGAAATAAGATCGAATGTGTAAAGAACCAGTGGATGAAAGCTTTCAAAGGGCAATGGACACAGGCTCCGTGACCACTGAACAAAATATTGCAGAGGGGGTTCAGGTGGTCCAAATAGTGATCTACAGGTCCCCTCAAAAATATAAGATATCACTATTAGAAAATATGTGAACCAACTCTCCTCTCAAGCTCTGCCTAAAGTGCCTATAACAAAGTCTCTGTTCTAATAAATGATTATTTTAAAATTATTTTATTTCTTATATAGAAACTCTGAGATGAGGGAAAGATCAAACAAACAAGCTTCCTGAAAGCAAGATGAAGGTAAATTATACTGTGGTCATGGCTGAAAGAATCAGTGAAAAGATATTAATGAATCAGGTATTCAAAGACAAAATCTGATAATACTACAGTCTTGCCCTTGGGGTCCATGCTCGGTTATAATGAGTTCATTTCAACCCTTTCTAAAGGAAGATCATTATTTTGACAAGGTTCTTTTGATACTTTTCATATAAGACTGAGGCAGTTCAACCTTATAAATAATTTTTATTTAGTGATAGGCCATGGTATCACAAGTTCCATTCATGGAATTCCTGAAACTACTGGTAAATTTTATACTCATCTTTAAACAACTACATTTAAACTAAAAAATTCAAAACCCAGTAATAATCAAATATAGCTTTAAGATATCAGTGGCTTTAATTAGCTTAAATATAACTGTTTAATTGTCAAAGAAATGAAAATGTAAGTGACTTTGAGGAATTATATTGCATTTAGTGAAGTATCAATTTTTTGACAGGACTCTCACTGTTGTCAACCTTGTAGTGAAAATGAAGCACTAATTCATTGTTATTGGTGTTGTAAGTCCGTCGAGTCCTACACAAAGAAGAATAAAAGTATGTAGCACAAAATCCACAAGGACACTCATATCTTTTGAGTCAATCATTTCATTCCTGGGATTTATCTTAAAGAAAATAATTAGGGAGAGTTCCGGCCAAGATGGAGGCGCAGGTAGAAACCCTTCTCTTCCTCACACAACCAATAGGAGGATAACAACCAATCTAAACTCAATAGCAACCAAAATCACCAGAAAATCAAACCACATGGAACTCTGACAACCAAGGAATTAAAGAAAAAATCAACCAGAACAACCAGACCGGTAGGGCGGACCCAATGGGCCCACTCAGAAAAACCAAGGTGAGGTGGATGAGGAGCGGGGCTGACTGCCCAGCTCTGCAGAGCTGTGCAGGAGGGACTGACTTAAGGGGAGAACTGAGACTCAGAGCTGACTGTGAGCTAAGGCTGGGGTTGCCACAGTGGGAGATAACTTCCAGTCTGACGTGAGAGTCTGTTGGAAAGTGCGCTAGAGATGAGCAGGAGAGCTGTACTGTTCCCTCTCCAGCCCCTCCTACACAGGCAGCACCCCCGCAGAGCAGCAAGGAGGGTTGCCCTGCCTGGGTGAATACCTAAGGCCCCTCCTCTTACAACTTATCAGCTGTGTGCCAAGACAAAGAATTATGGCCCAAATGAAAGAAAACAGCAAAACCTCACAAAGAACTTAGTGATGAGGAGATTGACAACCTATCTGATGGAGAATTTAAAGCCCTGGTAGTCAAAATGCTCACAAAACTGATTGAGCTTGGTCAGAAAATGAAAGAACAAATAAAAGATACCCAAAATGAAATAAAGCAAAATATTCAGGGGAACAACAGTGACAAGAAGGAAACCAGGATTCAAAGCAATGATTTGAAACAAAAGGAAGAAATAAACATCCAACTGGATCAGAATGAAGAAACAAGAATCCAAAAAATGAAGAGAGGCTGAGGATTCTCTGGGACAACCTGAAACATCCCAATATTCAAATTAGAGGGATGCCAGAAAGAGAAGAACAGCAGCAAGAAATTGAAAATTTATTTGAACAAATAATGAAGGAAATCTTCCCCAATCTGGTGAAGGAAATAGACTTCCAGGAAGTCCAGGAAACCCAGAGAGTCCCAAAGAAGTTGGACCCAAAGAGGAACACACCAAGGCACGTCATCATTAAGTTACCCAAGATTAAAGACAAAGAGAAAGCAACAAGAGATAAGGAGACAGTTACCTACAAAGGAGTGCCCATAAGGCTATCAGCTGATTTCTCAAAAGAAACCTTAAAGGAAAGAAGGGGCTGGAAAGAAATATTCCAAGTCACGAAAGGCAAGAAACTACATCCAAGATTACTCTATCTAGCAAAGCTTTCATTTAGAATGTAAGGGCAGATAAAGTGCTTCCTAGATAAGGTCAAGTTAAAGGAGTTACTCATCACAAAACCCTTATTATATGAAATGTTAAAGGGACTTATCTAAGAGAAGGAGATAAAAAATATGAACATTAAAATAACAAACTCACAACTATCAACAAATAAACCTAAAAGAAAAGAAAAACAATGAAAACAAAAACTAAGCAAACAACCAGAGCAGGAACATAATCAGAGAAATGGACATCACACAGAGGGAGTTCAGTGGGGGGGGGAGAAGGGAGGAATAGTGGGGGAAAGGTACAGGGAAGAAGAAGCATAATTAGTAGGCATAAAATAGATGGGGAGAGATAAAAATGGTGTAGGAAACAGAGGACTCAAAGAACTTATATGTGCAACCCATGGACATGAACTAAGGGCAGGGGATGCTGGAGGGTTGGGGGGCTGGGTGGAGAGGGGATAAAAGGGGAAAATTGGGAAAACTAATAGCACAATCAATAAGTAAATACTTAAAGAAAATATTTAAGCATGCCTAAAATATAAATGTTGCAATATTATCAATAATTGAAAAAACTAGAATCAATCTGAGTGTTTCACATTAATAAAGTGTTTAATAAATTATACCATGATGACAGAACAAAATGTTCCGTAACCAATATTTAGAAAAATGATAAAATAGTTGGTATATTAAGTGAAACTTACAGAATAGATTCACCCATAGTAAGCTTTTGGGGTATATAAAATATATATATGTATGTGATATAGAAGGCAGTTTTTAAAGTTAATTAAATGACAAATGTATTAAATTTTCAAAACTTCGTTTTTAATTAATTTCTATTTCAATGAAGAGTAATAAAAGACCCCAAATTGGCAGAAGATATAAATTAATTAGATGAAACTGTCAATCAGTTGACACAGTTTTTCCTTATATTCCCACATAACGTGAAGCTCCAGATTCTTGAAGTGTAAGGTTACTTTGATCTTATGCCAATCACTTTCCCTCCCCAAATTCTTTTTTTAATTTATTTTTTATTGTATTTTTTTATTGCCATTTATCCCCATTATACTTCCTTCCCCCACCCCATAATCACCACACTGTTGTCCATGTCCATGAGTCCTTTTGACTTTTTACTGAATCCCTCCATCCCCTAACCAAGTTCTTTCTTCTGTGTTTTCATACTTTGATAAGAAACAATTGATAATAAAGAAAAATATTATGAAATTTAAGACTTTAAAGTATTTTGAAAATCAAAATATCTAATCAAATACTGATTAATAAAAATATTAGCAGGAGAAGAGCAAGCAAAGGTTTCCAAGGAAGACAAAATTCTCTCCTTTGTGGAATGTTAGATAATACCTGTGAATTAAGAAGGACGTGCTGTTTTCCTATGTGGCTCCTAAACTAAGTGAGACAAACTCCTCGCTTACAGTAGTTAATTAGGATTGCCTGGTACTGTATATTGAATGATCTTTATTCAGTCCCTTGGTTCTTAAGAAATAAAAAATCCATTTCCCTAGGCTGACCCATTAATTGAAGTCATTCTTTTGGTTGGGTTTTGCTTTTTAAAAAAACATATTCAATTCTGTCACTGTAAATTTTAATTTCCCAAATGGCAAAACATTTCAGAATATCTCTAAGGTGCAAGCAATCCAAGATCAGCCACAGAGGTATTACATGTGCGGCCACACTTCCCTCTGAAGTTTACCCAGGCCCTTCTAATTAGCCTTTTGCTGCATGACATCTCACATCTTCAAGAGGTTTAGGGTTGTTAATCTTCCACCAGCAATTGCATTATTAAGATGATTGAATTTAGAGACTTAAGATAACTAAGGTAGACTTTACAAGTCACTCTTTGGGTTGTGTTTAATGGAAGTTAATTCAGGCTATTGAGTGAATTACGCCAAAATTAAAAAAGTTGAGGTTTTCAGGCTTTGTCAGTCAACTTTTTCTATCTCAACTTCTCCCTCAACATTTTTTTATTTTCTCCATATACAAAACAGAGATAGAAATATCTGTCATAGCAACTTGCTCCAAGGAATATTTGATGGATAATTAGTTAAAGAGGGCATTCTACCTTGCTGGACAAGTGTAAAACACAAATATGGGTGAACTCACACATCTCTTTGTCTAACCATTTTCCTACCTTCTTTGTGTACTATTTGAACTCAGAAATTTGTAAACCATTTTCCAGTCACTGTCACAATTTGTGAACTATGTATTACATTTTATTTTATTTGAAATGGCAACTTATACACTAAGTAATAATCTCTCATGCATACTAAACTGAAAATATGACATAATAATAAACACTTTGTATGTCCAAAGAGCTTTAGAGGTAGAAATGAATTATTTTTCTTTCTTACTGGAGTATAATCTTGTCTTGCAAAAACCCATATTTTTCAGTGTTCTTGCAGTTTCTCTGAAACTGAGCTAATATTTGATCAAGAAACACCTTTGTTCCTATAAAACCTAAAATAAAAAAAGTTGTCTATGGTCTCTAGAAAGTCAGTTACATTACTCTTATTTTATTTCTTCAAAGGAATTTGAAAAAGCTCTGGCTTTTTAAAATCTCAAAATTTATTTCTATTTCTAAAAAAAATAATAAATAACCTACTTTATTGGGAAAGGAAAATACTGTACTCACTGTAGAGTTATTGAATTGATATACTATGTATTTCTCATTTATTAGTTTAATTTTGTTATCAGCTATCTTACAGTAACATTATATTTCCCATGGGTTCACATGAGATTTCACTCTCATTTTTTAGCTACATTATTATTAGGTATTTCCTTTTTATCAGTTACTTATTTAAAACTTTCACCATACCCATTTAATCTTAATGAATTTGTTGAATATATGCTTTCTCTTTAGAATCAAGCTCATTTTAGATGGTATATTTACATCAGATTTTTATATAATATCAACAAGACCCATAATTTAGAGAATGGCCTTAATTCATTTTTTCTTATCTTTTGTAGCTGGATGAAGTGGAAGGTACAAGGAGGAACAATTTGTGTAATTTCCTTCTAATAGCTACTGTCCTCCTTCAAAGAAATCCTGAAATAAGAGTTCTTTAAAAAATAAGGTGTAAGCCTATCTCCCTCACTATTAATTTAAAGGTATAATTTGTGAATCACTGGAATTCACCACATTTTGTGTAATTTGGAGATGTGAAAAGCCAGACTTTGAGGTTCCTGTGTTAGGGATCTGAAGAATCCCTAAGTCTGCATTAGAGCCTTTCCTAAGTTATAGCAGTCTGTCTCAGTACAGTGGCAGCTCATATTACTGCTCATTCATATTTGGTAACCTACCCTACAAGACCCTCTTTGTGGGAGGATTATACATTCTTTTCTTATTGAAAGAAGACATGGACACATGACTTGATTTCCCCAACTGATGGCAACATTCTGTCCTGAATACTCCATCAGCTGGAGTTCTAAGATGGAGATGACATGAAAACAATCACAGAAAATCCATGTTAGATATGGTGAGTGAAATGAAATAATACTTTATTACTATAAGATATTTAGGATCTTGGGGAGAGGTCATTTGTTACTGCAGCATACCTTAGTTCCTTGTATTTGACACAAGTATTAATGTTGGGATACTTGGAAGAACCAGGCTGAAAGGGAAGACATTCTCTCACAAACAAGCAAACAAATAGTAAGTACATATCAGGACATGCACAAGGAGCAAGTACCTCAATTCTGTTGACTTAGGTTAGTTATAGAACAATAAGACTTACACAAAGGGCTTGATAGCCCCATGTCAATGTTATAATAATTACATCCTACTAAAGGATCAAAGAAAACTTAAAGGAAATGATGCTCACTTAAGGAAATCTTGAGGCATAGTGTTTCATGGACTGGAATAAAGGTCAGACTTAAATAAGCAGTCTGTGAATAGTGTTAAGACAGGAACTTTACATAGAGATTCTACATAGCATTTAGGGAGGAAAAGGACTTCATATCCAGGCAAAGCAATGCCAAAGATTGAAGGGTCATGAAAGGGGTAATGGGAGGTGAGGGTGATCAGAGACACAAAAAAATTAGATTTCAATGGCTCAGAGGAAGGAATTCAGTACTAATAACTGGAGTCTCAGAGTATTGGAGCCTAAAAGGTACTCCTAGTGCAGTACAGGAAATCTAAAGAATTGCTTTGATAGGAGCAGTGCTAACTTCTATACTTCAAGAGTTCTGCAGTACCAGAGCTTATGAGCAGGAGGTTTCCCCCAAATCCCCTGCCTAGAGATATGTCTGAATCTTGAAAAGAAAACAACAGGACTGGTGTTTACATTGTTGGCAAAAGCACATGACAGTTACTGCCTGCAATGTACCCCTGGGTTCACTGATCACTCTGCCTTAAATAGGAATGTTGCTTTCAGTATCTGCAACTTTGTGCTTTGAAATTTCCAATTAAGTTCATAAAAATAGAACATAAGGGATCATATCAACAGAATAACCCAGTGAGTGAACAAAATCTGGCCACTTCAGAACCATTCCATCAGTAACCAACCTACAGAGGTATTATTATGCTCAATTTGCAAATGATAGAACTAAAGCTACAGAGCTAAAGTAACTTGCTTGTGAGTACATAGCTAAAAATGGTGTGGGAAAGTTTTGAATCCAAATGATCTAGCTTCAGAGCCTATGCTTTCTTTGCTTAATTGAATTTATTGGGGTAACATTGGTTAATGAAATAATATAGGCTCCAGGTGTACAATTCTATAATACATCACTGTATATGGTATTGTGTGTTTACTTCCAAGACAAGTCTACTTCCAACACCATTTATCCCCCTTTACCATCTTCTACCTCCCCCAGACCCCTCCCCTCTGGCAATCACCATACTGTTGTCTGAGTCCACACAATTGTGGAAAGCAGTTTGGAGATACCTCAAAAAATTAAACACAGATCTGCCTTATAATGCAGCAATTTCACTCCTTGATATACATCTGAAAAAACCTGAAACATTAATTCAAAAGAATAACACACCCTTATGTTCATTGCAGCATTATTTACAATCACCAAGATATCAAAGCAGCCCAAGTGCCCAACAGTAGATGAGTGGATAAAACAACTATGGGACATATACACAATGGAACATTATGTGGCAGTAAAAAGAAGGAAATCTTACCTTTTGTGACAGAATGGGTGGACCTGGAGAGTATTAGACTAAGTGAAATAACCAGTCAGAGAAAGACAAGTACTATATTATTTTACTTACATACAAAATCTAATGAAAATAAATAAACTAACAATGTGGAGACATACTCCTGGATACAGAGAACAGACTGACAGCTGTCAGAGGGGAGGGGTTGGGGGCCAGGTGAGAAGGATGAAGGGATTAAGCTGAGCTGTTTTTTTTTTAAGCATGAGCTAAAACGCAGCCCATTTTACTGCTTAAATCTATTTAGTTGTGAATTTATTTGTGATTCAACAAAAAAGATGCTAAAAATGGGAAAGGATACATCAGATATTTTTTTCATGTAGCCCCAACGACTTTTATGTTTCCCCTTCACACTTTATTTGATCTTGGGAGATATGGTCTGATTGTGTAATTAAATAATGAAGAGATCCCCGTTTAGCACTCACAGAAGCCAAAGTATTATCTTAAATTTAATTAAGGTTATATAAGATTTTAGGCTATATCTCTACAAAAGGAGTTAAGACCAAAAAGACCACTTGGATAATTTCGCAGGGGAGGGGGGTACTATTCTTCTTCTCCTAATTTATCTAGTTAGCTGACAGCAATTCAGGTGCTGTCCCTGAATAATTTGTGAAAATGAGCCCATTCTTGGCTTTACATGGGCTGATTGGACCAGGTTCTATTTGATCCTCACCTCATTATTCAGTGGCAGTGCACATTCTGGGTCAGGAGTCAGCAGCAGTGTGAGGAGTAGGGGTGGATGGCTGGCCCATTACCACTGATAAGCCTTTTACCAAAGACAGCTCCCACTGAGAGGAGAGAACAAGACTCTTAACTGGCTACAAAGTGGGTTTCCGAATAAAATTCATTACTCTTCAAAATGTAGCTCAAAGACCAGAGAGTTATCCTGAGGAGGCTGGAGTGAAGTTCACCTAATTATCAATTACACTGTATCTTCCTTCCTCTTCTCTCTAATTTAATCTCTTAAATTCATCTTTTGAAATGCTAACAGCTTGAATATTTTTTATCAGAAATACAATCAACCATAGAATTTTAAAGGAAGGGGTTAAAAGATAAACTGTCCTAGAGAGAGCTATATTATGAAAAATGATCTCTGATGTGTAATCCATAGAGTCTACAGATTACCTGGAAAGATAAATGAAAGATAGCAAGGCAATGAGGTCTGTCTACAATTGTACCCTGCAGGGAGGCTCCATTATCTCACAAGCCATACATAAGGTTCAAAATATGAACCTTAGCTTAAAAAAAAGTAAATATGTGGAAGAGGCAAACTGATGAAAAGCTTTTTATTTTAACTTTCTCTAGTTTGATGTTAATTCTTTGTGTTAGGGCAGAGAGATATGTGTGATTTTCATAACTGAAGTGTAGTTTTATCATTCTTTTCAGGAGGAAAGCCTATATCTGCTGCCTTTTAAAGTTTTTTTTTTTTAAAGAAGTAGGATTAAAAAAAAAAAGAAGTAGGATTAGAGTTCAGCCAAGATGGACGAGTAGGTAAAAATGCTTCACTTCCTCACACAACCAAAAGAAGGATAACAACCAATTTAGAAACAATAAAGAACCAGAACTGCTAGAAAATCAAACTGCATGGAACTCTGACAACTAACGAGTTAAAGAAACATTCATCCAGACTGGTAGGAGGGGGCAGAGACTGGCAGCCGGGCAGGGAAAACCCTCCGACAGGCGGCTGACCATTCGGATGAGGTGGGGGCTGGCTGATGGGGAAACTAAAGACACAAAACCTCTAGCTGGAAAATTCTGCAAGGATTGTGAGGGTGGGAGAAACTCTCAGTCTCACAGGAGTGTGCACTGTGGAGGCTCACAGGATCCTAGAACATACACAAACCCACCTACTTGGGAATCAGCACCTAAAGAGCACAATGTGCTTGTGGGAAGAGAGGGAAGTAATGGAAACTGGGGCTGGAGCGAAGTGAGCAAGAAGCATTATTCCCTCTCTGACCCCTCTCCAACAGACAGCACCACAATGCAACAAAGAGAGTTGTCCTACCCTGGTGAATACTTAAGACTCCACTCCTGACAACAAAACAGGTACACCAAGACAAAGAAATATGGCCCAAATGAAACAACAGATCAAAACCCCAGAAAAAAGAACTAAGCCACAAGGAGAAGGACAACCTGTTAGATGCAGAGTTCAAAACACTGGTAATTAGGATGCTCACAGAGTTCAGTCACAGAATGAATGAAGAAATGAAGGCTATAAAAGTGAAATAAAGGAAAACATACAGGGAGCCAACAGTGAAGGGAAGGAAACCAGGACTCATATAAATTATTTGGGAAAAAAAGGAAGGAATAAACATCCAACCAGAACAGAATGAAGAAACAAGAATGCAAAAAATGAGAAGAGGCTTGGGAACCTCTGGGACAACTTTAAGTGCTCCAACATCTTAATCATAGGGGTGCCAGAAGGAGAAGAGGAAGAGCAAGAAATGGAAAACTTATTTGAACAAATAATGAAGGAAAACTTCCCCAATCTGGTGAAGGAAACAGACTTCCAAAAAGTCCAGGAAGCCCAGAGAGTCCCAAAGAAATTAGGCCCAAGGAGGAACACACTGAGACACATAATATTTTTTTAAAAAGCTGCAAGAGGAAAGGAGAGAGTTACCTACAAAGGAGTGCCCATAAAACTCTCAGCTGATTACTCAAAAGAAATCTTACAGGCAAGAAGGGACTGGGAGGAATTTGAAGTCATGAAAGGCAAGGACCTACATCTAAGACTACTCTATCCAGCAATGCTATCATTTTTTTCTAATAGTTTACAATATATATAAGTCAAACCATCATGTTGTACACCTTAAAGTCATACAGTAATGTATATCAATTCATTCTCAGTAAGTTTGAAAAATATTCCTTTTACTTTTTGCATAGGACTCACAAAAGCTATATGGTTCCCACACTTATTTAAGAATTTCCCCTGGCTATCAATGTAATATAAATATTATAATCTACTTTTCTGTAATATAAATCCACTGCACCCCCATTCACTGATTTATTTATCTAAACTTTTTTGTTTTAGTAAAAGGTGATATATTTGATCTTTAACAAAGCCCCTCTGGTCCAACTATTTTGAAATTATATTTTTGCTAGGTATCTGATTAGGGACTGATAATATGAAATAAGTTGAACACAATAGTCTTTACTATTTAGGAGCATGTACCTTAAAGGCAAAGATAGGCAAAAAGCCAAAATCACATTACTTTATGACAAAGAATGCTATGAGGTTAAAGAAAAGGGAGCAACAATGAAAGCTAATTTCTTGCTAATCCCAACTCTGTTTTTCACTTCAGTCAAATATGTCACCCATGAAAATTGCATATTCAACCTTTTTCCTAAAACCTCATGTGATCTTTGTCTTACAATATTTCTTTTTTAATTTTTAATATATTTTATTGATTATGCTATTACACTTGTCCCATTTACCCCCTTTATTTCCCTCTGTCCTGCATCCCCTCTCCAATGAGAATCCCCTCTTAGTTCATGTCTATGGGTCATACATATAATTTCCTACATTATTTTAACCTATTCCAGTCTATTTTGTACCTATTATTTCTGCTTCTTATTCCCTGTAACTTTTCCTCCATTCTTTCCCCTCCTGCTCCCTACTGATAACCCTCCATGTGATCTCCATTTCTATGATTCTGTTCCTGTTCTACTTGATTGCTTAGTTTGTTTTTGTTTTTTTAGGTTTGGTTATTGATAGTTGTGAGTTTGTTATCATTTTACACTTTGTATTTTTTATCTTCTTTTTCTTAGAGAAATCCCTTTAACATTTCATATACTAAGGGCTTGATGATTATGAACTCCCTTTAACTTGACCTTATCTGGGAAGCACTTTATCTGCTCTTCAATTCTAAATGATAGCTTTGCTGGATAGAGTAATCTTAGATGTAGGTCCTTGCTTTTCATGACTTGGAATACATTTTTCCAGCCCCTTCTTGCCTGTAAGGTTTCTATTTAGAAATCAGCTGATAGTCTTATGGCAACTCCTTTGTAGGTAACTCTCCTCTTTTCTCTTTCTGCTTCTAGATTCTCTTCTTATTTTTAATCTTGGGTAATATAATTATGATATGCCTTGGTGTGTGCTTCCTTGGGTCCAAGTTTTTTGGGACTTTCTGAACTTCCTGGATTTCCTGGATGTCTATTTCCCTTGCCAGATTAGCGAAGTTCTCCTTCATTATTTGTTCAAATAAGTTTTCAATTTCTTGCTCTTCCTCTTCTCGTTCTGGCATCCCTGTGATTAGGATTTTGGAATGTTTCAAATTCTCCCAGAGGTTACTAAGACTCTCCTCATTTTTTTTTTTTTTTTGCATTCTTGTTTCCTCATTCTGCTCTGGTTGAATGTTTATTTCTTCCTTCTTCTCCAAACCATTGACTCGAGTCCCAGTTTCTTTCCTGTCACTCTTGGTTCACTGTACATTTTCCTTTATTTCAGTTGGCATAGTCTTCACTTTTTCCTCAATTTTGCCACCATACTTAACCATTTCTGTGAGCATCCTGATTGCCAGTGTTTTGAACTCTGCATATGATAGATTGGTTATTTCTTCACTGCTTAATTGTATTTTTGGAGCTTTGATCTGTCCTTTCATTTGGGCCATATCTTTTTGTCTCAGCATGCCTGTTATGTTGTAAGAGGTGGAGCCTTAGGTATTCACCAGGGCAGAGTAACCCTGGTCACTGTGTTGTGAGGCTGTATGTGGGGGAGGGGTCTGAGAGGGAACACAGCTGCTTACTGGGTTCTGGACTTTCAGTCACTTTCAGTCACTTCTTCCACTACCCACAAGCAAATTGGGCCCCTTCTGGTGCAGATTCCCAGGTGGGTGGGTTTGTGTACATCCCAGGACTCTGGGGGTCTCTCCAACGAATTCTCCTGTGTGGTTGGGAGTTTCTCCCACCAACACATCCCTCATAGGTTTTTTCACTCAGAGGTATTGAAGCTTTCTTTTCCTGGTGTTGGAACACTGGTTTGTGTGGTCTGTGTCACTCTCCAGTTTTTTCTCCTGGTTTATCCACATGCAAATATGGGACTGCCCGCTCCACCAACTACCACCTCACCCATTCTACCAGCCATATCCTCACCTGGTCTTCCAGCCACTGCCTTGCTTTGAGTCCTCTCCTCCCCAGCTTCCCGTCTCCACCCCTCCTACTGTCTGGATGAATTTTTTTTTAATACTTTTGATTTTTTATTGTTGAAGTACAGTTTTCTGCCTTTTCCACCCAAGCACCCCTACCACCCCAGACATCCCAACCTCCCGCACTTCCCAACCTCCCTCCCCTGTTACCATCCCCCTTGTTATTCTCCATGTGTCCTTTATAGTTGTTCCTGTAAACCCATCACTCTTTCTGCCCCTTATCCCCTCCCTTCACCCTTTTGGTTACTATCAGCTTGTTCCCAATTTCAATGTCTTTGGTTATATTTTGCTTGTTTGTTTGTTTTGTTGCTTAGATTCTTGTTAAAGGTGAGATCACATGGTATTTGTCTTTCACTACCTGGCTTATTTCACTTACCATAATGCTTTCCAGTTCCATCCCTGCTGTCGCAAAGGGTAGGAGCTCCTTCTTTCTTTCTGCTGTGTAGTATCCCATTGTGTAAATGTACCATAGTTTTTTGATCCATTCATTTACTGATGGGCACCTAGGTTGCTTCCAACACTTGGCTATTATAAATTGTGCTGCTATGAACATTGGGGTTCATAGGTTCTTTTGGATTGGGGTTTCAGGGTTCTTAGAATATAATCCCAGAGTGGAACTGCTGGGTCAAAAGGCAGATCCATTTTTAGTTCTCTTAGAAAATTCCATACTGTTCTCCATAGTGGTTGTACGAGTCTGCAATCTCACCAACAGTGCACTAGAGATCCCTTTTCTCCACAGCCTCTCCAACACTTGTTGTTTGTTGCTTTGTTTATGATGGCCATTCTGACTAGTGTAAAGTGGTGTCTTATTGTGGTTTTAATTTGCATCTCTCTGATAGCTGGCGATATTGAGCATCTTTTCATGTGTCTCTGGATCCTCTCTGTGTCCTCCTTGGAGAAGTGTCTGTTCAAGTCCTTTGCCCATTTTTTAATTGGGTTGCTTGTCTTCTTAGAGTGGAGTTGTGTGAGTTCTTTATATATTTTGGAGATCAAACCCTTGTCCAAGGTATCACTGGCAAATGTGTTTTCCCATACATTTGTTCCTTTTTCATTTTGCTGATGTTTTCTTTAGCCATTCAGAAGATTTTTATTTTGATGAGATCCCATTTGTTTATTCTTTCCCTTATGTCCCTTGCTGTAGGAGACATATCAGTGAAAATATTGCTGCATGAAATACGAGATTTTCCTGCCTATGTTCTCCTCTAGGACTTTAATGATATCAAGACTTATATTTAAGTCTTTTGTACACCTTGAATTTATTCTTGTGTATGGTATACGTTGGTGCTTGAGGTTCTTCTTTTTGCATGTAGCTGTCCAGCTCTCTCAACACCATTTGTGGAAGAGGCTATTTTTACTCCATTTTATGTTACTGCCAACTTTGTCAAAATTAATTGACTGTAGAGATTTGGGTTTATTTCTGGACTCTCTACTCTGTTCCATTGGTCCATGTGCCTGTTTTTATGTCAGTACCAGACTGTTTTGATTACAGTGGCCTTGTAATACTGTTTGGCATCAAGTATTGTGATCCCTCCTACTTTGCTCTTCTTTCTGAAAATTGCAGCAGCGATTTGGGGTTGTTTATGGTTCCATATAAATCTTTGAAGCGTTTCTTCTAAGTCTGTGAAATATGCCATTGGTACTTTAATAAATATTGCATTGAATCTATAAATTGCTTTGGGTCACATGGACATTGATGATGTTAATTCTTTCAATCCATGAACATGGTATATGTTTCTATTAATTTGTGTCTTCCTTCATTTTTTTCTTCAGTATTGTATAGTTTTCTGGGTACAGGTCTTTTACCTCCTTGGTTAGGTTTATTCCTAGGTATTTTATTTTTCTTATTGCCATATCAAATGGGATTTTTTTGTGATTTCTGTTTCTGGTATTTCATTATTGGTATACAAAAATGGCTTTGACTTCTGGACATTGACTTTGTATCCCACTCTTTTGCAAATTCATTTATTAGGGCAAGCAGTTTTTTGGTGGAGTCTATAGGGTTTTCTATGTACACTATCATATCATCTGCAAAAAATGACAATTTTGTTTCTTTTCCATTTTGGATGCCTTTTATTTTCTTTTCTTGTCTGATTGCTGTGGCTAGGACTTCCAATACTGTATTGAATAGAAGTGGAGAAAGTGGACAACCTTGTCTTATTCCTGATATTAGTGGGAAAGATTTTAGTTTTTGCCCATTGATTATGATGCTGGCTGTAGGTGTCTCATATATGGCCTTTGTCATGTTGAAGAATGCTCCCTTTATTTCCACTTTGCTGAGTGTTTTTATCATAAATGGATGTATACATTATTAAATGCTTTTTCCACATCTATTGATATGATCATGCGATTTTTGTCTTTGCTTTTGTTTATGTGATGTATTACATTTATTGATTTGCAAATATTGCAGCATCCTTGCAGCCCTGGGATGAATCCTACTTGGCCGTGGTGTATGATCATTTTAATTGCTAGATACAGTCTGCCAATATTTTGTTGAGGATTTTAGTGTCTAAGTTCATCAGCAATATTGCCCTGTAGTTTTCTTTCTTTGTTGATTCTTTATCTGGTTTTGGGCTTAGGATGATGCTGGCTTCATAAAATGAATTTGTGAGTCTTCCGTCTTCTTGGATTTTTTGGAATAGTCTGTGAAGGATAAAGGTTAGCTGTTCCTTAAATGCTTTGTAGAATTCTCCTGTGAAATGCTGTGGTCCATTGCTTTTATGTGCCAGTTTTTTGATTATTGCTTTGATTTTGTCAGCTGTTATTGGTCTGTTCATGCTTTCTGCTTCTTTCATTTTTAGGAGATTATATTTTTCTAGAAATGTGTCCATTTCACCCAGGATTTCAAATTTCTTGGCATATAGTTGTTTGTAGTAATTTCTTACAACCATTTGTATTTCTGTGGTATCAGTTGTAATCTCTCCTCTTTCATTTCTGATTGTGTTTATTTGGGGTCCTCTCTCTTTTTTTGTGTGACGTTTTCTGACACCAAATTAGGGAAGGTTCCATCATTACTTTTTCAAACAGGTTTTCTATCCCTTGGTCTTCTTCTCCTTTTGGTTTCCCTATTATAGGGATGTTATTACCTTTCATGTTGTTTTGCAGTTCCCTTAACATCTCTTTGTTCTTTCCAAATCTTCTTCCCTTTTCTTGCTGTTTTTGGGTGTTTTTTTCTACTTTGTCCTTCAGCTCACTGATTTGATCTTCTGCCTTATCCAGCCTTCTACTGTGTGTTTTATTTCTGAGATTTTATTGTTCATTTCTTCCTGGTTTTTGTTTATAGTTTTTATTTCCTTTTTCTTACTGTTGTAGTTCTCACTTAGATCCTTGTAGTTGTCTGTGGGTTTCTTGAGCATCTTAATAACCATTATTTTGAATTCTATATTGGATATTTTGCTTACCTCCTTTTCTTTTATCACTTTTAGTGGGGAGTCCTCCATTCCTTTTGATTGCATATTCTTTTTTGTTGTCTCCCCATTTTAGGTGACTCTTTTTGTTTGTTTCTGTGCTTCCTGATGTTTCACTTTGCTAGCAGTCTTTGTAGAGTGAACTTCTGTGGTTGGAATTCTACGGAATTCAGTGGAGTGGTCTCTTTGATCTCCTTGTCTGGATGGTCTAGGTTTGTCCTTTCTTCTGTTTGTGTGGGCTTTCTTGTTGTTCTTGTGTTTTTACCTTTTGGTGGTTCCTTTGTTGGTGGTTTCTCTCCTCCAGGTGGTATACAGATGTTTGCAGCTCCCACCTATTGTCATATGTGATCAGCGGCAGGGGGTAGGCAAAGTGGATTAAGACAGCAGGAGAGTATTTTATGGGGTTTAAAGTACCGCAGGTAGAGAAGAGACAGGAAATTCTTTGGATAAATATAGTGGGTTTTTTTTTTAAGATTTTATTTATTTATTTTTAGAGAGGGGAAGGGAGGGAGAAGGAGAGAGAGAGGAACATCAATGTGTGGTTGCCTCTCACGCGGTCCCCACTGGGGACCTGGCCCGCAACCCAGGCATGTGCCCTGACTGGGAATCGAACCTGCGATGCTTTGGTTCGCAGCCCATGCTCAATCCACTGAGCTATGCCAGCCAGGGCTGGATAAATATAGTGTTAACTGTGATATTTCACCCAACTAGCCATTTTTTATAAAAGGTGAAAGAGAGATAAGACTCTTGTTAGAGGGGAGGAGGATTGTGAGCTGAATCCAGTAAACAGAGTGCTTGTGCAAGGTTAGATGATGAGATATAGTGAGAGTAAAGGAAAGTAGGCATAGTGTGAAAGAGAATAGGGTTAACCACAACAGTAATAATGATCAGGAATAAAGTGAAGTGGACTAAGCTCAGGGATGGTTGCTGTGTAGTATGTACAGTTGTATGGAACAACATTTACAATAGTACTGGAACAACAATAATATGGCAAGAAATATATGATTTGGATAACCAGAATAGAAAGTACCCAATCAAGAGTAGTGTGTTATTGGTACAGGAATGAAGTGAAAGAAGGGGAATAAAAATACAATTCAGAGAGAATAAGGCAAACCAGTCAAACAATGCAATTAAACAGAAATAAAATAAGGAAAACTAAAAATAAGGAAGAGAAATTAAAAAAATACTAACAAAATAAAAGTGGCAAGAATAATGAAAAAAAAGTAATAATACACATAAACAATAAAAGGCCAGCTCTATGGGATAGCAAAGTATCATTTATCTCAGTTTCTCAATTTGGGGGCTTAGCCTTGTGCTCCCCATTTGGACCTCTTGACCACTTGGAACTCCATGTCTTATTTTCTCACTTGGGGGAAGAAAAATAAGGAACAAAAAAGAGGAACAGAAGAAAAAATAAGCCTCCTGCTGACTTTAAACCTGCTCACTGAGTTCTGCTGGTTTCCCTAGATGCCACAGGAAGATGGGGGCTGGCTTTTGCTTTTCTCCCTTCCTATGGTCTTGAGAGAATGGGGACCAGGTCTGGACCACAGTATTTACAGTTGCCCAGCCTCTGGCCCTGGTCCTCTCTGAGCTGCCAGGTTCTAATCAGCCACTCAGCCTCTGGGTGTGCACAGCTCAAATAGCCCTTGGGACGAGCCAGCCACTGCTCGAGAGCTCCTTACAAAGCAGCTGCCTGCAGTTTTTAATAAGTTCACAGCTTTTCACACAGCCAAACTTTCCAACTAGTCTGGAGGCTAACTGAGTCAGGGTCCAACATGGCCCAACTCCTCCCTTTTCTAGGTGTTGCCCGACACCCTGATTTCTCTGGCACCAACATCCACAACCCTCAGGGATGTGTACTGCTTCTGTGTGTCTCCCACTTCATCTCTATTCTCACCAGCGACTTCCAGCATTCAGGTCCCTCCTGTTGCCGGGCTTCCCTCCCTGCTCTGATAGGGGAAGGAGCTGGTGATCTAACTCTCCTTCCCATACCCTTTGGCAGGCCCTGGGCCGAGGACCCTGCACAGATCCCAGGGACCTTACTGTCCCAGCGCAATCTCCTCACTGTCTGTTTTTCAATGTCCTCTACAATTTTTGACCTCCAAACTTCATATAAGCAGGGATTCTATCGGCTGTTCACCCTGTTCTTCAGAAGATCAGCTAGGTGTTCCAGTTGGGCACAGAAAGAATTGGGCTACTTTGCCTCCATTTTCAACATGAATAAATATTTCTTCTTTAACTCCTTGGTTGTCAGACTTCCATACAGTTCTGGTTTTGGTCAGTTCTGGTTGTTCTTAGTTTTTAAATTTGGTGTTGTCCTTCTTTTGGTTGTGTGTGGAGGCACAGTGTATCCTATGCCTCCATTGTGGCCGGAATTCACAAACCTATCATTTAGAAGGAAAGGGCAGATAAAGTGCTTCCTAGATAAAGTCAGGTTAGAGTTCATCACCACCAAGTCTTTATTATATGAAATGTTAAAGGGACTTATCTAAGAAAAAGAAGATAAAAACTGTTAACAGTAAAATGACAACAAACTCACAACTATCAACTGAACCTAAAAAACAAAAACAAAAACAAACTAAGCAAACAACTAGAAAAGGAAAAGAATCACAGAAATGAAGGTCACATGGAGGATTATCAGTGGGGAGCAGGAGAGGGGAGAATGGAGGAAAAGGTTCAGGGAATAAGAAGCATAATTGGTAGGTACAAATAGACATGGGGAGGTTAAGAATAGTGTAGGAAATGTAGAAGCCAAAGAACTTATATGTACGACCCATGGACATGAACTAAGTGAGGGGAATGCTGGAGGGTGGGGAGTGGAGGGCTGAGGGGGCATAAAAGGGAGAAAAAATGGGCAACTATAAAAGCATAATCAACATATACTTTAAGATAAAAAATAAAAAGCATTGAATAAAGAGAAGTAGAATATATAATTTTCCAAATATTTCATATGACCCTATTTTTTGATAAATCTTTACAGCATGCGTTAATCAATATTATAATGTGATAAAAGTAGACAAGTATTTTAGGATTGGGAATAGGATTCAGAATCTTTCTCAGAATTCCATAGAAGCTCATTTTTCTCCCTCTCAGAAATTGTTATTCCATTTTACTATCAAATCACTCTGTCCAGGAGGAAGGACTGACTGGCTGGACTGCCCCAGCAGGTGGTTCTATTGCTAGAATATATCCCTAAGGCACCCCGCAAGGGGAAGGACCCTTGCTGGCCTTCTGCCTTCTGGTTATTTCATGAAAGAAAAAGCTCTCACTGAGCTCTCATGCCTGAGTCTCTGCATGCAAGGCCAGAGGCCTTTAGAACTTCCCTGGGATTCTGAAGAAACTGGAGGCAGCCAAAAACCCCCCCAAAAAACAAAAAACAAAAAACCCCCAAACAAGTGGGGGTGGTGCAGGGCACCAGGCTGTTTCTTCAGAGCTAAAGAAAAATCTCCTAACTCAGATCAGAGAGCATCATGACTTGCCTATAACAACAAATATATACCCCAACAGATAGATTTCACAATATAAAACCAGAGGTGCTGTCTAATATGTAATGTATCTATTGCATGTCATCATGCTGTGCAAGTATATGCAGTTATGCATTCACATGGATTTTGAGAATCCAGGATCAAGGATACAGCACTATACCCAATGACTTTAAGATAATCTTGACATAATTGGGGGTGTAGACACTCTGGGTTTGATTTATTTTTCATGCTCTATATTAAAGGTAATTATAATACATACTAGCAGGTTGAAATATGGTTTCAACACATATGGAAGCTAGGCAATATATAAATGTATGTGGTGCAAAATCTTCAATAGCCCTCTCATAGACATCTCAAATTGTTTCCACTACATCTTGGCTGCTAAAAGAAAAATTAAAAACAAGAGTTGCAAGGAAGCCTTTCAGCTATTTAGACCATATTATCATTGCATAATTTTCAGTTTGCCATCACTGGAGAGCATATCTGTGTGGAAAGTATTATTAAGACTTCTGAGAAAAACCTGAAAAGCAACCATCACCCTAATCAGAAAGAAGACTTTGTTATACACATCAGCCATTCCAAAATTGGTCAAAACAGAGACTTTGAGATGGCTCAAAGTTAGAAATATTTGTTGGATACTTGTGGCCAAGATGGAGGCATGGGTAGACATGCTTCCCCTCCTCATACAACCATAAACAGGATCACAACTAATCCCAAAACAAAATACAACCAGAACCACCAATAAATCAAACTGTATGGAAATCTGACAACCAAGGATTTAAAGAAGAAATACTCATCCGGACTGGTAGAAAGGGTAGAGATGAGGGGCCAGGATGCAGAGGACATGATGTGGTGGTGGTGTGGAAGTCCAACATTTAGCTGTGGCAGATAAAAACCAGGAGGGACACCTGGGGAGCAAGCCATCCCAGCCCCAGGCCAGACTGCACAGCCCAGGATTCTAGCATTGGCAATATAAAGTCTCATAACTTTTGCCAATAAAAAACAGTGGGGGGTGGGGAAGCAGAAGAAACTGCTGATGTCTCAGGAGAGTCCATTTAAAGGACACTTATGGACCTAGAATGGACCCAAAACTACCCACTCTGGGATTCAGAACCAGGGTAGCACTAGAGGGGCATCAGTCACATACAGGAAGTGGGGGAAGTAACTGGAAATGGGGTGAGAGCCAAGCAAGTGGCATTGTTCCCTTTCAGATTCCTCCTCCACATACAGCACCACAAAGTGGTAAAGTGGGTTGCCCCAAAATGACAAATACCTAAGGTTCCACCCCTTACAATGTAACAGGTGTGCCAAGGTGGAGTAAAAGCTGCTCTACTCAATACACAGAAACAAACACAGGGGGGCTGCCAAATTGAGGAGACAAAGAAATATAGCCCAAAGAACAGAACAAAACTTCAGAAAAAGAGCTAAGTGAAACAGAGGTAGCCAACCTATTAGATGCAGAGTTCAAAACACTGGTTATAAGGATGCTTAGAGATCTCATTGAGTACAGCAAACAAATAAGGGAAGAAACAAAGTCTACACTAAGTGAGATAAATAAAAATCTATACAGAACCAACAAAAGGGAAGGAAGCTGGAGTTCAAATCAACAATTTGGAATATAAGGAAGAAATAAACAGTCAGCCAGTACAGAATGAAGAAATAAGAATTCAAAAACATGAGGAGAGAATAAGAAGATTCTGGGACATCTCTAAATGTGCCAACATCTGAATCATAGGGATGCTAGAAGGAGTAGAGGAAGAGCAAGAAATTGAAACCTTATTTGAAAAAAATAATGAAAGAAAACTTTCTTAATTTGCCAAAGGAAATAGACATACAAGTCCAGGAAGCTCAGAAAATACCAAAGAAGTTGGACCCAAAGAAGTCCACACCAGGACAAATCATAATTAAAATGCCAAAGGTTAAAAATAAAGAGAGAATCTTAAAAGCATCAAGAGAAAAGGAGACAGTTACCTACAAAGGAGTTCCCATAAAACTCTCAGCTGATAACTCAAAAGAAAATTTGCAGGCAAGAAGAAACTGGAAAGAAGTACTCAAAGTGGTGAAAAGCAAGGACCTACAACCAAGATTACTCTATCCAGCAAAGCTATCATTTAGAATGGGAAGGCAGATAAAGGGCTTCCTAGACAAGGTAAAGATAAAGGAATTCATCACCACCAAGACATTATTATATAAAGTATTAAAGGGACTCATTCAAGTAGAAGAAGATCAAAACTACAAACAGTAAAATGACAACAAACAACTATCAACAACTGAATCAAAAAAAAAAACTAAAAAAACAACTAGAACAGGAACAGAATCATAGGAATGGAGATAACGTGGAGAGTTATCAGCAGGGAGGGGGAAGGGAGAAAATGGGGAAAAAGGGACAGGGGCTAAGAAGCGTAATTGGTAGGTACAAAATAGACAAGAGGAGGTTAAGAATAATTTGGGAAATGGAGAAGTCAAAGAACTTATATGCATGATCCATAGACATGAACTATGGGGGGGATTGCTAGAGGGAAAGGGGGTACAAGGAGGAGAGGGGCAAAGGGGAAAAACTGGAACAACTGTAATATCATAATCAATAAAATATACTTTATAAAAACAGTTATATAAAACTCAAAAAAACAGTTACATAAGATAAATATTCAGAGTAAACACTAGCTGAGACTTCTAGATCATGCCAAGAAGCAGAATAAAAAAAATGAGAAAGCTAGAAAAATTTAGAAAAAAAAAGTACTTATTGAAATGAATTGAAAGATGGATGACTCCTACTGGTTATTGCTATTTAAAAAAAAAACAGCAATGGCAAAACCAAACCAAACCAAAACCAAAACCATGATTAACATATTTGGAGTGGTTATATCTCTGCTTGTCTAAATTTGGACAGCTCCCTTTCCTCACTGTAACTCACTCACTCTCCTTGATCTTAAATAAAATAAGAATAATGATAATATTTGGCTAACTTATAAAGTTATTATGAGACTTGAACAAGACATTGTGAAAACCCTTTGAAAACTGCACAGTGGCATCCATTAGTTAGTGAATATATGTGGTATTGATTTACATGTGTAAACATATATAAATTTGTGTTCCCTCAAAATGTAAGTTCTTAGAGGAGAGATTGCCATTTTAGGTCGGCTGTGAGAACTGTACTTCAGGATAGCTCCTCCTGAAGGTAGAAGAGAAGGTAGCAAGTGTTTCTGTGGCCATTTGAGTAACTATGTGGTCATCAAAAGGAGTCTTCCACTTCTTTGCATCCTCAGTGACAAACTCAGAGTTTGTCAAAACCACTCGCTCGAACAAAATAAGTAAAAGTGCTCCTAAATTCCCCATTTGCTTCTCCCTATGATCATTCCCTATTCAAACATACAATCTATGCATTGTTAGTTGTTGAATGGTTTCAAATTATTTTACAATGCAGTGGGGGAATAGATGTAGTTCTATGGAGTACATAAATTTAATAAACACAGCCTCACATAATAAAAGACAACACAACCATGGTTAACCTCTCTTTTTTACATTATGTTGATGCTATTCCAGCTTCCTTAGAGAATTTCAACCATTCTTTGAGTCTCAACTTCAATACCACCTCTTTTCTTGAGCCTTTGCCTTCTTCTGAATTTCCACATCACTTTGTCTCCAATTCTCTCATGGCACTAAACTCAATGTAATATTTGAGACATCTGTAGGAGCTGAGACTCCAATGTACACTTCTGTCCCTTGTCTGCACTATGCTAGCCTTAGTTTTGCACACAGTAGTTACTCAATAATTATTAACTAAGAAATGAGTGAATATGTGAATAAATTTAAATGCATAGTACTTTGCTTATACTGTTATATAGAAATTTGAGGCTATACTATGTATCAGAAGATAAGTAAGTGGTAAAAGTTCACCTTAGTGAACTTTTCAGTTCTCATTGAAGAGTCCAGGGCCTGAGCACCAAATCCCCACCACATCAAACTTCCATGCTCTGTATGTGTGTGTTTTGAAGAGAAGAGAAGGTTAACATAGTTTATATGTGGCATGAACTTCTGATCCACCAGGTTCTCAGGAATCTTGAAAATTCAAATATTTAGGTATCTGACATTTTCATTCATTGGCACCATGACTTTTGAGCTTCTTCTTTCCTTTTTCTTTTTCATTGAGTCCTAGTTCCATAACTGTTTTCTTTGTGTTCTGCTGTAGCTTCTGCCTTCATTAGAATTTTTTGCTTTGATTAATTATTGAGCCCTTAGTGCAAAGGGTTTTCCACTCTACAGTTCTCATTACTGAGGTCTTTCTTGCAGCCAGTCTGCTCTGCTAGCCCTAATGCAAGGCTTGGTGAATGCTCCATCCTGAGAGGGTTTCATATGCTCATAATCAGCTGTTTTTCCAGGGTTCTTTTGGCATGAATACGGCTGGAACAGGATTTTGTAAACATTTCCTTGTGTGTGTGTGTATATATATATAAATATATGCATGAGTGTGCATATCTGTGTATATATATGCCTATACATATACATGTAAAATTATTTTTTATACATGCCCAGACTACATCAAAGCACAGTGGACAGCACATGCTGGAGCTGGGGTTTTCTTTGGTCATTTCTGCTCAACATTTTTTTTCCACTTTAATTTTATGTGCCAAATTTCTGAACATTTCAACTTTGGAAGAAATAATTTTCATTTATTTTGGCATATTGTTTATCTTTGAGTCCTGTCCACTTATATATTCTTTTGTATTTCTTTGAGCACCACCCCTTTTCTGCAACTCTATGCAGTAATATAATTCCTTTTCACAGTTTTAAAATCACCTAACATGGTTCTCAGTCTTATTTACAGCCTTCTATCCAATTTCCTTCCCTCTTGTCTCCCCTCACCCTGACAGGAAAGGTCTGCATACTGAGAAAGGTTTATTTCAGTGGAGGATGGAAGGAATTTGGTGATGTGAAGATAAGCATGACAGTTCTAACAGACACTATGGGGACACTTTTCCACTTCTTTGAACATGAAGCTGATGGGTTTGGGAAGGGTCTTCTCTGTGATCACTCTAAAAACTTGAAAATATCAGACACTTGACAGCATCACTTGATTCCAGTGAATCAGTCATGTGGTTAAATGCTCTCCTTAGTTTTGTTTCTAAACAAACATGAATTTCCAATCTCCTGCCTCCCCATCCCTTTTTTTAAATTTTTTTTTATTTATTTTTTCTTAGAACTTGCTATGCCCTTTGGAAATTTTGGAGAATATGAGATGGGTCTTCCCTAGAACTTGACTCAAGCTGACAAACTACTGTGAAACTAAACTGAGGTTTGGGGTTCCATTACCAGTGAATCACACAGACTGCAAAGATGTCTCTTTATTTATCTCAGTATCTATAAAACAAGGATAATTAGTTTCCATTGTCCACCCATACCAGAGTACCATGGAAAGTAATTACCTTTAATTTGCTTCATCCCCATGGCATACAGGTATAACAGAGTACAAATAATAACTGTGACCACTTTGTTTCTGATGACTTGACTTTTTCTTTTCTTTGAATTTCCCCACAATGAAAAACTAGTTAATTCTCCTGACATGGAATAGAATACTTCTATCTGTATGGTCTGATTCATGCCAGACACTTTTTCAGTGAGAACAAATTAACCACGTACTATTGCTCACACACAGTTCTCTCTGACCCTCATATTCATCTTCCTTTTATCATGACTGTTATTGAAAAGACTGGAGAATTGCATCCCACTCAGCTGTCTAAACATATGTCTTTTCTCTCTGTTCTGCTCAAAACCCATTGCTCCAGAGGGCACAGCTGACCAAGGGCAGGTCACATGAGTAAGGGGTGTACACTCATCAGATCCAAGGTAACAGTGGGGAAGTGACAGGCTTGGGCAGAGCAGGCACATAGTTACACAGAATGAGACAGCACTCAATTGGATCATGTGAGCTAGCAGCCAAAGGGGCCAAAGCTTATTCTGAGTGGCATAAAGATGTACCATTTCACAGGTTAAGTTGGTGACTATCCTACTGATGGTGTGTCTAGCATTTATCTTTTCAGATTTATAGGAACAATGCTGGGAGACTCTATTCAATTCAAAGGAACTCACAAAACATAAACAAAATTGGAATAATGATGAGAATGGAGTATTTTGTTAATGAGAAAAGGTTAAAGAATTTCTAATATGTGCATCTTAGCTTGCTGTTGACTGGTTGATATAGTGGAGACAATTACACTTTCCTAATCATTGAAAGCATATATAGAAGTGGATAAACTTTTTGTCAAGAATGCCAGGAGGGAATAGCATATAAAAGAGCAAAGTTGTCAAAAGTCAGGCATTTGGTTAGAAATGGTAGCCACCTTCCTGATCAGGAGTACCAGAGAAATGTTCATGGAACAATTTCTTAAATTATAACAACACCGACTCAAAAAGAAAATTAGAGCGTTTTAGAAATTAACTAAATTGCTAATTAAGTAAATTAAATTAGTAAATAACTGCTTTTCTCTGTTACTGTATGTCATTAATGCCTGTTGTTTTGTGTCCCTTGGCCTTTAATGAGTTACATGGAATTTAAGCTATAACCAATGGACCTAAGAAATATCATATATTTTGTCACAATCAAATGACTTAGCCATGTGAACACAGACTTTGTTAGGGAATGAATGATACCTCTTTCTTCAAATTTGACAGGCAGATTTATGGTTTGAAGAAATAGTGTTTGTCAGTGGTCAAGCAGCTCCTAAAATTTGTTTACCACACTTCCATAAAATTGTTTGACAAATTTTTTGACAAAGCAATGAGCCCACATTTATTTATATTTTTTTAAACTTATGGCATAGCATGTTCGTATCAGTTCCCTTGTCCTCCAAGTCATATGGGAGCTACGTGGAACAACCCCAGGCAGGAGCCATACACTTAGGCCTGTCTCACAGCTTGGAAAGAATGAGTTTAGGAAATTTCTAATCTTAGAAGATGGTACTGGCAAATCTGTTCATCCTCCCCTCTGGATCAATAGGTTAGGTTTTTTTAACCATAAAAAAGTAAGCAGATTAGGAAGTAAGAAGATGGTGGCGAGGTAGGTGGGAGCTTAACACACTTGCTCATGCACCCATCTGGAACACCTAGCTGATCTTCTGAAGAGCAGAGTGAACAGCAAATGGAATCCCAGCTTATACGTAGTCTAGAAGTCAAAGATTGCAGAGGACACTAAAAAATGGACAGTAAGGAAATTTTATAGGTGGAGGGGAAGGTCTCCAGGCCCTGCGCCTGGGACCACAACCTGGCAGCTACAGTCCTTGTCCCTGCTGCCTTGGGAGCTTTGGAGGAGAGCCAGGTCAGTGAGTCTAACTTCGCAGCTCTCTCCCCTCCCAGAGTAGGGAAGCCAGTCTCACCTAGGAGATCCTGGCTGCTTGAAGTCACTGGGGGGATAAAGATGCAGTGAGAGACACACAGCAGGGGGTGTTTCATACCTTGAACTGTGATCTCTGGCTGGGACAGTACCAGAGAAATTGGGGAGCCAGGTGACACCCAGAGACGGGAAAAGATTTGGGCCATAACTCACCACGACCCAGAGAGTCTCAGGACTTGTCAGAGAGTTGGGCTACATGAAAAGCTTAGCACTTGTTAAGAATGGCAGCCGGCAACCGAGGGAAATATGCTAAAAAAAAGGATTCACAGTGGCTGTGCAAGGACCTCTCCTGAGCTGTAACCAGGCCTGTGAAGAGGGAGAAGGAGGAGGGGCACGGCACAGACTGATCAGAGGAGGGCAGCAAGGGCTCAGAGTCAGCAGTCCTCAGTGAGACTTAATTTAATAAGGGAACTAAACTGCTCAGAAGGGACTTTGAGAGTGCATAATGCCCAGGCCAGCAAAGAGGGAGGAGGAGGGGTACAAGTTGCTCCTAATCAGTGCTCCTTATGGGCAGCACAACATGGTGGATGCACAACATTGAAGGCGCTGGCCTGGTACATTTGGCGAGTGGGGGCAGTGCAGTGCTATAAGCACTGGGCTGGAGGCTCAGCACCTGTGAATACTGCAGCCCAGACCTAGCCCCCATCCTGGCAAAACCACAGAAAAGGAAAAAGGGGAAACCCAAACCTTCTCAGCTTGCATCGCGCAGGAAGAGCATGGAACTTGGAGGGTCTAAGACAGCAGGAGGAATATTTTTTCCTCAAGTGTGAGAAAATAAGGCCTGAAGCTGTGGAAAGCCCAAAGACTGATCCAGAAAGAGATCAGAAGGCTAATGCCAACAACTGAGAAACTGAGACAAATTTGACTTTGCTATCCTACATAACTTGAATTTTATTTTTATTATTATGTCCTGTTATTTTTATTTGTTTTATTTTATTATTATGTTTTATTTCTCTTCTTTCTGTCTAGTTTTCTTTGTTTTATTTGTTTAATTGCATTGTTTGACTGGTTTTCTTTGTTCTCCCTTTCACATTGCATTTTAATTTTTGTTCTCTCGCTTCACTTGTATTCCAATAACACACTGCTCTTGGTCTTTTACTTTGTATTCTTTTTAGTCAGATCATATATTTCTTGTCATATTACTGTTGTTCCTGTAATATTGTAAATAATTGTTGTTTCATATTATTGTCAATCCTACACAGCACCTCTCCCTGGTCTTGGCCCATTTCACTGTCTTCCTGAGCTTTATTACTGTTGTGGTTAACTTTATTCTCTCACACACAATGCCTAGTTTCTATCCCTTACTCTCACTATATCTCACCATCTAACCTTGCACAAGTGCTCTGTTCTCTGGATTCAGCTCACATTCTTTCTCCCCTCTAATAAGAGTCTTATCTCTTTTTCACCTTCTATAAAAAGTGGTTAATTGGATGAAATATCACGGTTATCACTGTGCTTCAGCAAAGGATCTCCTATCTGTTCTCTACTTGTTGGTAGTTTAAATCCCATAGAATAATCTCTTGCTGTTTTATTCCACTTCACTTTCACTTTGCCACTGATCACATACAAGGTAAGGTGGGAGTTGTCAATACCAGTAAATCTCCTGGAGGAGAGAACCCACCAACAAAGGAACTACCAACAGGTAAAACTCAAGTACAAAAAGAGAGCCTACAATAATGGAAGAAAGGGCAACCCTAGAGCATCCAGACAAGGAAATCAAAGAGACCACACAACTGAGTCCCATAGAACTCCTATCATAGAAGTTCACCCTATAAAGGTAGCTAGCAAAGCAGATGATCGGGAATCACAGAAACAAACAAAAAGAGTCACTTAAAATGGGGAGACAAAGTAAGAACCTACAATCAAAAGGAGTGGAAGACTCCCTACTAAAAGATCTAAATTAAATGGAGGCAAGCAATGGAATCTATGGAGTGTATGAAATGGAATCTATACCTTACATCAGATATAGACTCAAAAGAATGGTTATAAGGATGCTTAAAGAACTCAATGACAACACAAGGAACTGAGGGATAACTAGTAGTTCTCTGAGTGAGAACTACAACATTATGAAGACAGAAACAGAAACTATAAAAGAGAACCAGGAAGAAATGAAGAATACAATTTCTGAAATTAAAAAAACAAAACACACCAGAAGGAATTATAGCAGGCTGGATGAAGCAGAGGACCAAATTGGTGAGCTGGATGACAAGGTAGAAAGAACCACACAGGTAGTGCCCCTGAACAAAAAAGACTAAAAAAAATATGAAGATATCTAAAGGGAACTAACTGCAAGACAACATGAAATGTAATAACATTTGAATCATAGGAATACCAGAAGGAGAAAAAAGGAGCAAGGGATAGAAACCCAGGGTGAAAAAATAATTATAGAAACTTTCTGAACCTGGAGAGGGGAAAAAACCACACAAGTTCAGAAAGCACAGTGGGTACCAATCAAGGTGAACCCAAACACGCCTACTCCAAGACACATCATAATTAAAATGCCAAGTTTTAAAGACAAAGAGAAAATCTTAAATGCACCAAGGGAGAAATAAGAAGTGACATATAAGGGACCTCCAATAAGACTAGCAGCTGATTTCTCAACACATACAACACAGGCCAGGAGAGAACGGCAAAAAATATTCCAAGTAATGAAAAGCAAAAGCCTTCAACCAAACTATCTACCCAGTGAAGATCTCAATTAAAATGGAAGGTGAAATAAGGAGTTTCTCAGACAAAAGAAGGCTGAAAGAATACAACTCCACCAAACCAGCACTGCAAGATATGCTAAAGGGACTGCTATAAGAAAGGGAAGATAAAGAGTGAGAGAGAGAGGAACACAGGTACAAAGAGGGGAAAATGAATAAACAACTATTAATAATAACCTTAAATGTCAATAGTTTAAATACTCTAATCAAAAGACAGAGTTAGCTGAATGAATAAGAAATCAGGATCCACATACATTAAGCCTACAAGTGACCCACCTCAGAAAAAAATACCTACACAGACTGAAAGTGAAGGCTTGTAAAAAAAATATTCTAAGCAAATAGAAGGAAAAAATAGTAGGGGTAGCAATACTTACATCAGACAAAATAAACTTCAAAACAAAAGCCATAAAAAGAGATACTGAAGGACACTTCATAATACTCAAGGGAAGAATCCATCAAGAAGACATAAACATTGTAAACATATACGCACCCCATGTAGAAGCACCCAAATATATAAAGAAAATCTTAGAGGACTTCAAGAAGGATGTAGACAGCAACATACTTATACCAGGGGAATTTAACACCTCACTGTAAAAAAATGAATAGATCTTCCATATGAAATATCACCAAGGATAATGTGGTATTGAACAATGCCCTAAATCAAATGGACTTAACAGATATATATAGAACCTTTCACCCCAAAGAAGCAAAGTACACATTCTTTTCAAATGCACATGGGACATTTTCAAAGATAGACCAGATAATAGGACACAAAACAAGCCTTGACAAATTCAAGAAAACTGAAATCAAAATACAAAGTATTTTCTCAGACTGCAAGGGCCTGAAACTAGAAACCAACTACAAGGAAAAAACTCAAAACACTCAAATTCATGGAGATTGAATAGCATGCTATTAAACAATGAATGGGTTAAGAATGAGATCAAGGAAGAAATCAAAACATTTCTGGAAACAAATGAAAATGAACATAAACAGGTCCAAAACCTATGGGACACAGCAAAGAGATTCCTGAGAGGGAAGTTCATTGTGATACTGGCCTACCTGAAAAAGAAAGAAACATTTCAATTAAACAGCCTAACCTTACACCTAGAAGAACTGGAGTAACAACAACAAACAAAGCCCAGATCAAGTAGAAGGAGGAAAATAACCAAGATCAGAGCATAATTAAACAGCATAGACACTAAAACAACAATCCAAAATATCAATAAAGCCAGGAGCTGGTGCTTTGAAAAGATAAACAAAATTGACAACCCTTTAAGCAGGCTCATGAAGAAAAAAAGAGAGAGAACCCAAATAAACACAATCAGAAATGAAAGAGGAGAGATTACAACTGATACCACAGAAATACAAATGGTTGTAAGAAATTACTACAAACAACTATATGCCAAGAAATTTGAAATCCTGGGTGAAATGGACACATTTCTAGAAAAATATAATCTCCTAAAAATGAAAGAAGCAGAAAGCATGAACAGACCAATAACAGCTGACAAAATCAAAGCAATAATCAAAAAACTGGCACATAAAAGCCATGGACCACAGCATTTCACAGGAGAATTCTACAAAGCATTTAAGGAACAGCTAACCCTTATCCTTCACAGACTATTCCAAAAAATCCAAGAAGACAGAAGACACACAAATTCATTTTATGAAGCCAGCATCATCCTAAGCTCAAAACCAGATAAAGAATCAACAAAGAAAGAAACTACAGGGCAATATTGCTGATGAACTTAGACACTAAAATCCTCAACAAAATATTGGCAAACTGCATCTAGCAATTAAAATGATCATACACCATGGCCAAGTGGGATTCATCCCAGGGCTGCAAGGATGCTGCAATATTTGCAAATCAATAAATGTAATACATCACATAAACAAAAGCAAAGACAAAAATCACATGATCATATCAATAGATGCAGAAAAAGCATATGATAATGTATAGCACCTATTTATGATAAAAACACTCAGCAAAGTGGGAATAAAGGGAGCATTCCTCAACAAAATAAAGGCCATATATGAGAGACCTACATCATACTCAGCCAGCATCATAATCAATGGGCAAAAACTAAAATCTTTCCCCCTAATATCAGGAATAAGACAAGGTTGTCCACTTTCTCCACTTCTATTCAATACAGTATTGGAAGACCTAGCCACAGCAATCAGACAAGAAAAGGAAATAAAAGGCATCCAAACTGGAAAAGAAACAAAACTGTCATTTTTTGCAGATGATATGATAGTGTACATAGAAAACCCTATAGACTCCACCAAAAAACTACTCAACCTAAAAACTGATTTGGTAAAACAGCAGGCTTCAAAGTGAATATTCAGAAATCAAAGGCATTTTTATACACCAACAATGAAAGATCAGAATCAGAAATCACAAAAAAAATCCCATTTGATATAGCAATAAGAAAAATAAAATACCTAGGAATAAACCTTACCAAGGAAGTGAAAGACCTATACTCAGAAGACTACACAACACTGAAGAAAGAAATTAATAAAGATACAAATAAGTGGAAGCATATAACCACGTTCATGAACTGGAAGAATTAACATCATCAAAATGTTCATATTACCAAAAGCAATTTATAGATTCAATACAATCCCTATTAAAATACTAATGAAATATTTCACAGATATAGAAAAAACATTTCAAAAGTTTATATGGAACTGTAAAAGGCCCTGAATAGCTGCAGGAATTTTGAGAAAGAAGAACAAAGTAGGAGGGATCACAATACCTGATATCAGACTATATTACAAGGTCACTGTAATCAAAACAGTATGATAATGGCATAAGAATAGACACATACATCAGTGGAACAGGATAGAGAGCACAGAAATAAACCCAAGTCTCAATGGTCAATTAATATCCAAGAAAGGTGGAAGAAGCATAAAATGGAGTACAAATAGCCTCTTCAACAAATGGTGTTGGGAGAGCTGGACAGCTACATGCAAAAAAATGAACCTCGAGCACCAACCTACACCATACACAAATGTAAATTCAATGTAGATAAAAGACTTAAATATAAGTCTTGACACCATTAAAGTCCTAAAGGAGAACATAGGCAGGAAAATCTCAGATATTCCACACAGCAATATTTTTATCAATATATCCACTAGAGCAAGGGACATAAAGGAAGGAATAAACAAATGGGACTACATCAAAATAAAAAGCTTCTGCATGGCTAAAGCAAACAGGTTTAAAATGGCAAGAGAACCAACCATATGGGAAAACATATTAGCAAATGATATCTCAGACAAGGGTTTGATCTCCAAAATATATAAAGAACTCACATGACTCCACTCCAAGAAGAAAAATAACCCAATTTAAAAAATGGGCAAAGGATCTGAATAGACACTTCTTCAAGGAGGACATACACAGGGCCCATAGACACAGAGAAAAAATGCTCAACATCAGTAGCTATCAGAGAGATGCAAATTAAAACCACAGTGAGATACCACTTCACACCAGTCAGAATGGCCATCATAAACAAATCAACAAATAAGTGCTGGTGAGGAGAATAGCTATCATAAACAAATCAACAAACAACAAGTGCCGGTGAGGTATTGGAGAAAAAGGAACCCCAGTATACTGTTGGTGGGAATGCAGACTGGTGCAGCCACTGTGAAAAACAGTTTGGAATGTCCTCAAAAACAAAAAATGGAACTGCCTTTTGACCCAGAAATACCACTGCTGGGTTTATACCCTAAGGATCCTGAAACACCAATTCAAAAGAACCTAGTGTTGGTAGCAGCACAATTTACAATATCCAAGTGCTGGAAGCAGCCTAGGTACCCATCAGTAAGTAAGTGGATCAAAAAACTGTGGTACATTTACACAATGGAATGCTATACAGCAGAAAGAAAGAAGGCACTCCTACTCTTCACAACAGCATGGATGGAACTGGACAGCATTATGTTAAGTGAAATAAGCCAGGCAGTGTAAGACAAATAGCATATGATCTCACCTATAAGTGGAACCTAATCAACAAAACAAACAATACAACCAGAAACACTGAAATAAAGAACAACTTGACAGTAACCAAAGCAGGGGAGGGATGTGGGATAATGGGGGGGGCATCAAGGAACATGTGTAAAGGACACATGGACAAAGCCAGGGAGGTGGGTTCAAGGGAGCTTGGTGGGGTGAAAATGGAGACAACTGTACTTGAACAACAATTTAAAAAATGGAAAACATATTGAAAAAAAAAAGTGAGCAGATCTTCTCAGGTGAGAGATAGGAGACTTTACCATCTGTGAAGGTCTATGTGGATCTCTGTCTTTAGGGAGATACTAACTTAAGCTTTCATGATTGTTTGTAAAGCATCTGTCATTCCAGTGGCTCAGAACACATGCAGAAGTACCAGAATTATGAAAATTATCTCTCAACACTGTAGCTCTGTGGAATGTACTTTGTAGGTGAGACCTGGATTCAAATCCTAATTTTGATATTATACATAGGTTCTCTCAATACTAAACCATTCATCAATAAATATATGAATTTCTTCATAGCTGTAAACAACTCTGTAAAAGTTGCAATAAAGAACTTAGAACTATGCCTAGCATATATTAAATGCTCATTAAACTTGATTACCTGTCTTCCTCTGACTCCCAAATTCATAAAGCTTCTGAGATGACTCATTTACTCTATACTTTGTATTGCTTTAAGCAGCAAGGATGCATTACCAATAACATCTATTTTATGTGAAAAATGATTAACATGTACAATATGTTTGTCCTAGAAAATAAACAATTATGCATTAGCTTCCTGGGCTTTGGTAAACCATATAAGCTATTTGAGTCTCAATTTCTTCATTTTAATATAAGAAAATTATTCTAAATGATTTCTTACTGCTCTCTTAAATTCTAAGTTCTGTTTTCTTATAAGTATTTTCATCAGGGAGATCATGACGCTCTTTTAATTTAATTTACTTGATGTATTTTTCTTGACTATTTAAAAATACTGCAGTTTTTAAAATTTCCTTAGGCCAACAACAAAGTACAAATACCCTCACAATTGAACAATTAAAACCCATGCTTATTTACAAAGCAGTCATAAATATATATATTAAAATGTCTTCTCTCCTTTCCATAAGGTTTCCCTAATATGCACATATTTATTGCAAGATTAAAGAGGTTTTACAAAAGAACCAATCTTCAAAGATTCACATGAATGGAAGGACAAAGCAATGAGTATAATCCAAAGTGACACAATGCATATAACTGATATTTGGCTAGGATGTATTTGCTTGCTTTTGCATACAGGTGTCCTTTGTGTCCTAGGATTGCATTTCAAACAAGTGAAGCCACACTGAAAGCTGGCCTAAGACACAGGATGGTTTTGTTGCCCAACATAGTGGGTTCTTTAAAAAATAATATTTATTTATTCAATTACATATTAGTATCAGTATGGACCCATGAATGTGTATTTAATCCTCTGGATTAATATTCAAAACTATCATTTATTTATTTTTAATTCACATTTTAAATTATATTTCCTGGGGTAACATTGGTTAATAAAATTACATAGGTTTCAAGTGTGTAGTTCTATATAGAGCACGTGTATATTTCATTGTGTACCCACCATCCAAAGTCAAATCTTCAGCATGGTCTTCTTGCACACATACACCATTTTACTCTTGGTCATAGACCATACATCTCACTGTGATTTGCTCTGACAAACTCCAACTCATTTCCCCTTAGGATTGTTCTATTGCTTTTTTGTACACATTTATGATTTATCTTTTATCATGAATTTGAATGCAATTCTTCACCTATCTTGTATCTAGCACAAAGTGTGATACTATACAATGGTGAAACAAGTCGCAAGACATATTTGGTAGAGAAGGAGAGCAAAGAGGTTATCTTGAGAGTTAAAAGGGGATGAATTTCATCTGCCCTGTGTATCTGCTGGGAACCAGGGAATATTTTCGAGTCAGAATTCAGGGAGAGGAGCCTGAAGATATACTGAAAGTAGAAAGTACTTAAAACCAGTAAACATACAAACTTATCAAAAAACAGAGAACAATGATCTGGGTCATAAATAAATTGCGTTCAAGGATTGAGCATATTCTATTAAGGTAGTTCAATAAACATAATTCAACAAACACTACTGAACTCTTATGGTATACAAAATAGTATCCCAGCCATGTCTCCCTCAAACTGAAATCAGAGAGCTGAGAGAGCCAGGATTTTCTCTCAGTTTGGTGTAATATCTACCCTATAATGAGTTTCATTGTCATGTATTAAATTAGACCCCACACTTCTGTACTTTTCTACCTGTGCCTTCATAATGTATTATTTATAGGCAAAAAATATGTTGCTGCCATGAATGCTAGCTTGAGAATATGTTAAGAACAAGTGAAAATTTTGACAGCAAGGTTCTATGAAAACTGTTGACTTTTTGTAGAGATAGTATTTTCTGAATAAAAATCCATTTACCAGTGTCATTCTTTGGTTAATATTCAATATGATGGTTTTAAATCTTTTCTATCTTTTTCCATTTTTACTTTGCCAAAATTGGCTTTATTATGATCAATGCTTTTTTCTGTGTAAATTGTACAATGAATAATTGAAAGATCAAAGTCCTCTCTTCATATTGAATTTCATCAATTATAGCTCCTGCATTTTACATGTAGGGGTTTTGTGCCTTTATATACATGTTTATTCATTTTACTAAATCCAATTATTTTGGTAATTTTTGAAGATCTAAATTGTCAGGATTAAAAAAAATCTTTTAATCCATTTTAAGCCAATAATAAATATTATGTGCAGATTTAGGTGCTTTCAGTTATATATTGTTCCATTATATACATTTAATATATATCAAATATATATTTGTTTCTCATGTGTGTAATTTTTCTTAGGTCAGTTTTTGTAGTTCTCAGTGTTTCCATGAGATATTATCCTTGTGTCAGTTTTCAACTATCACAAACTTTATTACATGCAATTTTTATTTATATTATTTCTACAACTTTAATTTTTCTTGGGTAAGTTGTTCCACATCTTAAATTTACCAACAAGTATTTCTTATATAACAAGCAAAGGACCCAGGTACTCTGTAGAATTAAATTATCCTCTGGATCAAAACAATGGTATCAGCACTTTCTTTTTAGTTGAGGACATAATAGCAAATTGAATAAGAATAATAATTTAAAATGATCTATTTATGCCCCCCCACAGCCTAGTAATAAGGGATGTATAAACTTTTGAGAATAAAGGTAATTCTGAGTCTCAGGCCGAGTGCCAGCAATGTTGGTCTATTTAAGGATATGTTAATCAGACATTTCTAATTCTTCTGCAGCTTCTCAGTGGCTGTTCATAGCTGGCCAGTGAAGATCTGAATGCACTTTCAAAGACTCATATAAACTATCTCTCCCTGAGCATCACAAAAAGTCAGAGAGATTCATACTATAGCATAATATCGGGGTCCCCAAAGAAAGGTTGAAATTTATAATCTATAAGCTAAAGAATATTACACTTCTAATTTAAAATGGAAACTTGAACACAGATATATTTCTGTTTCCTCACAAAACTTCACCAATTGACAAAAGAGGAAATACATATTTTAAAGGGAAAAAAGAAGAGGTAATAAGTTTAACAAAACTTTGGAAACAGAAAAGCAGATCCTGTAGTGGTAATTGACATAAATTTGAGCCGAGAAAGCGAAATTCCAAGTAAAATAACATAAATCTAAGAGACACTAAATTTGTCCTGCCGAAATGACTTCCTTCTTCAAGGACAGGTATTTGTAGCTCTCAAAACCACTAGTGGTCAGGTCAAAGTCGAGCTAAAACAGGAGGCTTTAAAAAAATTCTGTTCAAGAAATAGTTTGACCTTTTAATTCCTTCTCCAATTATGTTTGGGGAATGCCTGTTCCTTTCCAACCCCCTGAAAGAAAGTGGGTGGTCTATTTTTCTGGAGAGGATAAAACAGAGGGTCTCTGTTGGAGAAAGCTTTGCTGGCATAAGTCTTCCCTACCTTTCTGTGAGATGTGAGTAGGCATGGGTACAAGCTGATGCTATGTGCACTCTTTTTAAATGACTTGATGAAGATGCCAGACATGGATATATGTTGTATTAGCATCAGGTATGGTCAAGTTGGCTTACACAGACATGCTGACACAAAAACACAACCTGACAACAGTGAGCACATATAACTACGCATCCTGCCACACCCATCCTTCATCCTGAAAGATGCCATTTATTTTAGATATAAATCGACAACTGACCCACACAGACCTGCTTTTGCTGTGATACTAACACTGTGAATTATTTATTGCATTATAGGAAATTTATCATAGAAATGAAGCTGGAGAGAAAAATGCATACAGAAATAAATATTCTCATATGTTAGGAAGCCACTGTTATGCTTTGTTCTTCATTTTCAGATACAATCTGCAACAGGTTAAGAGCTATGCACTGAGGCATGAAAGCAAATACTGAACCCATTTCTAACACCCACAGTTTTTCATCTGCTCAGCCCAAAGATTTGAGAATGCAGTGTTCATTAGATACAGCTCAGGGCACAACTGAGAATCAGAAAGTTTTCTGAAACTACCATCTTCTAGGAACCTGCTGAGCCTGCCATAATTTGCTCACACCTGTCTTTCCCAAGTTCACTAGAGAATGTACAATGTTACTGAGTGGGCTTTTGCTTTGTCCCTACCTCTCTTATTTATTGTCAATAACTAATACAATACCTTCAAGTCAATACTCACAACAATCCACTCTGATTTTGATCCAACTCTTCTTTCCTCTCCTGTTCTTTCAGAAGCTCTACAAAGTACTAGTATTAGCAATAACAAACAAAAATTCTAAATCGATAAAGAAAACATTAGCAAAATGAAAATGGAACTAACTGTATGGGAAAAATATTTGCCAGTGATATCTCAGACAAGGGTTTGATCTCCAGAATATATAAAGAACTCACATAACTCCACACCAGGAAGGCAAATAATCCAATTAAAAAATGGGCAAAGCAGCTGAATAGACCCTTCTCCAAGGAGGACATACAGAGGGCCCAAAGACATATGAAAGGATGCTCAGCATCACTAGCCATCAGTGAGAGGCAAATTAGAGCCACAGTGAGATATCACCTCATACTGGTCAGAACAACCATCATAAACAAATCAACAAACAAGTGCTGGTGAGGCTGTGGAGAAAAGGAAACCCGAGTGCACTGTTGGTGGGAATGCAGACTGGTGCAGCCACTGTGGAAAACAGTATGGAATGTCCTCAAGAAACTAAAAATGGAATTTCCAAAAATTCCACTGCTAGGATTATACCCTAAGGATCCCAAAACACCAATTCAAAAGAACCTATGCACCCCAATGTTCATAGGAACGTTATTTACAATAGCCAAGTGCTGGAAGTAGGCTGGGTGCCCATTAGTAAATGAGTGGATCAAAAAACTGTGGTACATTTACACAATGGGATTCTACACAGTATAAAGAAAAAGGAGCTCCTACTCTTTGGGACAGCATGGATGAAATTGGAGAGCATTATGCTAAGTGAAATAAACCAGGCAGTGAAAGACAAATACCATATGATCTCACCTATAAGTGGAACCTAATTAACAAAAAAAACAAGCAAGCAAAATAAAATTGAAATTAAGAACAAACTGACAGTAAGCAGAAGGGAGGGGGGAGGGAAATAATGGTGGAAAGAAGGGAAGGGGTCATCGAAGAATGTGTATAAAGGACCCATGGATCCAAAGGGGGGTAGGATTGAGGGCAGGGCAGAGGAAAGTGGTGATGGTAAAATGGAAACAACTATAATTGAATATTAATAAAAAGGATTAAAAAAAGAAATATTACACAGAATTACTTACTCTACCACACCTACATAAAGGAGATAAATAAGCCAGCATAAATGCTCCAGCATTAAGGAAATGCAAACCAATCGAAAGCTTAGAGGAAAAGAGACATATGCTTTTATTTTACTTGTAATAATTCCCTGCAAATTAACTCATGTACAGAGTTCAAGGAACTCAAACAGATTATGTGACAAATCCATTGTGTATATTTCTATTGGAATCTGGTATCTGCAAAGGGTTTAAAGGTTTACTTCAAAGTACTTTTTGTATTAAAAAAACCCAAAACCTCAAAAAAAAGAAAATGTGGATTTGGGGTACAATGAAAAGCAGATTTAATCGTTGCATAGCAGTGCTCTGTTTAGGAGACTCAATCTCTCTGTGTACCAACACTGACACTAATACTTGGAATGCCCAGTTCTCCATCATGATTCTCTCATACATTTTGCATAACTGTCATAGTCTCTTATGTTAACTGATTTCTGGAAGTATAGTGTGGGAATAATATGATCAATACTTATCTCTACCAACAGTCATGTCCTGAAAGTGTTATCTGGTGGCAAAGAGAACAGATTGCATGTGGCATTATGGTATACATGCTGGGAGCCACATTTAGATCTCAGATGTACCACTTACTAGATAAATCTTTAAAAAGTTGCATAATTTCCCGAAGCTTCGATTTCTTCAACTGGAAAAATAGGAAAACACAATGCTTATCTCAGGTAGTTAGTGTGAAGAATTGAGATCATATGGAGAGCATATGGAGATCACGGGCAAACTATAGATAGACATAGCTACAGAAAGGGATATGGGTATGGCCATGACCATGGATACGAATATAGGTATAGATAATCCAATGAAACTCGTCCAGGTTCAGAGACACACAGTAGATGCTCAAGATCTAATACCTACTATGAATAGAGAACAACTTTGCTGTTATCCCTTTATGTTGACCTATTCTTGCAAAAATACTATACTTGAAGTTTATTATCTTTGCACTTAGGGAAACAACAACAAAAAAGAGGTAGCCAAAAGACTTTTCCCTTTCTAGTTCCTCTCACAGAGAGACCTGGCTCCCTCGGGAGAATGGCTCTCATTGGCCACACTGCCAGATGAGCCATTTTATCTCGACAGTTAGGAAAGACCAAAATTTATCCTCTAAAGGTGGCCTCTCATCAGAAGCTGTGCCAAGCCAGTGGCATCTCTCTGGCAAGGAAGTGTCTCACTAGCTCCATTTTCATCTTTCAGTGTCAAGTCAATGTCAAGTTCATTTTAAGAATCAACCTTTCGAGACTGTTCCAGGGCTACTTGCCATCTCTACTAAAGGCTGCCTTTGTAAAGATTTTTTTTTAAATAGAGAATTCTTTTCATCTTTTTCTAGAGATATAGCACCTTTGAAGTTGACCATGACAGAGTCAGAGATTCAATGTGATAGAGAACTTCTCCTTGTTCGCTGCTAGCCTTTTGGCCCCTTGAGCTTTGACAAAAGAAACAGAAGACATGAGAAAGATAAAAGGACCTCCCATTAGGAGTCAGGAATTGATAATTTTTTGTCTCTTAAAAAGCCATTATAAAACATGAGGGTAGAAAGGTTACCAACTCCTTTTCATACTGAAATGTTGCCCTCAAAACTATATCACCAAGGACAGCATTGGTAAATTCAGCACATTGTTGCCTAAAGCCAGAAATCATGGATATGGAAGTGGAACATACTTTTATAGGTAAACATATGTAAGAATCCACACATCTTTCTGGAAAAATGCACATACAGAAATTAACTAATTGGGGAAACAAAAGGAAGTCCAGGAAATAGATATAGCAGCTAAGTGCAGAACAGTCAGTCACTGGCTGGACCATATGTGGATGATACTTAACAGATGACATAAGAGACTACTCAGACATGAACTTGTTCAGGATACTCAACACTGAAAGTGTCAAAAGTGTGAGACAGATAATATTCATTCACTGAGATTCAAGTTAATGGCAAAAAAAGAACAATGGAGTTTCCTACAGTTTTTTTCTCTTTAATAACAGCAGGATCAGAAGTAGATTTTGTGTATCATAATGCATACATTGGGGGAGGGGTTTCTTTAAGAAAGTGAATTCAGTTTTTAGGGATACAGCATTACTAAGCGCCCCACCCCCTAGGGACTAGAAATTGGCTTGTAAAAATGAGGGGCTTATGCATTATCAGTCTGACAATAATCCACCTCTGGTTAAAGGTTATTTATGATAAATGCACTTTGCTGTTTGAATGCTTTCTTTGGGCACCATCCTTGTAATACCTTGCCATAACTTCCTTGGTTAAATTGCAGGTTGGCAAAGAACAAAACTGTCAAACCTGGATTAATAGATTTGCAATAGAAAATTTGATATGGGAAGAGGATTTTATTCTAATTTATTTGCCATGTTAAATGCATACTGAACAAAATAATTTTAATTATAAAATAACATCATTTATGAAAATAAAATTAAAAAATAAATAGAAACAAAGAGCATCCATAAGAATCATGCTATTATATTTCTCTACAGTTTTTTCAAGGGTCTTTGGTGTGTATGTGTTTAACCCAAATTATATTCACAATATAGTCATTCTATCACATATTGTCTCATTCTTATAGAAAACTAGGTGATTGACACTTTTTTCCTTCTCTTACTCTGTTACATATGTTTTATTTGTTTTTATTTACCTGACAGGTACTTCATTCTATAATTAAGCTCAGTGTTGAAGCTTTTGGTTTTAATATAGAAATAATATATCTTTAGAATTCAGTTCATCAAATTATTATAGCTGGAAGAACTATGTTTAGGTAGGTATGCTAAAAATCTTGGTTAAATTAACTCCCTGAAACCAGATTACTACAGAATCAAAACTTCCCACAATGCCCAGAGAATTCCCAAATAGATGATTGGCAAGTTTCTGGAATGGGGTTTGATCTACAATTCCCACCTCTGTCATTTATTACCTGTCATTTAGAGGGAGCAGGGAGAGGAACTGCCTTTTACATTTAAAAAAAATAGATTTAATGTATCCAAACAAATGCTCCAGAAACAGTAAAAGCTTTTTTGGGTGACTGCCATACTGCCATTCTCCACAAAATATGTTTCAGAGTAACATTGAGTCATTATTTTTATTTTTTTTTTGCATTTGTATGGCAAGAAAAAAACAAAGCTACAGATTATCTTTTTATAGTATGTGAATTACATTTACTTCTTCCCAATTTTTTTAAGAGTCCAAGTATTTCGGAAAGTAACTACTTTTTCAACTCAGAATGGTGTGGTACAGAGAGCATGCATTATTTTCAAGGTACCTTGATTTTTGTCCTAATTCTCCACTGCTAGACTTCATTTTTCTCATTTTTAATAAAGGGAGATTATTTTTACATACTACTGAAATTCCTTCCTGTTTTCACATCATATGATTCTTTGATAGGTTTATTTTGTCACTGTTCTCTTGATGATTTTGAAATGTCATCTTGGTGACAGTTGACTTATCTCAATTCACCATTACTGAATTCAGCATCTTTCATTCAGCTCAGCTGATGATGTACTTAAAGTGAAGCAGAGAACACCCACATCCCATATACTCTCTGCAGCTAAGCCAGTGAAACTTTTCTGCCAGAGTTGTTTCTGGTTTCCAAAGAGCCTAAGTATTTTCAATGTCGATACAGATATGAGTTAAAGTCGGTATCAATTTGCCCCACCTCTCTCTCTCTCTCTTTTTTAAGTTAACCTACTATATTCCAGGGACCATTGTAGGCATTAGGGATGCAACAGTGAACAACACAGGCAAGTTTCCTCTTCTCAAATGTGCTTTGTTGAGAAAAGAAGACATGGATCAAATCATATAAATAAATGTAAAAATGCAATGGTGATAAGTGTCACCAGAGAAAAAGATATGTTGTTCTGAAAATCTGTATTATTTGGTCTGTTTGGGGACACCCAAGGTCCTTCTCAAGAAATTAACATTTAACCAAAGATCTAAATGATGTCTTAGAATAAAGAACAAAAGAGGAAAGGAAAGGAATCTAGGTAGAAAGCATGAAAATGCCTTGCAATGGCAAGAAGCAACATGAGTACATGGAACTAAAAATGGAGAATGTGGCTGGATCCCCAAAAGTGAACAAGAACCTGTAGAAGATGAGATTGGAGACAAAGGTAGAGGCCTTACTATGCAAGATGCGTTTGGCCCAGTTAAGAAGTTCCATCTTTATCCTAAGACCAAAGGAATCATGGGTGGTACAACAGCAGCATGATTAGATTTACTTACTAATGACCTTTCTCTAGAGAAAGAAAGATATAAGGTAAATTTGTCTATAATTGGACCATGTGGAGAATTAACCAGTGATGTAATGGCTTTATTGTTATTTTGGATGCTTCTCTGAGTTGATAAACCTAACTTTTCTTGACTGTCTCATTTCTGTACAACCTATCATGCATGGGACTAGCTGGGACAGTGCCGGGGGATAATCAGAAGCTATTGTTCTCTGGTGTACTTCTGCATTATTTATGCTGTTGAAATGGATTTAGATATCTGAAGGACAGTCTTAGGTCCAGGATGATTCCCAGAAAGCAAACGTGCAGCTCTACCAGGTGAAAGGAAACACAGCTGCATTCTCCAGAAGCATTCTTTGACCAGAACGGCCAATGCTTGCCACTATGCCCAGCAAAGAGGACAGGACACTTCTAAATTATTCTGGTAATTTATCCTGGGCTCTTGTGATAGTTTTATATTTTTCCACCATTTTTTCAATTAAATGGACACATCTTCTGTATTTCTGAGAAACTGTATAAAGTCCACGAGAGATTCCCATTCCTGCTGACTAGCATCTCACAACCACACAGCCATCATTCAAAAAAATGATTCTTCACCATATTAAGCACCAGGAAGCCTATAGTCAGTGGGGCTTTGAACACCCCACTGTTGCTGTGTAGTGTTAGGACGTCTAATTCAGGACCCCTGGCCCCTACCTTCTTCCCACCCTGAGGCTGTGGTGATTCTAGGTAAATGAAAGAAGAAAGGGCTGGATGGGATGTATCTTGATTATTATCTTTTCAGCCTTTTCAATCCCCAATCCCTGTATTCTAAGGCAACACTGATAGAACCTTCTAGAAGGTGATATTATAACACCATAATGTTTCAGATAATAAAAGTCACCAGACTTGAACCAGTTTTGGCCCTGGTCAGTGGACAAAATGCAGGTTTAAGACACATCGGACTCCCAATAAATTCCCAAAAGGAATTCTGTTCACCTTGTTCTCTGACTGACACAACTGACCTACTGAGGTTGGCAATGCTGGACTTCACAGCAGGGAACAGGCCCAGGGACCAGGGGTGAGTTTGAACAATAGTGAGATGGGGAGGGGGAGTAGGTAGACTGTTGGCTTCTGACTCTTATAAAGCTGCATAGGTTGGCCAGTGACAAGAGTTTAAATTATGTAATCCTTTGTTCCTTTGTGTGCCCCACAAGATCAGAGTGCCTCCCATTCTAAGTAAAATTGTCCCCTGACAAAATAAACAGTTTGGGAATAGAAAAGAACATTAGGCTATTTGAGTAGCATTAGAAAGCTGTGGTAATTGTAAAATTGTAACCCCATTAAAACACACCACCACCAACATCAACAAAGACAGAGGAATAGCCTGAGGACTTGATTACTCTGTGCAGAGATACCCTTTTCCCCCCTGTTCTGGATAAAAGGGATTAGAATACACGGGAGAATATAAGTATAAATGGCAATGTCTTGCTGCTGCTACCAGAGGTTTGCTCATTTTTTTCTGTTGTTTCTCCAAATAAGGTTAAATGGATTTTATTTGTTTACAGATCGCCTCAACACTACATCCATCACCTTTTCCCTCTTATTATTCTTTCCTCTCTTTGCAATTTTTATTAAAAAGGGAACAGAATTGTTCGTGACTGTGATCACTAGCTTGCAGAAGCTGGCCCATGAAACAGATTGTCGGTGCCATAAACACCAGCCTCAGAATTCTATCATCCAGTCCCTGATGTGGCATGTCAATTCTCAGCGAATGGCTTATCCTAAATAGTGTTTGCTGTTATTCATAAATATATAATGACAGTGAGCCTTAAGTAAACTTCATTCAAATCACTCAGTCCTGTACTAGTAATGATTGTACATAAGTAAAAAACAGTGTGAGACAGCTGCTTTATACTGTTTATAATATTAGTCATTATTCAAATATTGTGGAATTCACCCTCCACAGCTAATAGGCTAGTCCTCAGAATTTGAAAGAATTAATTCCTTGTTGTAGAATTTTTAGATTTCCAAGGTTAAATGAGAAGAGAATATAAAACAGTGATATCAGGAAAATGGAATGAGTAATGAAAAAGAAAACGTGTTAGATGTTAAATGAACAACATAGTTTTCTCTAAGAATTTATAGAGGTTATAAATAAAACTAAGAAAGGGATATATTAAAAAGATACTCTATTTAGTTACCTCTTGGAATTAAAAATGAGTACACAGAAATACATGCTTCCTTCTTGGGTGAAGATTTGATATTGTAACAATAGCATTTCCCCTCTAAATTAATCTATAAAATTAGCATAATCTCAAGGTTTATATGGAAAATGAAATAATGTACAAATGCCAGGATAAGTATGAAAATAATAATGAAAGAAAACTGGTACTACTAAATATTAAAACATTAATTTAAAATATTTAAAATAATTTGTACTGCCTCCGATTATCAGAGAGCAATGAAAAAGAAAAAACATATATTGAGATGAATACCTAGGGGGAGTTAGTACATAATAAGGTGAATAAAAGGTAAATTATGTAGCAAATGTTGTTGGGAAAACTGGTTAGTGGATTAAAAAATAGTTGGATTAGCCCTGGACAGTATGGCTCAGTTGGTTGGAGTGCTGTCCCATAACCAAAATGTTGTGGTTTAGATTCCTGGTCAGGACACACACCTGGGTTGCAGGTATGGTCCCTGGTCCCGGTGTGTAGAATCTCCAGTCTAGGCACATACAATCCCCAGTCTGAGCATGTATGGGAAGTAACCAATCAATGCTTCTCTCTTACATGGACATTTCTTTCTCTTCCTTCCTCTTTTCCTTTCTCTCTCTCTAAAAAGCAATTAAAAATAACATAAAATGTCCTTGGATAAGGATAAAAATTTCTAAAAATAGTTAGATCACTTTCTTATATATTATATGAAAATGAATTTCAAATAGATTAAATAATTAGTAATTATATAAAGAGAAAAATAAAAGAAAGAGGTTATAGGGGGACAAAAAATATGTAATTTTTGTTGTTAAATCCATGAGGTAGAGAATTAAAAACTAAAAAAGTCATTAAAACTATGGAAAACATTGTGGAGGTTTTTTAAAAAATTAAAAGTGAAATTGCCTTATGACCCAGCAACTCCACTTCTGGGACTATATCCAAAGAAACATGAAACACTAATTCGAAAGAATACTTGCACCCCCATGTTCATTGCGGCGCTATTTACAGTAGCCAAGATTTGGAAGCAGTCCAAGTCTCTATCTGTAGGTAAGTGGATAAAAAAGTCGTGGTGCATTTACACAATGAAATACTACTAAGCAATAAAAAAGAAAGGAATCTTATTTTTTATGACAGCATGGATGTACCCGGAGGGTATAATGCTAAGTGAAATAAGCCAGTCAGAAAAAGACAAATAGCTTATGAATTCACTTATGTGTGGAATCGAATGAACAGAAAACCTTTGTAAACAAACAAACAAAATAGAAACAGACTCCTACGGAAAACAGACTGACAACTGCCAGAGGGGTGAGGAGGGGGTTGGGAGGCTGGGTGAAATAGGCGAATAGATTAAGCAGTAAAGATTGGTAGTTACAGAACAGTCATAAGGATGTGGATTGCAGCATGGAGATTAGAGCCGATAATGTCAAGATAATGGGGCATGGGGCCAGATGGGTGCTCAGAGCAGCAAGGGGACCACTCTGTAGAATGCATGGTTTTTTGGCCACTTTGCTCTACATCTGAAACTGGTGCAGAATGGTATTGAATGTGAACTATAGTTGAAAAAGTACATATTGATACACTTGTACAAAAATTGAAAACTCCTGCCATTCTTCAAGTTACTATAAACCAAGTAAAATGAAAAATGATAATTGGGAAACTTATTTCTAGGCCATATGATAATCTAAATATTAACACTTTTGATATTAAATGATTTTATACATAAAATTTTAAACTATTTATAGGAAAATGAGAAAAATGACAAGAAAATACACTCATACAAACACAAAACATCGATGCTCAACTAATATTAGACATTGTTCAAACTCACTCATAATTAAAGAAATTTAACTTAAAATTTGGCTATTTTTTAAACATCAAAATTGTGAAAATTTAAAACTTATACTACCTAATGCTAAGGGTAATATATTGAAACACTAGGCACATCTTGGTGGAGGTTTAAATTGATGTACTTTGTACAGCCTTTGATAATACCTATAAAAATGTAAAACCCATCTATGCTTGGACCTAATAAGTGGACTTCTAAAAATGTACCCTGCAGAGGGTACTCACTAATTTCACAAATATGTGTATAGAAAGGTTCAATGCAACATTTTTTGTAATAGCAATGCTAAATAAAAGAGAAAAAGGCATACATCAAAAACCAAAACCCTGCAAACAACTTAAATCCATAATATAAACACATTAAATCATTATGCTGTGATGAAAATGAATGAACTAAAATATTTATAATGTGTGAAGAAAATATGTGTGAATATGACTGTACGAGTATATAGTTAAAGAAAAGCTAAACAACACTTAGCTCATACGACATCCCTGATAAATAATGTTTGGGAGCCTCCAATTGCCTCCAATTTGCAATCTAACCTTTAAGGCCAACCAGAAATTCCTGCTCCCATCTCTCCAAAACTGATTTACTCAGCTACAAGGACACCCAAAGAAAGTCTCTTAACTCTCTAAATTTTTGCCTTCTTTAATGTTCCCAGAGACAAATGAGGACACAATAATACAAGCAAATAGACTGAGTGAATTATTTATATTGAAAAACATGTGAGTGTTATAGATCGGTGGATGTTATTTAATGGCAAAGATGTCTAAGCAGCAATCTATAAATAACTGTAGTTTTAAGTATTCAGCTATATGGGTTAAAAAATAAAATCTATCAATTCTGTCAATATATTAGTTCTGCTGAGTCTTTCTATACAACTCAGTTAATTTCTAGAAGGCAAAAGTTTCCAAAGGTGGACGATTCCAAGAAGGACAGTACTTTCAAGCAACGTGCGCTAAAATGCCTTTCTCCAATGACCCAAGAGAAAAGAACAAGAAAGATTTGAATCTGGAGGAATGAATCCTGGGGAAAGCTGGAGGGATGTCAGTCCATCCTGTTCTGCCTAGGGTAACCTCGAACTGGCAAACTCTTAAACCCATGCCTTACATTCGTTGAAAGAATAAAATTATAAGAATGCATAAATGCTAAGTGAAATAAGCCAGTCAGATGCTTAGCGTGGTGCCTGGCACACAGTAAATGCCCAGAATATGCTATTTTTGTATTCTTTCTTTTCAATAATCTGTTTAAAGATTGCCATCAAATATGGGGTTTCTCCGATGTATTTTATTCCTACACCTAGCACTTATATAAACTCTGAAACATGACAATTTGCATACCCTTGGACTCTGTCTTCTGGTTTGTGCTGTTAGGCGTCTCTTGGCCCTGACTCTCTCCCATAACATTGTAAATAATTGTAGGGGCTGTACACACTCTTCTCCTCGTATTCTCTTCCCAGTGTTTATTAGGTGCATACACAACACATGCTCAATGAATGTTGTTGCCTTAGCTCTCTGGCAGCCAGACAGATGCAGCAAGTCCAGGTTATGCTATTTACTGCCTGCATCATACAACTGAGTAACTAGTTAACCAGCCATCCAAGGAAGAAAATCACAAGCTGATCAGAACTTATAGTAACAATTCTTGTGGGTCGATTTCTGAATTCACCTTGTCCCTCAGTGTGTTCTGCCCTTCCTCCAGGAGAGACACTCTCTGGCTACATGTCATAATTCCCCTTTAGTGTACGGGCTGCTGTACAAATGCATGCAATGAGTAAGGAAGAAACCGCTTACTTTCTCAGCTTGGTAAATAGCACACCAGGATATATAACAAAACAGTCAGAAAGTTTGCAGGATCAATAAAGGTCATGTTACCTGGATGTTAAAGAAATTAATCTGTATGGGGCCATTAAAGCAACAGAGAGAAAAAAATCACTGAATCTGGCTCATGCTTAATTTAATTTGTACTCAGTTAATTCCCAGTTAATAAAATAAATGAGGTACTACTTTTCCTCATGAATAAAGTTCAAACTGATTTTGTAAGGAGCTGAGACTCATCCTAAATTATCATGTCAAGGAAGTAAATGGAATCACAAAACTGGTATTTAAAACCACACCTACACTGGGCTGCTGTTGAGGTTTTTTTGTTTGTTTTTTGTTGTTGTTGTTGTGATTATTGTTTGGTTGGATGGTTGGTTTTGCTTTCCTCATTGGTGGCTCTGGAGTGTCTCAATCGGGAGGGCTTTCAGGAGGCACTCCAGTCACAAAAGAAAGACTGAGAGCTGGCCTTGCACATGTCTGGGCAGAACAAGCACCCTTTTCTGTGCTTTTTGGGTGACCCATCAGGAGGCATTCCGATGGAGAACTCACTTAGCCAGTCATTTTCACATGCTAGAGAATGTGGGAAGGACACAGATTTTCACAAGAAAGGTGCATGACTGTTATTCTAAACAATCGAGGTAGCAGCAGATAACCCTTGAATCGCTTTAGGAAAAAGCTCTTTACTGTATAACTAAGTTTCCTCATTTATAAAATTAAGTTGGATGAAATCAGGTCTGTTATCCTACAATTCTTTTATTATTAAAATTCATCACTGTTAATGACTAGTAAGATTTTATAAAACTAAATTCTAGCATGGTGGGAAACAGCCTAGCTTAGAAGGCATAGCTCTGGGCTCCACACCTAGCTGCACCCTGACAGCTGTGTGTCCTTGGGCAAGCCCCTCCCCCTGGCTAAGCTTCGGTTTGATAATCTGTAAAATGGAGACAATGGCCCTTACTTCGGGTTCAGATCTGGCACCTTCTAAGTACTGAATGTTAGTTGTCATAATTAAGGGGCCAATAGAAATAAAAGCAAAAATAACTGAAGAAGGGAAAAATTCATACTTTATGAACCAGAAAAGACTTCTCTGAATCAGTATCATTTTTTACATAGCACATTTCACCCCATATAACCAACTGCACATTTATATTTCACTCTTAATATTAAAATGTTCATTTAATATTTAGTAATTATCAGCAAGGTTATTGCAGTAACATTCCTTGAGAAGGAACCTTCTCTCCTTTAGTCCTGAAAAAAATAAATAAATAAACTTGTGTGCCTGATTAAAAACTCTTATCACCTCACCAACAGACACCCCTTTGATTTCTCCTTTTAACTGAAGTGAGGTCACACCCCTGTGTTTATGACATAGCAGTGGGTTGCCATAGAGATGATAGCTTTATCAGCAGCTCTGCTTTGCAGTGACTTCACAGCAAGGTTACCAAGAAGCAGATGGGCTGTGAAGGAGACAAACCCCCTTGTCTAAACACAAATAGCATTGATAATTAATTAGCTGAAGCAGTAGGGGAAATTATGAAATTGTTTGAAAGGTAAAAAGATTTCTATTTATTACAGATTCGATAGTTCTATTCCTCTTGCCAGAGAAAAATCACATCCCTCCCCACCTTTGAATATTACAAGTGATACTGAATAAATATCACACTAACCGCTTTGAGTATGCTGGGGTTCATTTCTAGACCCATTGACTTCTTGGTTAAAGCAGCAAAATAAGTTACCGTTTGTGACTTGTTTTTTAAGGTCCAAAAAGATTATAAAACAGAACAAAATAAAAGTACCTCAGATTATCGAGCTGATTAAAGGATTTCAATGTCAACATATTTTAGACTTCTAAAGGCCCAATTTGAACACACCAACCCTATATTTGAAAATGTTTCCTTTGATGATAAAGTTCTTTGTATTAATTTTCTAGGGCTGTGATAACAAAACACCACAGACTACATGACTTAAACAACAGAAAGCTATTTTCTCACAGTTCTGTGAAGGAAAGAAGCCCAAGGTCAAGGTGTGATTTCTTCTGAGGCCTCCCTGCTTGGCTCGCAGACAAGCTGCCATCTCATTGTGTTCTCACATGGTCTTTCCTCTCTGTCCAAATTTCCTTTTCTTAAAGGACATCCATCGGATTGGATTAGAGCCCACCCTACCAGCCTCATTTTAACTGAATCACCTTTTTACAAGCCCTATCTTCAAATAAAGTCAGATTCTAAGGCACGTTGGGAGTTAAGACTTCAACATATAATTTGACTAGCTTGTAGGTTAGCCCATACCAATCTTACTTTATCATTTGGATAAGTATAAATTACCTAGCACTGCATGCAAAGTCTTTCCTAACTAGATCTCCATTCCTTTGGTAGAATTTGCCTCCAGAAATATCACCACAGGCAGCAGACAGTGAAAACATACCAGGTGTCTGGTTCTGCAAATACCCCTCATACACTATATTTGCTACCTCTCTTCACCTGCCTTGTAAACGTCTGCTCAGTCACTTTTCAGATAACACCTCCTCTTTGTCATGCCTTTCCTGACTACTAGTCCTCTGTGGTACAGTTAAGAATTCCTTCCTCCTCTGTACTCTGCAATAACTTACTAGAGTGCTTTACTTGGGTCTAATTGTGTGTTGACACAAGTCTCTTTCTCCTAGGAGCTGGGCAGCCAGGCTTACATTTTTATTAATGCTTCCATCACCCACATTTTCCTCAGTGCACAGAGCTTTTAAATGTTTTCTGTATGCTTGCAGACAAAGCACTTAAAGATTGTAAGATAAAAAAAAACTGTATACTCTAAAAAAATTATACTGCTCCTGGGAAACTCTAAAATGCATGGTTTGACAAATATATGTACGGAAGTGTTTTTTATTTGTTTGTTTATTTCAGATGCTGGGCATCTACATGTCTGGGCTCTTCCAAGAATATATTTTGAGTTGGGCTCACAACTCAGGGTTCATCATCTTGCAGTCTAGCTCTGCTGATGACTCCATCACGTGTGAGTTGGGGTTAGAGACTCCACTGATAAGCTGCTAAGAGTACATCACACAAGAAGAGCAGTCCCTGGCATTAGTGACAATCAAGAAGTGAATCTTTTGCTCCACCATTCTATCCACAGTGCCTTGTATAGAAGGAGGTTAAGAGCTAGGGGTCACCGACTCTCTGCCAGCTCGTACTCTCAGTGCTCAGAGTTGCATTATCTCCAGGACCTGGTGGGCTCCTGAAGCACAGAAGATGGCTGGAGCCACCTGAGTTGCCCTGCCCGCCAAGCAGATGGGAGGAACTCTGCTGTACGTTCTGTGACCTGAGATGCTAAAGTGACAAGTGGGCCCTCATGGAAAAGCAGATGAGGGCCCTTCTTAAAATGTCCTATGCATGTAGATTAGAAAAAGATCATTCTGATATAATCAGCCCAAAGTGAATATTTAGTTAAAATGTCATCCTGCTTTATTTTGAATTGGAATATGAACTTGGTGTGGTAAAACTCATTGTTGCAAACATCTGAAGCTCTAATTGATAGCTTTATGACTCTGAACAGTTAAGATTGGGAGGAAAATTTATTATCACTTATTAATGTTAAATGTTTGGTATGAAAATATGCTTGCTGTGTTCAAGTCATTAAGCTAATACTATTCAATGTCTCCCACCTCAAAAAAAAAGGACAGAATTATTATTCCTTTACCTTACAGATGAAAAAGACTTAACATTGGGCCTGAAAAAAGTTATGCAGCCTTTTTTGATGCCACAATAATCTAGATTATTTTAGTTTTCTAAATAATTGTGTCCCTACCATTTTTTGCTCTATGCCACTTTCTTTAAGAAGTGTTTGTTAAGGAGAAATGAGAACATTATTCACTCCTTTTTTTCATATATAGTGCCTACTTGTTAGGTAATCTCTGGTGAAAGCACTTTTTTTTTTTGTTTGTAAGTAAAGATAGCAGGACTTGGCTCTCTTAAATGGTACCTTGGCCCCCTATCACCATCTAATCTGAAACAGCCTCTGTATCTGCATTCTTGGTAGAAGCACCACGGAGATGATATGAGATATAATTACTTGTCTAGTGGAGTTTTGAATTATGTGAATAGCTGTCGATCTGTAAGAAGCGTGTAGCCATTCATTCTTTCTCCAGTCAGTAGATGATAAGGCTCTGGGAAGGGAGCAGAACTTTGAGATAATTTAAAACGAACGACCTAGAGATCAAATGATTTATGCCCTACTATCTGCTTTTCTCTGAGAAAATGACTAATTTCCCAAGCCAGCAAACAAAGAAAATAAAATAAACAACAAATTTTAAAAATGAAGTTAAAAACATTCTAGAATCAAAAAAGGATTTGTTCGCTGTGAGCCAACTGTAACATCTTTAACCCTCCTGTTCGTGCACATTAGAAAAAAAGAAGATAAAAACCAAAACTACATCTAATTTATTCACTGGGTGATTTGATTTTCATGTATTTGGGAGCCGGTGAAGCACGCTTGCCCCTCTCTGTGTGGAAGCATTGAGGCTGGCAATTAACCCTGTTCCCTTAAGCAATCAAATGTGTTTGCTGGTACCTCACTGGAAGCCACCTCACATGGGGCCCTTTGCTAGTGACCTGTGCTGGGCCTAACACTGAAGCAGAGAGGGCGGCAGTTGGGAAGATTTGAGCTTTATTTTCAGAAATATATCTATAAAAGTAATTGGACTTATTAGGAAAACAAGGTTGTTGGAAAGATTATGGAAATGATATTCAAGAAATTGTGTTCACGTGAAATGCAGAGATATGGGAAAGCAGAACCTTAGAGGAAGATAGTAGACAACATGTGGGAGATGGTAAAGATTATTATGGTTATAAAGAAAGTCACCTGCACTTCTTCTAGGATGTAAACCCAAATTTGATGTCTCCAGGGAAATCTGATATATCTCCTTAGAACTCTCTCCCTTAGTCTCTTACAAATGTCATTCAGTTGATAACAATCAATCCCTCTCTCTGTGTTTATGCTGAAATGCATTCTATTTTTTGTGGCTGAAATCAAAGAGAGCACTGAGGGCTCAGAGTATACAGATCCACTGTGCTATGTGCTGGTTCCTGGTGGTGGTCTGCCTGCCTCCTCATCCTTATTTGGGTTGGGAAGATGGGTGGGGTTAGCAAGAATCTTTGCCATCTGGACTGATTTCTGCCCCTTACATCCAAATAATATTCTTAAAATGTCACTATCTTATGTCATAGTTCCAGAATGTCAAAACATTTTGAAGAAATGCGTAAGAGTCACCTGGAAGTTTGTCTTCTCCCTCAAAAAAAAAAAGTTGAAGTCGAGGGCCAAATGTTATTCCTTTTCTTATTATTTCTACAGGAGAATTCTTTTCCTTTTCTATTTCTTTGATGGTTGTGATCATTAATAAAGTACCAATATTAAAGTCATAAGTATCTGAGCCAAATATTTTTTTAATTTTTTTGGTTTGAATTTTTATACATTTCTCTTGTGTTTAATTGTTATATGTGCATGTGTGTGTGTGTGTGCTAACAGCTTTATGGAGGTATAAATAATATACAAAAAAGACTGGGTATATTTAATGTATACAATCTGATTATTTTGGTGATATGTATACACTTATAAAACCATCACTACAATCAAGGTAATAAAGTCTTCATCTTCTCCACGAGTTTTTTCTTCTGCCTTTTTTTAAATATTGTTGTTTGATTTTTGTGTGTGTATGTATATGGTAAGAGCATTTAACATGAGTATCTCTTTTTCTTTAAAACACACCTCCTTCACCTTATCCTAACTCTCCTGCTTGCCCTTACTCTTAACAAATTAAGACATTGTTTCAATTCTATTTTGTAGATTAATTATCCATCACTAAAAGTAACAATGATAAGTACCAGTTCAAGGGTTGTCTCTTAAATAACACTCAATACATTGGGATTTGACCATAGCTAAGAATTTTGTTGGTACAGCATCATTCACTTATCCATCCTTTCATTCCACAAACATGTATTCAGCATCTATTATATGGCAAGTGCCTTGCTATCTCTGGAGACTCCAAAATTAAGATGAAACTCTTGCCCTCAGCACATTTTACTAAAACAGAATTTTATGTATACAGACATATCATTTGAAATAGAAACTCATTTTTTTGGTCCTGGTTACTCTTTTACCAGGCAAATTACCAAACTGACTGTGATCAAGCAAAGCACATGGTCCTCTTCTTCAAACTGTGCTCCTCTCCATCAGCCAGTGAGAATCTGCCTTTGATTCTGCTGCTCCAGAAATCCTTTCCCCTTCCATATTCCTTGTTTTCATAGTTTTCCTGTGAGTGACTGCCCTATCAATTTTCCAGTATAAACAATAAGAGAGCTGCCATCCCTGAATTTCTGAAATCTAATGCTATATCCCTAACCCATCCCTCTCATCAATCAGAGTGGTAATTTCAGCCTAAGTAGCACAACTTCTCTATCATTTCCATCTTTTTTAAAAAAATTTTCATGGTTCTTTAGTATGCCTTGCAAAGAAGAACTTTAAGATGATATAAAATAAAATTATATGGCAGAACATATCACTCACTGTCAAATTTCATGTAAGTTGGTAGCAAGGGTTTTTGCAGATGACTGCTTCTTAATAGCATAAGAAAACACATGAGATCTTCGACCAATATGGCTTTTCTAGTATATGGGTTTACAGAATGTCAAGTCTTTAGGACTTTAATCCACTTTCACCAACAACTTTGGTTCCTGGACTGAGAAGATTGTGAACCATTCTCTGCCTCTGGCCATGGTAAGTGAGCATATCTGTGAGGCCAGAGAAGAGGGCTGGTGCTCTCGCTTATTGCTGTCTTCACTCCTGTTATCATAGTTTCTACTTAGCCATGTAGCTGCTCCTCTCTCTCCACTTTTGGTGGAGGCCAGGAGAGAGAGGTCGATTAGCTATGTTATTCATCACTCACCCTTTAGAAGGGACAGAGTAAAACAAACAAGTAGGCTGGTGGTAGACCCTTTCTACTCCAAGAATGGTTCACTGAACAACACCATCCCCACCACCTAAGCATTTGTTAGAAATTCACAATATCGAGGCCCACCCAAAATGTATTAATGAGAAGCTACACATTAACAATATCCACAGTGATTCACAGACACACTCAAGGCAAGGTGAAATCTAGAAGCTCTGGACTAGAAGATGCCTTTATCCATTCACAAGAGAGAAAGAAAGGAAGTGGTTCAAAAATTGAGGTACAGAAACTCTCCCTTGGAGATAAATAGGGAGAAAATGGTGTAGGGCAAAGAGGTGAACCTGTGTGTGTGTGTGTGTGTGATATGATGAAAAGGCAGATACACACACACACACACACACACACACACACACACAACTCCCCTGCCTAAAACCTTTCAGTCCACTCTGGATTTCAGTTGCTGGGAGTTAACTCTCAAATGGCTGCTGTGCATATCTGGTATCTGTGTCCTGTCTGAGATAGTTACAGATTGTCCTAAGCAGCAGGAGAGTAATCCTTAACTTTCTTCCTTCACCCAAACATTAGCTTTGGTGGATGGAGCTAGTGTTCCTGACATTGTCCTCACTGGCCAAGGGTTAGGAAGCTTACTGAAAGAAATTCTCCTTATAATGATTTGAAGCAGGAATCCAGCAGTGCTATATTTCCACAAGTGACACCCCTTTCTGTTGACCATTTGGGCATTCTTCTTATGGCATCAATAAACACAGAACCGTTGATTTTCAGAGTTAGAAGGAACAGTAAATGACCAGTCCTATTTCTTATCTGAAATACCTACCGTAGTGTAGCCAGTCATTGCCCAGTTTATGTGTGAATGAAATACATGAAAGAAAACTCAAAATTCGTTCTTGTATCCATCAAGCATTCAGTGACATTGCAGCTACCGTGCTCATTATTTGAGAATGCTACATTCCCCCAGTGACACACGGGGCTCTTTTCTCAGTTTGGCATCATTCTCTTATAAGCAGTTAAGCTGCAGAGTCCTAATGCAGGGAGGGGAAATGTTCCTTCATAAACAAATCCTTTTGCCTAAGTAAAAGAATGTACGGTACTCATAAAAGTGGTAATTAGAGCCTAGCCTCAGAGAGATACATTTTCACACTAATAATAACAATGATAGTAATAATAATAATAATAACAAATACCCTTGAGAGTTACCATTCCAGAGGAAATATTTGCCATTAATATTATTGTTGTTGTTATTGTATTACT
>CM052539.1:104857609-104935283 GCA_028533065.1 Trachops cirrhosus | reverse complement strand
AAACAAATCCTTTTGCCTAAGTAAAAGAATGTACGGTACTCATAAAAGTGGTAATTAGAGCCTAGCCTCAGAGAGATACATTTTCACACTAATAATAACAATGATAGTAATAATAATAATAATAACAAATACCCTTGAGAGTTACCATTCCAGAGGAAATATTTGCCATTAATATTATTGTTGTTGTTATTGTATTACTGCTAATAATAATGAAAGGTCCCTTGCTAAGAGACTGGGCTTTCAGTGTAAGACTGGGTAAGTCTACTTAGGAAGGGCTCCCCTGAAGGTATTTCTTCAATTAGTAAAGGAGACTGACAGATCTTCATAGTCCACCACCAGGTACCAATTGATTACGTTGCTTTAATAACTGTTTAATTTGCTTTCCCGTGCCAATCATGTCATGAAAATTATTGGTCTCTGCCACTTGGTGACAAAGCAGATGGCATTTCAACCGGCTGAGTGGCATTGCCCACCAGCCCCACCTGCCTCCTGCTCTCCTCCTGTCCTCAGCCTTCTCCACCCCTGCCCTGCCCTCCTCCTGCCAGAAGTTCAGACACAGACCTGGTCGCTTCTTTCCTGGAGAAGCCTTGCCATGACAATGAGAGAGTAAATTACTCAGACCTCTAGAGCAGCAGCTGCAGGAAGAAAGACACATCCCTTTGTCCTGTCTCATGACCTCTCTCTGTGCTGAAAGAAAATTCATAAGCCCACAGCAAGAGTTAGCATGGCCTCGTATAGACACAGAATTAGGGGTGTAGAATGCAAAATGGGAACAAAGTGATTTACAAAAAAGTCCCCCAAACAGGGGAAACTGTAGCAGGGAAACAGAAGGCAAGGAGGAAGGGGCAGTGGAGTAAACATAATGAAAACACCTGCACGGAAGAAACCATTGATATGCAAATATTAGAGCCTACAATTAGCTCAGGGACCTCCAGGACACAGTCACACTGACAGGACTGAGGGGTCGGTGCTGGCAGTCTCCACCCCACCTTGTTACACTCAACTGTTATGTCTGGCCTGTGGGCATGCAAAGATTTTTGGCTTCTTGGTTAGCTTTCATCTTTCTGCTTCATAAAATGAAACACCTATAATGAAGTGGCATACATGGTGGTTGAAACCATTGAACAGCAATAAAAATAATTTTTTAATTAAAAAATAAAATTCCCAAGTGTGTCTGGTACATTCAATAGTCTTTAGGTGCCATTCTGCCGTTTGGGAGGAATGCCCTTCACACTCTACGTGAACGATCAAGGATCATTACAAAGTCCCCACTTCTTACATGAAACCTCCTATTCCTAACTGGAGGACGTAGAGACCGCTACTCCATCCCAGTGCTCTTCCACTTTGCACCTGTTGCCTAGCCAGGTCGATCCCTCGCACCAGTCCTGGACCCTGAACATAGTCTTCTATTCCACCTCCTACCACTTTCCCACACTGATCCTATGGACACATTTTACTAAACTTCATGCTTCCTTCCCCTTATGACTTGTCTCTCCTCTTCCTTCTACCAAAAATTTGTTTTATGCTGTGCTCAGTAATCAGACATCCCATCGTTTTAGTTCAGCCCTAAAACCATTTCCTTCTTAAAAATGCTACAAGATATGATCTCTTTCTGTTAAGCCCAATAACATTTATATCAGATGGATATAGATTTAATTTTTTGAAGAGTTTAAAAATTATTTGAGAGATACTTTCATGACTCTCTTCTACATCCCCATAGAACTTTAAAAAAATCTTTATTACATATTTTTCCCATTACCATTTAGTCCCTTTATACGCCTCTCCCATCAGCAATCACCACACTCTTGTCCATGTCCATGAGTCCTTTTCCCTTTTTGCTCAATCTCTCCACACCCTAACACCCCTCCCAACTAGCTGTAATCTGCATAGTCCTCTTTTTTATTTTTGCTGACAGGCACTAACAGTTTGTTCTGACTGCCTGCATGTACACTTTGTAACAGGTTTACATACTAAACTTCATGGTGATCTGAAAGGTGGAAATCTTTATCAGTTTGGACTTTAAACAGAAAGTAACTTCCAACTGCAAGGAGTTTAAAAATCCCTTTGTCCTTCCCAGAGAGTACAGAGAATGCTGATTTTATCAGTGGGAAATAAGCCAGCAAAGAGAAGACTTGCAAGAGGAGTGTGGAGAGGCATCATGCCACTCAATCATTTCTGTAACTAGGAAGCAGACAAAACTGGAGGAAAGCAAGGCCTGAAGAATTTTGTTTGTATAGATTTGAAACATAAAGATTGTAATGTAAGCAGGTACTTCTGAGCCACAGCTCCATATAAAGCTAATACTGATTATCTAAATGAGATATATTAAAAGGAGAATGTTTGTAGAATTGAAGAGTAAACACTTCAGAATGGTGCTCAGTTACTAAAACACAACTTATCTTTCAAGCGTTTACTGGGTGCCTGATATTGATGCTGGAACCAAGCAAGCACATTTTAGAGGTAGGAAACTCTTTAGGGGAGGGGTAGAAAAAAAGAGATATTTAAAAATTTGAGAATTCTGCAAAAAGAACAATGAACCAATGAGCAAACAAAAATCAAAAACAAAAAAATCTATGAAGACTGCAAAAAACTGTTTCTATTTCTAATTGACAGAAAACCTCATTCTCACTGCTTTATGCTACCATAGTTTCTTGCTTGGGTCAATTCAATGCTCTACTAACTCACTTGCCTGCCCCAGCCATAAGCACATGCTCCACACAGCCAGAGCACTTTTTCTGAATGAAAAACTATTTCACATTCTCACCATCCCCACCTACACCCTGTCCACTTTGTCACACACCCGGCTTATGCATCTATGCCCTGAGCACTTCCTTGATGCAGCCTTACTAGGCACGGAGGATACAGAAATAAATCAATAAACCAGGACAAGCTGGATCCCTGCACCCAAGAAGCAGTTCTTCCCACAATTAGGGGTCAAATCCAAAGTCCTTGATGTGGCATACCAGGCTCACGACTTCTGGAATTTTTTCTCTCCAGCCTCCTATACCTCTCCCCTTTGGCTTCGATACTCCATTTTTACGTTCTTACATAGACTCATTTCTCTGTTAGCATTTTCCATACTGTCCTTTGCCCCATCTTTCTTATGATGCTTTTTGTGTTGAAGTACCTCCCCTACCCTCTCTGACATTCTCCTAGCTAACTGCTACTACTTTCCAGTCCATATACTCTTTATCACCTGTTTTCTCTTTGTGTGTCTGCTGCCTACACTAGACTGATAGCTCCCTGAGAGAGACCCGGCGTTATTCACTGGTAGATAACTTCAGTACTCAGGGCAGTGTCTGATTTATGAAGGTGCTCAATTATCATCACTTGGATGAACTAATTACAGTTTGACCTTGGTTTCTACTAGACTGAGAGAAATAGATTCCAAATTGTACCTGAGAGCAGGGACATTGGTTGATGGCTATCTCCAGCTTTGTGAATACAAGGCACGCAATAAATATTTATTTAATGAATTAATGAAAGGATAAATTCAACCCCCAAAAGACAGTATTGTATTAAAACTATGCCTACATAACCACAAGTGTGATTAGAAATGAAACTGGACATTAAGCATCCTTTTGCCCAAGTAGAAAAACAGAACATGCTCACAGGTGATTATTTATCTTAAGGAAATGTTATTAATTTTCTGATCCTTTTGTATAATCCAATTTTCCTTTTCCTCACAGGGCAGAGTAAAGGCACTAGAGTTGAAATTATAAGACACTTTTTACATTTACATCTGAACTATGAAATGCCACATCCACCAGCCTCTACCAGAAGTAAGGCAGCATTAATATTAATGTGTTCAAGGGCTCACTGCATGGCAGTGGGATGATTTAAAGAGGAGAATAATCAGGGACTGCATCTTAGTAAATAAATCTAGGGTCCAATTTGTTTAGTCTTTCAGCCACATTTTAAAAGGGAAATTAATATTCTTTTTAAAAAGCAAATCAATACAGGCTCTGAACTGCTGACTTGATAAGTTTAAAATGGAAATTTTAAACTTCTCTTGTCCCCAGTAATCACCTAGCTAGTCTCCCTTTTTCCAGTACCTCCCTATTGCATTACAATATATAGAGCTACAGGGATGCCCTCAAAATACCACTCATGAAGTGTTAAGTTCTTGCCATCGTGCACCTGGTATCACCTGGCTATTGTGGGGGCTCAGACCATGGAAGGGACTGTTTTTATCTCCAAGGGGTTTATAATTCAGATAGGGAGAAGTTCTCTTAGCTCAGATGTCCAAAGAATAATAACAATAAAGGTAGTCTAAGATACTGTGTTAAAAAACTATTTTGAACATGTAATTTCTACCCTTGCAAATCTCCCATAATTTTCCCTTGTCACCCCTCCCTTCAACCTCCAGTGTAAATGCACTAGACACTTAATACATGTCATCTCATTTAATCCTCACAATAACTTTAAGAAGTTTATAATAGTATAAGCATTTTATAGTGAAAGAACTGAGATGCAGTTAAAGGACTCTTGCAAGATCCTACATCTGGTAAGCAGCAAAACCAGTATTTAGAGTTTATTTCTGGCTAATTATAAACTTCTGTTCTTTCCACCATACTCTCTCTCTATCAGGTATCACCCTATCATTTCTCATTATTTCCTAATAGCTCTATTCTACTGAGATCAAGTTGATCTGCTCAGCCTCTCTGGAACACATTTTGCTAAACCATGTTTTATGTCTTCTCTTGCCCACCCCATTACCATGGAAAACTCAGAAGTGTCAAGCTCAGCATAAAGATTCAAAGTGTAGTATCTGAAAGTAACCAGTCTCATATTCAAATTCTAACTTCACCCCGTTACAGGTGTACAGCCTTGGACGAGTTACTTTACCTGTTTATGTTTTCTATAAAATGGAAAAACCATAACAGTACCCACAAATTTCATTAACTATCTTGGATAACTAATGCTAGTTACTATATTTTCACTTGTGATTTAGGAACGAATATATATAATGTCCTAGACAGTTATTGGATTGGAGACTCAAAAATAAGTAGTTTGAGGACAGAACTTTTCATGTCAAACCACCTTGCCCAACAGAAGATAAAATAATGGTAATGATTTAGTGGTAGAGAGAAAATGAAATTTGTACAATTCTCTCATTTCAGAAGCAAAACCACTGAAGCCCCCACAAGGTAAAATAATTTGTCCAAGTTAATACATTGAATACACAGGCTTTTCTAGAAGTCTAAACTGGTGCCTTTGTCTCATAAGCAGTTTCCAACAGTGGTAACTCATCTTGTCCATAAATGTTCTCCCACACTCTGACACAACATGAGGCTCTAAACAGCTCCGATCCACTCATTTGTCCCATTTTTGGCCATCTCTCCATTGATAAAAATGCTGGTCCTTGGTAAAGACAAACTGGACTTTTTTAAAGCTGTGTCTTGAGATTTTTTCTGGTTTTAAATTATTTCAAAGTTTATATGTAGAAACACAGTTTCTTTTTATTCCCTATAAAATAAATATTTTAACCATGAGTAAAAGCTCTAGTTCACCTCATTTCAATAAATGCGGTTCTGGCATCAGATGTTGGATGTTGGGGATAATAAGGTGGATCAAATAGCATGGCCCCTGAACTCTTAGGTTTCACAGATGTCTCACCTTGGCAATTCTCTTTTCTGTAATTAGGTTAGGTTAATTAGACCAAAACAAACATTTACTGCTTAAATGTCAATACATTATTTTGTGTAATTTATGGAGAAATAAAGGATAAGGTAAGATTTTAGCAGTTTAAGTGTTCCATGTATTGAGGAACTCCTTTTGACACATTATTTATTTCATAAATTTAGCCTTCCGCTTCCCCATCATTTTTCTTCTCAGATAAAATCCTTGCATTGAATATTAACCAAGGTGGTGAGATGATCTGTCAGCTTCCATTGGCTATAGAAAACACACACACACATGCACACACACTCTCACATATACACTCACATATACACACCTTATAAAGCAGATTTATGTCTTAGAATATGTTTTCTATATATGAGATATTGTAACATTTGTAGAATTTAGGATCTAGTGATAGTAGGGCTTTAAATACTAATACTTTTTAAAAATTGTTCTATAACAGTTGTCCCAATTTCCCCCCATTGCTCTCCGCTGTCCTGCACACCCTCCCTTACCCTTCCCACAGTCAATCCCTACCTTGTTGTCCATGTCCATGGCTCATTTATACCTGTTAATTAATTAAACCCTTCCCCATTTTCTCCTTTTATCTCCTTCCCTCCTCCCCTCTGATCACTGTCAGTCTGTTTCTTAGTTCCATGACCCTGGTTCAATTTTCTCATTTGTTTGTGTTGTTCATTAGGTTCCTCTTATAGGTGAGGTCATATGATATTTGTCTTTCACTGCCTGGCTTATTTCACTTAGCATAATACTCTCCAGTTCTCTCCATGCTGTTGCAAAGAGTAGGAGATCCTTCCTTCTTTCTGCTGCATAGTATTCTATTGTGTAAATGTATCACAGTTTTTTTGGTGCACTCTTTTACTGAGGGGCACCTAGGCTGCTTTCAGCACTTGGCTATTGTAAATAATGCTGCTATGAACATAGGCATACATAAGTTCTTTTGAATTGGTGTTGTATGATTCTTAGGGTATATTTTCAGCAGTGGACTCACTGGGTCAAAAGGCAGTTCCATTTTTAGATTTTTGAGGAGATTCCATACTGTTTTCCACAGTGGCTGCACCAGTCTGCATTTCCCACCAACAGTGCACTAGGGTTCCCTTTTCTCCACAACCTCGCCAGTACTTGTTGTTTGTTGATGTGTTAATGATGGCAATTCTGATTGGTATGAGGTAGTATCCTATTGTTGTTTTAATTTGCATCTCTCTGATGGCTAGTGATGTTGAGCATCCTTTCATGTTTCTATGGTCCCTTTGTATGTGCTCCTTGGAGAAAGTGTTTATTCAGGGCCTTGCCCATTTTTTAATTGGATTGATCGTTTATCTTCCTGGCATTAAGTCATATGAGTTCATATATTTTGGAGATCAAACCCTTGTCCAAGGTATCATTGGCAAATATGGCCTCCCATACAGTTGGTTCCCTTTTCATTTTGATGATGGTTTCTTTAGCCGTGCAGAAGCTTTTTCATTTGATGTAGTCCCATTTGTTCTTTTATTTCTCTTGTCCTAGGGGATAGATATATCAGCAAAAATATTGTTGTCTGGGATATCTGAGATGTTACTGCTTATGTTTTCCTCTAGGACTTTTATGGTGTCACGACTTATGTTTAAATCTTTTATCCATTTTGAGTTTATTCTGGTGTGTGGTATAAGTTGGTGGCCTAGTTTCATTTTTTGCCACGTACCCTTGCAGTTCTCCCAACAGCATTTGTTGAAGAGACTATTTTTACTCCATTTTATGCTTCTTCCCCCTTTGTCAAATATTAATTGACCATAGAGACATGGGTTTATTTCTGGACTTTCTATTCTGTTCCATTGATCTGTGTCTGTTCTTATGTCAGTGCCAGACTGTTTTGATTACAGTGACCTTGTAATATAGTTTGATATCAAGTGTTGTGACCCCTCCTTTTTTCTTCTTTCTCAAGATTGCTGAAGCTATTCCAGGTCATTTTTTTGTTCCACATAAATTTTTGAGATATTTGTTCTAAATCTGTGAAGTACATCATTGGTGTTTTAATAGGGATTATGTTGAATATATAGATTGATTTATCTTTAATATTTTTAGTATAGATACCATAATAATGTGCCACTACACTATATTTTTTGTTTATTTGTTTAGTCCTTAATGATCCCATGCTAAGGACTTTATATAATACCTTGTGTCATCATTACAGATATATAGAAATTATCATCCCCATTTTATAGATGAGACAGTTGAGGCTTAGGCTATATAAACTTCACCCAATTTTAGTTCTGTCATGTGGGTTTTACATGGTAGAACTAAAATTTGAACCCAGGGTCTACCTGACCAGGTTTGTGCGTCTTCCTAGTCTCAAGGAGCTTTTATTCTACAAAGTAGGGGTTCAAAAAGTCTTCATTGAACTGCTGAATGCTGAAACAATAGAAAAGCAACAAAAATGCTACATTGTGAAATAAACTCCTAGAAAAGCTTAGCAATTAGACTTTGAAAGAGCTGTTGAAACAGGACCCCTTGAGAATAGGCCTATATAGATTTGTAAAGACCCTGAGGCTGCTTTGCAGAAACTGCACCAAATGTGCAGCAATGAATTATGAAGGGATTTTGAATGTGTTTTTATTGTTACAGAAAAGGAAATAGAATTTCTAGTTATAATTCATCTAATAATGCAATGCAAGTTTTGTCTGTACTGAGATTTTATTGTGTGGGGTCTGTGGGGCAATAAAAGTGTCTCAAATCCCCCTGTACAAACTTCCAGGCTTTGACCAAAATAAAATGCCATTTTTTAATGTGGAGAACTGGGATATCAAATGCTATAGACTCCATGAACAGTTCTCCCAAGGCAGTTCAGGCTTTTTGAAGACATCTGAGTTGACAATTTAGTACTCCCATCACAATTATTAGCTTAAGGTACCCATGTACGCACACACACCATGCACTCACACACATACCTTTTTGATAAAGAAATTTTCAGAGCTATGTAGAGGAATTCACTAGTTATTCTGTACTTTTGTTTTTCAAAGAATGATCCACAGACCAGCAGTGTCAACATCACCTGAGAGCATATTAGAAATGTGGATGTTCAAGTTCTACTCCAAATGTAATAAATTAGGATCTGCATTTTAATATGATCCCCGAGTAGTTCACACAGACAGTCATGATGAAGAAGCAATGGTCTGTTGGCCAATTGGCAAGTTTTTTCCCACTAGTAGTAAACAGATAGTGATAAGCTACTAACAGGAATATCTACAATGATTTCAACCACTTGTTGATTTTGCTGATGCCCTGCATGCAGTGCAGCTGAATGGGGGACTGAACTAGAGCCCTGCACATTTTCTTCACACACTGTGGAAATGCAAGGGTCAAGGTCACTTTCCGTGTTGGTGATGATGGGTTCACTTAGGATGGTCGTCAGGTCCTCCATTGTGCATCATCAAAATGTACTCATTGCATTCTTTATGGTGTTCACCTTTACAAAGCCCTTTCTAATTCATCCTCCCACTCTAAAGGCTTTTTGTGTGTGCACATCCATGCACTAACTTATTCAAGGGTGTTCATTTAGTTTCTATGGCTTTGTATTTATTTCAACATGATTAGAACCTTTTGGTGTCAGGTACATTTTAATTGATCCTTATTTAATTCCAAAAAAGATGTGAGGGGACCTGGAAAAAAATGTATTGAAAAGGATTTATTTATTAAAATTGTTTTATTATATTTATTGGGGTGACATTAGTTAATAAGATCATATAGATTCCAAGTGTATATTTCTATGATACATGATCTGTATATTGATTGCTTTGAAAGGGAGTTTAGAACCAAGTCTACTTTTACCTTCATTTCTTTGTTGTTTTTTATTTTATTTTATTTTTCCTGAAGAAAAACGGTCATTGGATTTCCCCTCATTGCATGAGGATTCCTAATCTTTCTTCCTGGTGAAAAATCAAACTGGGAAGGGGATTCATATTTGAAAATAGAAAAGAAGCATGGCTCTGCTCCACTGAGCCAGAGCTGGTCAAGCAGATTCGCCATCACTCCTCCTATCAGGGTTGTAGCCTGGTTTGTCGACCGCAGCTGAGCAAATCTTGATGGGGGGACTAAGAACTCTGCCTTTGCCTCCCAGCGCTTTTGTTTCATGTACATCCCTATCTTAGTAGCATCACTTCGCAATGCTGAGAGTAGGGATAAGACATTCAGAGTGGAATTCACTCAGAACCACAGCATTTCTCCTCGTTTTTAGGTCACAACTGAAAATGGGATTTAATGTGAAATTTGCCTTGGGCTCAGCAGATGGTTCCTAAATATCACAAGCATTAGTTTGCCTTCTGTACATTGACGTGGTTATGACAAAGTATAAAACCACAAGGAAACTCATATCCTGTCCGGATCTGTGCTCCTGCCCTCTCGCTCTGTCTTCCTCTCCCTCTCCCTCTCCCTCTCCTTCTCTTTCCTCTCTCTCCTGCTCCTCCCATATTTTCTCTTTATATCATTTGGCGCTGAAACACACACCTCACTGGTTCAGCCCATGCAAATCATTCACATGATGATGAGCGGGGAGAGTGGGTGAGAAAAGTATTTCTCTGGTAGACTTAGTGGGCTCAAATCATGTTAATTTCTCTCTCTTTTTTTAAATTATCACCTAAAGACATGCCTATTGATTTTGGAGAGAGGGGAAGAGAGAGAGAAAGGGAGAGAAACATCAGTGTGAAAGGGAAACAATCTGTTGTCTACCAATGGGGTATCTTTCCTAGGCACCCCAACCAGGGAGGAATCCACATCCTAGGCATGTGCCCTGACCAGGAATAGAACTGGCAACTTTTCAGTTTATAGGTTGATGCTCCAACCAAGTGAGCCATACCAGCCAGGGCAATTTCTCTCTTTCTCTCTTTTTTTTAAAAAGCCCCTTTAAAACTTGGGCTGAAAAGGTAAGCAAATTGGATAGTGGATTTACTTACTCTGATGTATCCCTGATAATTCTCATCTTTAAATCACCCTGTATCTGCATTTGCTACCATTGTGGACATCAGTATTAATGTTCTAAGATCCTGGCAGGAGCTGGTAGTGATGGCATTTCACAATTCAAATATAAAAATTAAACACTGAGTTCTAAAAGGAGTACATAATAGCAGAATAGATCACACAAATGTTGGTAGAAAACCCTTCAAAAAGCCAGCTTTTCCCAGCCCGCCCTTAGCAAGGAATTGCAACAGTAACAGGTAAATAGTGGCAGCCCAGAAATTCACTCACAAAAAAAAAAAAAAAAAAAAGCCAGGAGGGTTCCAGAAAAATTTTCACTTGGGGGATCTTCAATCAGATTCTCAGTTGGTACAACAAGGAAAAACTGCTCTTGCAAACCCCATCCAAGACCATGCTTGGCCAACAGATTTGTGGGAGTCAGTGGTGCTCCAGTCAGCAGGGATTTGACATCATTAGGTGTCCAAGCGATTTGCCTCTCATTTTCACTGGTGGAGAAAGGCCCCATGATCCCATACATTCACCATCTGTGCCAGTACCTAATTTCTCTTTTTGTCAAAAACTGTCCTTTCATGTTGTTGTTTTGTAGGGAACCTAGATTCTTAATTCGCTGTGGAAAAGTTGGTTCATCCGTCTCTTCATATTATTTTCTTCCTACAAAAAACAAGTAGTTCCCTACATTTGAAAGATGTAGAACTCGGACAGAATAATCTCAATTAAGTATAAATAAAATAAATAATTATTAGAATAAAATAATTAAAACAGACACCCCACCATAAATTCAACACTATAAGTCCATCTATTCAAAGAAAGCAAACTATCCTTACTTTGTCACTATGTCCAATTAGAACTGTCTCCTTCTGCCAGCTATCTGATGCCATTTTAGAGTAGGAACAAATAAAATGAGGAGAAAGCAGGAAAAAATTGTTCTCTATCAACTTCCTTCTCTCTTGCAGTGTTTTTTGTTTTTTGCTTTTCTGTTATTTGTTTTGTTTTGTTTTTGAACATCTGGCTATCTCTGTTAAAGAAGAGAAAGGCCTCTTGTCAATTCTGGTCAAGGTCCTGTTTCTCAGCCACCTCTTTCATGATTTAAGATAGTATACTTGTAAGAACACAGTTGTTTTCTATAGAAATTCCAAGCCAATGTCTATGTCCAAATAATTATTAGAGAATTGATTTTTGAGGAATTCTTTAACTTACAAACCTCAATTTTAAATGAGGTCTCTTTTTCTTAAAAGGATATGCCGTGACAGGTGTTTCCACAATGTTTTTTTATTTCCCTCCCTATGGATCCTAAAAATAGGTAAGTGCCCCTTGCTTGCAATTCCATTTATTCTGATAATTTCTGTCCTAATCATTGCTAAAGTGATTTTTCTAAAGAACCAAGTATACATTGTTTCTTAAAAGTGTCATTTTTCTTCTGTTTTATTTTCTTCTTTAAAGCATGTTGAAAATGTGTTCTTGTATTCCCAATGACTCCAGGGTCTTAGGCAACTTGTTTGTTAGGCCCTAATATCAACAGAGTACAGTCTGAATTTCAAAACTTGTAACAATTTCAAAGCCTGAAAAGTAAAATTAAAAGTTAAAATAAGAGACAAAAATAGGCTGCCCATTAGCCTGTTGCAGAGCTGTATAAAGAATACCATTACATTTCTGCTGCTTTTTTAGCTTAGCTGGTGTCTCATTTAAGGGAATGCTTTCTAACCTGTCTTTTCAGCCTGTCACAAATGAGAAGCCAGGGGCCCAGGAAGCTTACCCTAGCTACAGGCAGTGTTTGTGCTAACCACCGCCAGGGAAGCAGGCCAGTTCCTGGAAGCACTGCAAATATTTGTGTGGTTCAAAGGGGGCAAGGGAATGTCCCTGATAAGGAGGAAGTCCACAGAACGAGATGGACAAAAGACTTCACAAAGTGTATTAAAATAAAACAGAGGATGGGTAGGGGCAAAGAGAGACAAATAGGGTTTGAGTTCAAATACGGATTTAAATTTATGGACAGACAGTTTATTATGCCTGCAGAGATGAAGCCCTTTTATTCTTTTGGCAAAGCATAATAAAACTCCAGACTTCAAACACGCTGCAAGATGCTCCTCCGGCATCTCAGATGCTGGCCTCTTCCCACCACTCACACTGCCCTGTTGGATGCAACCCCACAGTCCTAGGGCACCACAACAGATTGCTCACCACCCACATAGTCTTCCGGATGGGAAAGCAGAGGAGAGAAATCTTGGTGATTCTTTCAGAAGTAGAGAGGAGGAAAAAGTAACAAGGCTATGCTTACTGGGCTTACCTTGTACACTTTATAGTTTCTTTTCTTTTGTTCAATGGCTTTGTGAGTGTGATGCTTTTAAACAATGTGAAAGGCACCATTCTCATTATTTAATTGTCTGGGTAAACTCTGCCCCAATTTCAAGGTAATAAGCATCAACATGGAATCTGAAAGGCAGTATCCAGTGGGCACATTTTCCTTCCATAGTGATGTAACGATATGGGAATATACTAGTCTTATGAGTTCACTTCTTTAAATAATGCTGGCCCCCACACTTCCACGCAGGCATCAGAGAGCACAACAGACAGCTGTCACTTTAGGAACCTCTTCAGGGGCCTCTTCAGCTGCCATTTTTCTTTGACAGGCACAACCATCTTTCCCTCAGCCTCCGAAAGGTGCCCTCACCACCATCACAGTGCTGCTACAACAGTAGTTAAAGGTGTTCCAGTGCAATTTGAGAGCAGTGTCCTTATCCATGGAAACAGCACAAAGAGTGGTAGGAACATGCCATAGATTTCTTGTCTGCGAGGGGATTAAATGAAAGCAAACCCCAGCTGGGTTTTCAATAAAGAGTGCCACATCTTTTGTCAAATAGTCTAGTTCTGGGCTTATCTTATATACTTAATGTCTAATAATATATAGTTTAATAAGGTCTATTAAGAAGGTGTATCAGCATTGAACTTAAGAACAAACTGACAGTAACCAGAGGGTAGGTTGGAGGGAATAATGGAGGGAAGGGGGAAGGGTTGTCAGGAACATGTATAAAGGACACATGGACAAAACCAAAGAAGGGTAGGATCAAGGATGGGGAGTGGGGATGGCTGGGGTGGGCAAGGGGAGTTGTGGGGAGGAAATGGAGACAACTGTCCTTGAACAGCAATACAAAATATGAAAAAAAAACAAAAAAAATTCAAATATACTTTCCAATCCAAAAAAGAAAAAAAAGAATTTTTATTAAAACCCAGTAGAAACAGTTCTGGGTTTTAGAAGAGAAGTGTGTAAGGTCAGAGAAAGAAATGGTAAGCAATGGGCTAACCAAGATCTAGGTCTTTCCCCATGGTTGGAATAAATTTGTATAAATTTTTCTTATAATAAAGGTCTAGAAGAGCTCTTTGAATGGACTGGGTTTTGCTTTCACTGTTGTTTGGCTTACCTATAATTCTCAACATAGCTCAAGTCAAAATGGAAGACTGAGTTATTCACAAATTATGCATTAACTCATCAGGGAGACTATGAGCATAGGCTTCCAGAGCCAAGAACACTTGACCTCAAATCCCAGCCTCAACATTTACAAACCTGGTGACTTTGAACATGTTACTTAATTACTCTTAGTCTGTTTTCTCTTCTGTAAATAGAGATAATAATTATAATTCCTGTCAGGGATACAGTAAGAGTTGATACAATGCCTAATAAGCCATTGCATGGTTCTTTGATATTTAGAAACTGCTCAATAAATAGTAGTTGAAATTAGCTTGAAGTTTTGTCTCATATTTTCTAACATTAAGCCAACATCCTTAAAAGTTAGAGCTAAAAATCTTATACCCTATCACATTATTTCAATATTTAACAAATAATGAAAGGGTGGAAAATCATGTCAATTACAGTTTTCTTATAAAGCTATTCATTGTTGAACTTGACTCTTGATGTTTTTCACCACAGAACAATGATTCTGACCCCAACCTTCCAAGCAACCAATGTGTACTGAGGACTTCCAAACCAATAGGATCCCTTTTCCTGTGTGTGCACCCAGTCTAAGTATCAGGCACATTACATAAAACATAGGATTCACATCCTAAAAATCTCCATGTGTACCAGACGACAACTGTCTGGGAGTAGCCATCTCACTTTGATTTCTGGAATCTCAGGAAAAAGTATGTTCATAAAATGAACAACCTTAGAAATATCAAGAGTTTATGCAGATAAAATATACACACATTTATATGATTCAAATGATAAAAGTCATAGTATAGTAGTTTCTACACAACACTTTCCAACTGGTTCATTGTAATTTGAAGAATTCAGAGAAAGGATAAAACCATCAACATAGCAGTGTTTACATCGGGCTTTCCAGTGCATTCAGATTTCAGTAGGAGTGACATGGGAGTTGAAACAGAATAGGGGGCCTTGGTCTTTATTTCATTCAAAGCAGCTCTTCCTCTTTCATCTGTTTCATATACTAGGTTCTGATTAAACTGACTAAAAAGGGGGTAGTTCTGCTAAAAATTGGTCAAACAGTTTGGAAAACACAGTATTAAGAAGTTTTAATTCAGTATCTTTTTTAAAAATTTTTTTTATTTAAGTTTATTCAGTACAGTTTCTGTCCTTTATTCCCATTCCAGCCCACCCATCCATCCCTCCCCTCCTCCCTCCCATTTCCAACCCCCCTAGTTTTGTCCATGTGTCCTCTATATTTGTTCCTGTAAACCCTTCCCTTCTCCCCTGAAATTCCCTCCCCTCTCCCCTCTGGTCACTGACAACCTGTCCTCTATTTCAGTGTCTTTTGTTATATTTTACTTGTTTCTTTGTTTTGTTATTTAGGTTCCTATTAAAGGCGAGATCATATGGTATTTGTCTTTCAATGCCTGGCTTATTTCGCTTAGCATAATGCTTTCCAGCTCCATCCATGCTGTTGCAAAGGGTATGAGCTCCTTCTTTTTTCTTATCTTTTTTTAAAAGACATCTCCAAAGCTCACCTGTCACACAAAATTTATAGCAGCTTAGTGTTTCAGCAAAGTGTCAAGGGCTACTCCAAAGTTAATGCTGAATCCTACCCACCCCACACATAGATTTTTCTGTTCTTCTCTGCCCTAGGAAACTTCTTATTTGTATACTTAGAGTAAGAGCAAGTAATAGGCCCTCTTACAGAGACATGTATTGTACTTCAAAACAAATCATCAACCACATTAGTGTATGTGTGTGCCTATGTATATGTGTGTGATTATAGGATTGGAGGAGAGGGGAGAATCCAGTTATAAAAATTAGATGTAAAAATTATGTGCATTAAAAACAGATTTTTTTCCTTTACTTCTCTTTTAGCTTCATTAGCTCTTCATGATGACTTCTTTTAAATACCAGCTTTCTCAGATGCTGTTGTGAAGACCAAGCACAAATTCTTTATTAGCTTTTTCTATGCTTTGAGATTTCATTCCTTCCCTCATGCATCCAACCATTCAATAAACATTGCTGAGTTTTCTGAGACTGTAAAATGGTGAAATAAATAGACCTGTGATAGTCCACCAAGGTATGACTGGTACACACTGACAGGGAGGGAGCATGTAGAAACAGAATGAACACAGGCTCTGGGGTCAGACCAGCCATAGTAGGAGTCCCATTTCAGGAGTTATAAATTCTGTGAACTTGAATAAGCAACCTATCCCCACTGAGTCTCAGTTTCTCATCTGCAGAGGGCTTCATAATATCTTCCTTGTATAGTTCCGATGATCACATGTGGAAATACATGTTCAGAAACTTGCCCATTTCGTAGCAAAAATAATTACTCAACAACTAGTGAGAATTATTTTCCTTGAAAGGCAGCTCAAGGCCATGAAATATCACCATATCCCTGATGTGATCCCACAGAGGAGTACTCAGTTGGCAGGGCATTAGTGCAACTACGTACTTGGCAAAAGGCCCTAAAGCAGTCTCCATTGCTCATTTCTTAATTCTTAGCAATAATGGTATTGTTTCCAAGCATTTACTAAATTAACAGAATTCTAACTTGGTTTAGAAACATACTTACTTAGTATAAGTTGGCTTTTGTTATGGAAGTAAACACATGTGAGCCCAGATGTAAAACAGAGAAGGGTTCCCAAATACTCTCCAAACACACTTTCTAAAAGTATGAAAGATTAATCTAAAATGAATACTTTTCCCAGTAAAGGAGCAATTTTCTGGGAGTGACTAAGGAGATTTAGGCCATCATCATCAAGGTAACAGCTAAAACACTGAAGCAATAATGACTAAATTGTACCCTGAGTTATTAATGCAATTTCTGAAAGGGCCTACCTCATTTTGAGGAAATGGCTATCAAACAAAACCAATTTGGCTCCATAATACTTTGCAATTTACTGCATATACTTAATGTTTGAATCTTTAAAAGCTGTGAATACATTTGGTTTATTATTTGGGTTTTTCTGGTATATCAGTTTTCTATTACTGTTATAACAATTATCACAATCTTCATGGTTTATATAACACATATTAATTTTCTTAGAATTCTATAAGTGAGAAATTTCACATGGGTCTCACTGGCCTAAAATCATGTTGTTGGTAGGACTGCATTCCTTTATGGAGAATCTAGGGGAGCATCTGTTTCCTTGCCTTTTCCAACTTCTAGATATTGTCCTCACTTCTTGGCATTTGTCCCCCTTCCTTTATTTTTAAAGCCAGTAATGTTGCATATCTCTGAGTCTTCTCCCTTTGCCCATCTTCCTCTGACCACAGCCATAAAGGTTCTTCCTTTTTAGGAACTCATGTGATTAGGTTGGGCCACTTGGATAATCTAGGATAATCTTTCCACCTGAAGATTTAGAACCATAGTCATATCTGCAACGTCCCTTTTGCCACTTTAGGTAACACAGTCACAAATACTAAGGTTCAGGATATAGACATATTTAGAGGGTCGTTATTCTGCCTACCACACATGGCACTGGGGGAGTGGGCTATTATAGCTACTGTTAAGGACAGACTGCTGCAGTTCTTTTGAATGCTCTATGGTGTACATCCATTAAGGAAGATGTGAATATTTAAGAAAGCTCTCCTGCTCAGTAAAACAAAGCAGTTGGACTAAAAGATTACTAGTTACCCTTCTAGTTTCAAAGGCTGGGATGCCTTAAATCTATATGGATTGAACTTATGCACCGCTCCATGAAAAATTTGGATGATGCAGATCTCAAGGCAAATTAAAAACTCAGAAAGGGTGAAATAGGAAAAGAACAGAAAAGGTACTAGCTAGACCACATGGATTAGACAATATCATGATCTCTGCACTGGCTAGTCCCCAGGTGTAGTGTTGTGTTCCTTCGTCACTGTTGCCTTTTTTAAAGGGGTGATCAGCACATTGGAGTGAGTCTAGAGGACAGTAATCAGGAATGTGAGAAGTCCCCCTAGTTTGAAATATAGTGGAAGGAACAACACAAGTTTACTTTGGAGAACAGAAAATTGGAGAATGGGATGAAAGGAGGATATGATAACTGCCTTTAAATAGGTGTCCTTACTGAAGACTAGTGAATCTTACTCTGTGTAGCTCTAGAGTGCCAAGGGTTGCTCAATGAGTAGAAGGTGCAAAAAAGGTCCAATACAAAAAGAAACTTTCCAATAGTAAGATCTGGAGCAAAATGGAAGCAGCTCCTATGGGACAGTTAATTCTATATGATTAGATGATGAGAATGTGAGCTAGAGATACTGAAGAGGTAATTTCCCTGTTGGCGGGAGCAGTGTGTGGTCATCTTCAAGATTCTCCAACAAACTTCTAGAAATATTAGAAATCTGAATACTATAAAGATACTATTTGCATTACTAATAAAAATAGATGAAGAAAATAATGATACAGAATGTGTGATTTAGATTACACCTAAAGAAGAATTTCCACTGACAAAGGGTAGAACAAATTTAGGGATACACAAGCAAAGACAGTCTCCAAATACTTTAAACAAAAGAGTTGGCAATACATCATTCTTAGGATTAAAAGGTAGACCAGAGCCATGACTTTGGAACTGCATCAGTGGGGTCTTAGGGTCATCCTGAGTGAGTCAGTTGCTTCTAGAAATGGGATGGTAAAGTAGAGAAAAAGACTAGGGATGAGGAGGAGGCAGAGGAATTAAGGTATACCATTCCCTGCATCCACTTTCAGTCACAGTCTCCCTTTAGTGGTCCTCATAAAGTTCCCTTTAAGGTCGTGGTAGGGGTGGGGGAAAGAAGCTGAAATGTTTTAAAGAAAGTAATCTACTGGTCTAGAGGAATATTAGGGATATCTAGACACAAAAGTTGAGGATTTGAGATGATGCAGATCTAAAATCCTTTCTCCCATAGTTCAGAGGTTTATTTACAGGATTGGTAGTTTTTCAACTTGTGTAAATTTCTACATTTGTTCATGTCTTGATATTACACCATTGGGTATAGCTCGGTGGCATGGCCTGATGAAGATGGAACACATGCATCTTTAATGTTTAAACTGTTAACAGGCTGTATTTCCAGAAACTCCATAGACATGCCTTCTGGAGCCCTGAAGGCTTAATGAGACTTAGATAAAAATGGGCTGTTCCACAATATAACACTTCTGGATAAATTCATTAGAACAGTTCCTAACTGTATGGTAGTCAATAACAACAAACTTTTATAACTTCTTAAAATGATAAAGAAATACTTTGTAGAAGAAAAATGATAAATGAGAGGAAAAAATACTTACAACTCATCACAAGAAGAAAACATCTCTAATAATAATGCCCAGACATTGATAAGAAAAAGGCTCACAATCCAACAGAAAAATATATACTGTCTGTAGGCATACAATGGCCCTTGCCATGCATACCGACAGTTAATAAAAAAGAAATACAAATCACATTTAAATACACAAAGAGATACCTAATCTCACTTTTTAAAAAGCCTGTTAACCTGTCAAAATCCAAAAGTTTGATAATACAATAGTACCTTGGTAAATCTGCAGAAATAGATATTCTCTTATATTCTTGTACTCTCATCCATTGAAGGCTCCTTAGTAATATTTATCAAAATTATAAATAAATATACTCTTTGACACAGAGGATTAGTTCAGAGAATATCTTACAGATCTATAAGCATATACAAAAAGATTTATGTATGAAGTTATTCACTATATGGTGTTTATAATCACATAAAATTGTAATAATCTAACTAGACTGGCTAAACAAATTACAGAAATCCATATAGTGAAATAATGTGCAGCTGTAAAAATGAATATAGCAGCTTTGCATGCACTGATATAAAATCTCTAGAAAATCTTTCAGATAAAAAAAAGTAACATGCAAATCATTATGCAGAATAGTCTAGGTTTTTTATGTAAAATGTATCTAGTAATATGCATTCATGTTTGTGTTTATATATACACCAAGAAAATTTGAAAACATGAATACACATACTAACTAAATTGCTATTTGTGATTTTGTAGAGGAAACTAGGTAGACAGGAACAAGAATAAAGAAAAATTTATTTTATGGTGTTATACTTTTATTTTTTCTACATGAATATTTCATCTCTAATCACCTTTTCAGAAATAATTTAAAAAAATAATTAAATGGCTAGCTTCTGACAGGCTAAGACTCAAATAAATAATTATTTACTTTTTTTAAAGTAGCCTATTTATTTAAAAGAAATGTTGAGACACATGAAAAGAAGATTGTTATATTAAAAATAATACAACCATAAATCCATGTTGATGAATGAGAAATTATGTATCAATCTCCTTAGTTAATGTGGATAAAGTGTGTAATCATCAGTTTAATTCTGAACTTTCAGAAAACCAAAGAAAAATGAAAAAAAATAATAAAGTTATACAAATTTACCATCTGATAAAACATAATCTACCATATTTTTCATAATCATTACAATTATCATGACCTACAATTTTCTAGAGATGGAAACATTAATATTTTTATGAACTTCTAAGAAGGTCCTTCCTTATCTTTTAAAAATTATCATGTAGTAATTTCAGCAACAGTTTCATAGAGTATGACAAAGCACAATTCACACTAAATAAACATGATTATTTAAATTACATAAAATGGTCATAAAGCTATTTTTAGGTGATAAAAATAGCTAATATTTAATTTTCACAATGAGCCATGCAATGTTAAGTGTTTTTTGTAAATTGTATCTACACAACAACCAGGCACTTAGTATATCCTCTTTATAATATTGAAGAAACAGGCTTTAAAGTTGGGTAACTTGACCAAGAATACACAGCCATTAATGCCATTAATGAAGGACATAGAAGCTGAACTGACAGTTAGAGGCAATGCCCCTGACAGCCATACAATGCTGGTACTACCAGCCTGGCAATTAAAGAAAAAATCTAATTAAGAGTCATTTCAAGGACACTCTCGCTAGAGTCTGGATTGTGGTTATTGTCTGTTGCTGAAGAAAGAATAAACCATATGTTTTGGCTACCACACTCTTAGTTGGTTGGCAAGGTTAACATTCCATTTTTTTAAAGTTGGAAGGTTGATTTTATTCAGCTGGAGGGCCATTTCAACAACTGGTTCCCTCTGTAGACCTAGCACTGTGATAGATTTGTGTGGCATAGAGAACGTACAGAGTCGTAAATTAGGGCAGATGAGATTTACATACTTTGAAATAATTAAAGAACCATAAAAAAGAGTACATAATCAAGGGCCAGATTGTGTGTTATCACAGTTATGAGGAATGAAAGAAGGAACAGGATGAATCCTAGTTAGCAAATGTATTATAAAGTGATGGGTCTTGAATTAGCCCTGAAAATTAACAGAGGCAGGGGATAAAACAAGAACCTAAGAAAAGATTGAGAAATAAAAGTGGAAATTTTCAGGAAACAGTTAAGGAGCCAACAGAGCTTTTGTGTTAATTTGTGTGTTTCTGCATTACTTTATTCATACTTCATTTCAATAACCTACTGTATGTATATACTCTGCTAAGCACATGGAATACCACGAAGAGCAAGGTAAGATCTTTATCCTTATTATCTGAAGATAAAGAGTTTACTTTTAGCTGGGGTTAGATTTGTGCATGTTGAGATAAGGATGGCATTTATGTTAGGATAAATAATGACAGCAAAGGCAAGAAAATTCCCAGTACAGATGAGGAATGATGTGTGTCATCAGAAATATAAAAGGTATTTGATAAAAGAAATCTGGGAGACAAATTTGGAAAGGCAGTTTGTTCCAGGTTATGAAGAGTCACAAATAATATAACTTGGACATTATAATGTATAATGACATAATGTATTTTGCCATAATAAAGGCAAAAACCAGGTAGTGAATTTCAGTTGAAATAATTTGGAAATAATCCATTGAGGTATGGAGATAACTAAAGAAACAATATAAAAACAATTTTTTAAAAATATTAAATTGTAGAGTTTAAATTGTATAAGGAATCAAATAAGGTACAAAGCGAGGTCAGGGAAAATGTCTAGGAGGCATCAAGGAAAGCCAGGACTAATGTCATAGCAAGTAGACTAAAGTTAAAAGGATTAATAAGAGAAGCCATTAGGATTACTACTACTATTAATAGTAATAATAGAATTTGTGATTGCCTATAGATTATGAAGGATTGAAATGTTTCAAATGCCATTCCCAGGATTTAAGCCTAACTGTTGTTCAACTTTATATGTGGACAAAAATAATGAAGTGAAGAAAAGGAGCTTCTCTTGAACTAAAATAGTGAGTGTAATCTTACATATCAAGGGCCCATGTACTTTGGCTGAGATATCATTTTAAAGTACTAAAATTTGTCTATAACTGTCATTAGCTGCCTTATGAAATCTTTCACATTTCATCCTTGAATTGAGGTTTCTATTTTCTAAATCTTATGTTTCACCAGGTTACTATTTAATTTGAAAAGAGAAAATAAATTTGAGAGTGACATTCTTTATTATTTGGGTTTTTTTTAAGCTATGAATTATGGTGAGTCAAATTCAGTACAGAGGCTTAAATGGATTACCTGAGAAAATCTGCAGAGGTGATCACAGTCAGAAGCATTTTTCAAGAAAGAATAAAGACCTTGACAGAAGATCCCACTGTCTGTGTGAAGTCTGATATAAGAAGAAACACATGTTAACTATTGTGCCTGGGATTGTGAATCTTGAAAATAAGGTCAGGTGACAGCTAAAAAATCCAGGTAAGGAAAGGGAATTTAAGCTATGAATTAAACCCAGTTTAACTATTGGTTATTAACTTGCTTCAGAAGCAAGTCCTAAGTTGGTCAAAAGCAAAGCAAGAATTTTAGACACTTGGAAATTATCTGGCAAAATAAAGCTGGTACCACACTCAATTCCAAATGTTCTAAGACCTAGAGAAAAAGCACTGTGGGCCAGAAAAGGCTGTTCTCTCTTCTTTTGGATTCAAGACACAGAGGAGCTGCTTCAAGAGCAAGTAAAATCCAGTGGCAGTGCAGCATCATTTCTCTGAGTTGAAGGAAAATATTCAAAGCCCCAGTGCTGGTGGGGGTGGGGAGGGTGGGGGTGGCGAACCATGGGATAAAGAAGTTTCTGATAATCACTCCAGATCTAATATTGGGCCAAGACAAATGGACTTAGAGCTAAAGTGTGTGTAGCTTGATCAGATAGAACCTTGGGCGCAGATAAAAGTGTGATTTGTTGGGCTCAGGTCAGAGCCAGCAGTGCCATTCTGTACACAGAGTTCAAGAATTAAAAGAGCTATTCTCTGGAAACATGTCTGCTTCTTTATGGTTATTTCTTTCACTTGAGGCTTTGTTTTATTTTACTTCTACTTTTTCAGTAAACTTCCCCTTGAAAAACTTCCACCTTGTGATTAGAAAGCTGGAGGGCACAGGCGAGGTGGTGGCAGCTGCCATCTCAGCTGGGTAGCATTCCCTCCCCTCTTTTCCTTACCCAGCAGCTGATGAGGCTGCAGCTGAAACAGACAGAGGCAAAACCCCTGGAGAAGAGACAAGACAGCTGTGATCACTGGTTCCTTGCTGCTTTGGGTGGCCTATTACTGTAAAGCTGCAGCACTTTTTAAATATATAAATGTATATATTTACAAACATGCAAAATAGTGTAGTCATCAGTGGCTACTGCAGTTTAAAACAATGATTGCTTTTGAACTGAAGTATACACATAAACTGCATCTAACAATCGAAGATATTACATATAAACTACATACAAATGGTAATTCTAGAATAATGTGTTCTAACGATACTCTTTGCCTTTAGCAAATTTCATTCAAACATATTTGTTTCTGATTTTATGCAGTGCTGAGAAAGAACAAAACTCCCTGGGCACTTTATATCCCACAGTATACTGAAATAACACTGAAAATAGTACTTCCTTTCTCTCCTTCACCTGTTGTGCAGTGTTGGTATGTGACTTCATCCAAATCAGAAAGTAGCTAGATTTCAGTGTTCAGGCAGGGATTACAGTATAGTTATTTCTGCATGCTGGTTGTATTGCATTTTACTCTGCAACAGAGCCAGCCTCCCACTGAGATCAGTGGGAGTGTTGCCTGAGAGAAGACGGCAAAATTAAGCTGCATTGTTTATGAAGTACCTTGGTCTTTATTTTTTTTAATCTAATGGATTCATGTTCCATTCTAGAGTGCTGTGACTCTTCCACACAATAAATTCTCATTGACTTTGGAGATAATGCAGGACATGGAAAAGATCGGAAAAATCCAAGGCAAATTGAGGCTCTAGCCAATATCATACATCCGTGAGGGAGGAAATGTCAATGCCTTTTTTTAAAGAGCAAAGACTAATGCATGTCTTGACTATTTGCTCCACTGAGAAACTGAATACTGAGAAATCAATCTTGTAGCTTTACGTGAGCTGAGGTTTATGGAACAGGACTGAGTCAAGCTCATATTGTCAGATTTATTTTGCATATAACCTTTTTAATCCTACAAATATAAAATGCAACATTGAAAGTATTCACTCTTCAATGAAAACTTGTCTATTGCTTAGAGAAGTAGTCAACAAACATGATATTCTTTGTGAGCCAAGATAATATTACTAAAGCCTCTTGAGATTTATGCTTTCCATACAACCTTTTGTCATGGCTTCATAAAATAATCACAAAATATTTAATAATAAAAATTAGACTATATATCGATACAATCAATAAAAATTCCATGCCATTTTATGTGCCATTCTCTTGCTGGAGGAGGGGACATAAACATGATTTTTAGGATGGCATAATGTGATAAAGGAGTCTAAGGAAGGATATCAGAATATGCCACCTGAAAATAAAATCAGTCTCTATTGGTGTTCAATAAGGAAAATGGGAATTTGTGATACCATTTATATCCTTCTCAAGAAAGACCATTACATAAATGCCAAAGGGCTTGATAATTACAAGGGATAGCTCTGCTGTTTAGAAAACTGAAAGAGGCCTCTAAAAGTATAAATAATTAATAAACACAGCTCTCCTCTGAGAGTTTCCAGTCTAATGTAAGAGTTGGACAAACTTTTGTAAAAGTATATCCACGTAAAATATTTTCATGGCTTTCAGCACATGGGGATATAATTAGAGCTAAAACAAACTCCACAGGCATATACAATGAAATTGTTAAAATTACTGAAGATTAACTGGGGAGTTTTTGTGAAGGCTTTGAATTCAGAATAGAGTTTTGAATGAAAAGAACCATAATGCACTGTAAAAATATCTCAATGTAGAGATACTACACATGTCAAAGGTCAAAGTCAAGAATAACAAATTCACATTTGGAGGTCAGCTAATAGATTTGGAGATAAAAAAACAAAAGAGGTAAGAAGAAGGGAAAATTGGTAGAAAGCTGTCTCGAAGCTCAATTAGGCTAATAAATCACTAAGAAACAGGCGCTGAAATACTTGCTAAATACATTATTATTAAATATATACATTATATTCTATATATGCAGTTCAAATCTACTGGATCCATATCATTTCCCAGATGATGTATTAATTGTTTCACATATATTATCTCTTTTGACCCTTTCAACACTGTGAAACAGAATTATCCATACTTACAGAGGAGATTGCATGAATAAAATTTAAGTAACTTTCTCATGGGATTTTGATTGGATAAAAGAGGCAGTTAAGAAATTCAGTGCTATTACTAGAGCGTGACAACATTACGATGAGTCTAGAGGAAGACACTCTTGTTACAACTGGGCCAAATCAGAGAAGAGGGGAGGCTTGATAAAAGCATCTTCTGTGGTTTTAACATGAAGTGAGTGTTATGAACTGTGGCTGGGAATGACAGATGAGACACTGCAGGGCAATGAATGAGCAGATACGTTGACCACTAGTATAATCAATAATTAAATCTTGTACACTGGCCCTTAAGTGACCATATAGAATATGTTTTCCCTAAAAATATTATAGCATGATATTTCAAAGCACAGGTCCAGAAGTCACCTTACCTAGGTTTGAGTTTTGACTCTTCCAAGGGCAAACCTAGAGGTCTATGGCAAGTAATGCGCTTCTCTTATCGTGAGTTTTCTAATTGCAAAATAGTTGTTACCATTAATAAGTCCATCCCCATGCTGCTGTTTTAAAAAATTAAATTAGATCTTACTACAATGCATAAGGCCTGAATAAAATAATGTGTTCAATAAATGGCAGCTATTATTGGCACATTATAACCTCAAATCTTCTACTCCTTTCTATATATAAAAGCCTTTAAAGAAGACAAGCCATTCTTTTTTAAATTTTATTTATTTTTTTAATTGCTGCTCATTTACAGTTGTCCTGCCTTTTGCCCCATTGCTCTCCCCTGCTCCACCCACCCCCATTCCCACAGTCAATACCCCTCACTGTCCAGGCCCATGAGTGCTATATTTGTGTTCCTTGGCTTGCCCTTTCCCATCTTTCCTCTCTTACTGCCCTCCCCACTCCCCTCTGGTCACTGTCCATTCTTTCCTCTATAAATTCAGAGCCTTTCAATGTTTTTGTTCCAATAACATAATAAGAAAAACCTTACATCATGACCATGTGTGTGCACAGGCTCAAATATTCATGCATGTATGCACACATTGCACAAAATGCCTTTACTAAATGCCATAGAATGTTGTGTTGTGTTACATTCTCTTCTATTCCTTTATTTTTAAAGTACTGGTTCTGATTCAGTAAAGTGACTTTATGACTCACTTAATAGGTCACAATCCACAGTTTGAAAAACATTTCTGAATTTCGCCTTGGGTTAATCAAGACTATAGCAAAGTTGTGAATCTGTATCCCATTGTCTGGCCTCCCAATGATTCACTTTAATTGAACTTAGGCATTATGCTTTTGGGCTATTTTGAGAGGCTTATAAAAACCAGCCTTCTGAAATTGAGAAGTATATGCATTTTAGGGATTTTTTGAGGGGCTGTGGGGCTTTTTTGAGGGCTCATTTATAAAAGCACTTGTCTAGACCTTACATGTGGCATTTTTTAATGGAAATTATAGATCACACGAGGTATCAAAATCAAATCATCTAGACTTCCCAAGAGAAAACGAAGAAGGAATGGCAATAAGATAGAAATTTTGTATATTGTCTTAACCACTGCCTCCATGTTATTATCTTATATTTTATATACTTACTTTCCATTGTTCCAATTCCTTTCCTTATTTCATGATATCCTAAGTACTTCATTTATTTGTTTTCATTATTAGTTTTTGAAGAAATGGTATAGCTGTTTGGTTCAAAATACCACAGTTTAAAAAGAGTGTAGATATACATATATACACACTTTTCCATCCAGGTCATTCCTGCTCCCATCCAGCTCTCCTGTCTGGAATAAACCCATGTAATCAGTTTCTTGTGTATCCTTACATAGATATACGATATCTCAGGATGCATAAACACAAACTCATATATCTCAATAAGGTTATTTGAGCTATCTGCCTAACTAACTAGCCATTTTCTCTTTCCCCAATGTGTTTATGTATATAATTCTATATTTATTTAATCTATGTAGAAAGTTATTCCATATCAGTATGTGGTTTCTTCTGTGTTTTCCATGATAACCCACTATGGATAAAATTATTTTTAACTAATCCTCTACAGTTGTGTGTTTAATTTGTTTTTACTGTTTGTAATTACAAACAATGTCACAATGAGTGTACTTATCCACATGTCATTTAGCCTGTGTCTAAGTACATTCCTAGGACAAATGCCTAGAAGTGGAATTTATGGCTGATGGATATATGCATTTGTGATTTTGATAGATAATGCCAAATTTCTCTCCACTCAGATCAACCAATTTTCCCTCCCCATGGCAACTCTGACAGTGCTACGCATGCTTCTGCAAACCATTTCAAATCATCTTTTAAAACCATGTGCAATAAATATATAATTAATTTCTTAAAATAGAAATCAAATTTGGTTTTGGACACAATAACATTTAAAAAGTAGAGAAACTTTCCAGTAATTATATATTATGGAGAAAGAAAGATATGGAATAAGAGAAGGATTTGAAATAAGAAAACTGCCAACATAAAAATTATAGTCAACTTAGAATGGAAAAGTTCACTGGATAGTTTGTGATTTCCCAAAGTTCCCAGTTGGATGAGTGATAGATGGATGAATAAATGGATGATGCCCTGGTGGGTGTAGCTCAGTGGATTGAGCATGGGCTTGTGAACCAAAGCGTCACTGGTTCAATGTCTAGTCAGGGCACATGCCTAGGTTTCGGGCCAGGTCCCCAGTAGCAGGGTGCAAGAGGCAACCACATGTTGATGTTTCATTCCCTCTCTTTCTCCTTCCCTTCCCCTCTCTTTAAAAATAAGTAAATAAAATCTTTATAAATTAATTAATTAATTGATTGATTAACAGATTAACAGATTAAAAGAGCAATAGATTTACAGGTTGGTAGATGATTCAGGGATGTCCAGTTAGTGGTAAAGAGGAGCAAGTAAGCAAAAGAAATGTAAAAGGAGGTGTTAATAAAACATGACAAAGTGTAGGGAAGTACACATTTCCCAGGTTAAGGAGAGTAACAAGAAGGAGAAGAATCTAATGAAAGAAAAGGCCATGATCTATAAATACAGAAGAAATTTCTGGGAGTGGCCAGGGTGACAATATTATAATAGAAGCAAATAAAGCCTCAGGGCAATGAAAAGAACAAAAGGCAGATTTCAGGAAAACAGAATGCAAGGTATTTTATGGATGCTGACTGCAAATGGTGTGTTGACTCTCCAGGAATGTTTTATGTAATAGTTCCTTCTTACATAATCAAACTGTATTTTCTACAAAAGTAGCATATAATTAAATAACAAAGGAATGATATTATATGTAAAGGCAAAGACTTCAGTTGCCTTAGCCCTTGCCGATGTGTAATATAATTAACACAAACTTCCTTAAATATCTTGTCCTAATGAAGCTAAATTGCTTATGGAATGTGCCAGTTTAAAACATGAATGGGTTCATTAAATACTGTGTAGTATTTATAAATACAAACCTTTGGTTAGCACAGTTAGAATGGCTCTTCATAGCTATAGAGCAATATCTTTCTAGTAGTTCACATGTCCTACTCAGTGTTGACCTATGCACATTAAAGTATTTACCAAACTAGAAAAAGATAAGAGTTATAACCACTGTAGTACTTTTATTAATATTTTAAAATATCTGTACATATCCTTTAATCCTTTGAGAGGATTTTCACAGGAAAAATAGTTAGAAGAAGACTAAGTGTAGACAAGATATGGGATTACCTGCAGAGAAATCAAGAGTAGATAATGTAAAAAAAAGGAAAGATAGTTGTTGGAAATGGGAAGCAGAGGACATGTGATAAATTGCTAGGTAATGAGGAACAGGCAAGGCCTGCACTGGATGTCTAGAAAACTCACTGTGCAAATAAAGGCCCTGAAACTGTTCTCAGCTCGGTAATGTCCACTGAGGAGCAGCCACTGCAGTGGAGAAGGGTGCAGGTGAGGTGCATGGGAACTGACACACATTATCAAAGTGTCACAGAAAACAGAACATGTTAAAGATTGCCCTGACCAAAGCTTTCATTTTGCAGGCAGAAAAAAGGAAATCCAGAGAAGGAAAACAATTTGCCATTGTCATTAAACTATCTTGTGGGAAAAATGGAGCGAAAGCCTAAGACTCTAGACAAGGAGCTGATTCTCTTTAACCCCATGCAATCCTCCCACTTTCCCAGTCACTTTCCTGAAGCCTCCCCTAATTCAATAACAGCCTCTCAAGGACAAATATAGTGGCTCAGCTGGTGTAAAAACTAAAGTAAAAGACCTGGAAAGAACCTGAAGACAGAGAAGAAGCCTTTTATTCATCACACAGAAAACTGAAATCCAGGAAGTTGCTATTTGCCTACACTTAGCTGCTTAATAGTAAAATTAACAAAATATTTCTCCCCTGGATCATTACCCAATTGCTCTCATTTATTTCTTAAAGCTGATATGTGATAGACATGTATATACATGCATACATATACACACACACATACACACACATGTATATACAGGTAGGGGTGTGTAAAAGTAGGTTTACAGTTTTGAATATGTGAAAGTTTATTCTTGTATTATTATTTATTAATTATTGTATTATTTACAATATGAACAACTATAACCTAATTTTCCCACCCCTATATGCACTCATATATACTCATTTTGACTGTATATCTTTATCTATCTACATATAATGATAGCTAGATGTATATAGATCCATAATGATATATAATCATACACCACTTGGCATTTTCTACTTAGTTGTCCCAGGTGAACAACTAAGTTGTCCCAGATAAACTTTGACTCCTGGATTACCTTATAAACTCCCAGGAGTCAGGAATCATGACTTACACATTTTGTCATCTTGTCCCAGTGATACCTCAGGCTTGCAGTCACCACGTAAACTCTGACTTTTTAAAGCTTTGCAGACAGGTGGCTGCTTATCTCAGTCCTTACTTGGGCATGATTCTAAATGAAAAGTAAACTGTTTCAAATGGTCTCATGTTACTCTTCTTTGGAGAAAGTAATGCCATATCTACATTTAGAAAGCTCATTGACCAATTAGATGCTCGCTCTGAGAAATGCCATTTGATAAGTAGTTTTTATACTAATTCATAATCTACTTTTCCATCACTCTCTTTTCTTGCATTTGCTGTCAGTTTAAGCTGCCCCAAGAGAAGTGACTTTTACTATTTGCAGTTTCTCTGTTGTTTAATCAAATGGTGGGTGGAATCAAGGTTGGCTGCTCTCTACTGCATCCAAGCAGTGATTCTTAGATGGTGGAAATGTCAGCCTGCCTATTGGGAGCTATTCAAAAGCCAGCTGGAGCTGCCTCAAACACTCTTAATTACCATTTTGTATTTTAAATGTCTCAGCCAATGTGGTCTCTTAAAATAAAAAAATAATAAGATAAATAATTTCAGGTAAACAAAAAAGAAAGGAAACCCAGCAGAATATAATTTTTCTCCAGACTTCACCTGGTGGAGTAAACCTAGGTAGTCAACTGCTCAACTGCACAAATCACTTTTTCCATTGATTTCTTATTTTGAAGATTAATTACCATAACTAATTGCTCAGCCCTCAACCTAACTTTAGTTGCCAAGAGAGACATTTATTTGGGTGGGGCACCCAATTATTTGGAAACCATAAAACCTCACAATCCCCAGCATTGTCAATGACTTCATCAAGGAAACAAGCTTATTTGAAGAGACAGAAGAACCTTGTTGGATTGTATGCAACTTTCCCATTAGCCCTCAATTTCCAGCCTTTTCTTCTAATTTGTTTGTCTTTGACTCCACCCTTTTAACTCACTTTGTTTTGCTCAGTTTTGGAACTCCTACAGTCAGTAAAATTATACACATAGCTGCCAATGGAATACAATTGAACCAAGGACGTTGTGCATTTATACCACAGAAATGTTCACAACATTGTGACATATGAAACACAAAAATACTCAAGAAGAGGCTGCAGACGTACTGTTGACATTTTTCGGCTTTCAGTTTACGGTAGCCATTTTTAAAACATATTTTATAACCATAATAAAACACTATCACAAGAATTCATTGTTAGAAACTGTAAAAAAATTACATGTATATTTGTACTAGATTATTTTCACTAGATTTTCCTATTTTTATTAGATGCTTAACTATAATTAATTTAAGGCCAAAGCTGATTTAGTTTGCATTTCTAACATAAAATCCCTATCATAACAACATCAAGGAAAATCCACTTCTTCAGGAGGGAGGAGGGGAGGAATGGGTGGGTGGGCTGGAATGGGAATAAAGGAGGGAAACTGTACTGAATAAACTAAAAAGAAAATTAAAAATTAATTTAAAAAGAAAAAGAAAAAAAGAAAGCTGCTTAGGACTAGCTGGATGGCAGGAGATGCTTACTATAATGTTATTAAATAAGTACTGTGCTTTTTTCAGTGAGAGAGGTTTACAATTCTCATCATACTCCTTAAAAGGACTCATAGAAAATGAATTTTGAATGGACTTTATGTCAGGTGGCAGAAGAGGTAGTGCTGGTGGTGGTGTTCATTTGTGTGTGCCTGCTAACATATGGGCATCTGTGTTTATGTGTATGTGCATTTGTGCATATCTCTGTGTCTGTTTGTGCTTATTTCACAATATACCAAATCCCCATTCCAAAGAACACTTACTTTCACAATATATATTGGATTTTGAGAGATCAGAGTCTGGCCTTACTTATTTATAAAAGTCTTTTCTGGAATGAGTCTTAAATTTATGGTCATAGAAGAAAAGCAGTTTTATTAATGCTCCATCAAACTTTATTTTAGATGAAAAATAAAATTGCTAATTTGCCACACTTGATTCCAAATGGTATTTAATTTTTCTCAAAAATAAAACACACTCTTAAAAGATAGATGTACCACTTTCGCTAATATGAGCACAATGGGGATTATTAGGCTTGCATGGCATGACCTTAGAGATCTTTCAACAATTGTCTGAGCCATACCAGTGTCACGGAAATACATATACAGCTTTCAAACATGACTGCTTTTAAAAGGGTAGAGCTCATTAGAATATATAAATTCTGTTTTGTGTAAAAAGAAAAAAGAAAGACCACAGCCATTCTAATTTATACTCTTACCATGCATACAAGTGAAGGAAAGTGAATCATCATTCACTTATCATATTCATTTTTTGATAAATATTTTTTATCATAAACTACATGTCAAGCATTACGGTAAATATTAGGTATATAACAAGTGGTTGGTTTATCACATGGGACCATCTTACAAAGTTTATGAGAGCAAAGAATTACAACAATGAATGTATAAAAATTTAGAATACAGTTTTGAGAAAACAGTGCAATGCAATGTGAAAGCAGAAGCTGGTGGCACCTAATACAATTAAAGGGTCAGAGAAGACTCTTTTAAAAAGCAAGATTTAAGCTGAGGTGCAGTCATGGTATTAACTAATTTGGGTACATTATTTTATTTGATTTTCACATCAGTTTTTTTTCTGAGAATATGAATTTTTATTTTTTATTGTTGTTCTATTACAGTTGTCCCATCATATATTACTGTCTCCATTTTATAGATGACAAAACTGAGGTTCAGGATAGTTAAGTAAGGTGCCTAAATGAACACTGCTTACATGAGGCACAATTAATATTTCAGTCCATGTCCATTAGATTTTTAAATCAGGCTTCTCTGCCACACTATTCTCTGAGAACGCTGAAGTCTGTCAAATCATGCTGCACTTACTTGCTCAACCTTCAGGGATCCCAAGTATGTTAAATGTCACTCAGTTGACATTGTCTAATGCAGACAATTGGTGCCAAGGGAATTTTTAAGATAATCCAATACAAATCAATATTATTTTGGATGAGTACAAATTGGTAAATTGATTCAAATCTTTCTTTTTCATTGCAGAAGTCAATTTCCATGGAACATATGGATCCCATAGGTGCAATAAGAAGCAGCGATCTGGGGCATGGTGAGTTATGTCACTGACTTTGAACGGATTCTTTGGATGACTTTACTGCATCTCTCACACCCAGACACTGCTGTCATTATTTTATTCTCCCCCAAAATTTGTCACCGTTCTCCAGATGAATGCACATTCCAACAATCCAAGAAATTTCAGTAAAACATACACATTTCATATGTTCATTTCAATTTTACAAATATTTATTGAGTCCCTTCCATATGCAAATCATTTTGCTAAGCTTTGCCTCTTTCCTCTAAAAATAAATCTACCAGAACACCTTAATAATTAAAGGAAAATAATGTAAGTGAGGGTGATTTAAGTACCATCATAACAAAGTGCCAGAAGGGATGAATGGAGGAAAGAAAGCATTTCTGCTAAAATGGGGAAAGTGGGCCAGGGAAAGATGAGGTCTCCCCTAAAAGGATAATAGTATGTACAAACAACTGGCAGCTCTGGGGGAGTTGGGAGCACACTTGCACAGAATGGTTGTGTTTGACTGAAATACAGGGTAACTGAGCTGGTGGGGGGAAGGAGTTGGTAATGTTGTGGAGGTGCTATTTGAAGAAAACTGAGAACCTTAAGAATTTTGAGGAAGAGATTAGAATGTTTAGAGATGTGCTTTACAAAGATAAATTGAATGAAAATGTATAGCGTACTTTTGATTGAAGGGAAGAGACAGTAAAAGATGAGAAAATTTGGAGGTTATTAAATATCAACAATATGAATGAAAGAACTATGCTGATAAAGTGTACTCAGCATGGTTCATGCCAATTTTTGGGTGACACACTTTGATTTCTCACACTTTGATTGTGGTAGTGTAAATTGGTAAAACCATTTTAAAAACTTTTTAACTATACCTAATAAATTTGAATTTACACTTACGATGTAAAAATGTAATGCCTAGACATGTTTCCAAATAAATGCGTACGTAAAATTAAAATGTTCATAGCATTTATCACAGTCCCAAAGTTTTCCTGCCTCCACGCAATACAATTCTCCATAAGGAGGGGCATGTATAAAGAGGCTGTGGTATAATCCACAGTGGAATACTATACAGCAGTGAAAATGAATGAGCTGCCACTACAAACAACAATGTTGACCAAAAGAAGTCAGATACCAAGGAACACGCCAAGTATGAATCATGTCATTCATATAAAATTCAAACAAAGGTCCAACTAATCAATTGTATCAAAAATCAGAATGGTAGCCTATGGAGAGGATGAGTGACAATAATTGGGAGGGGAAGGACTGGTCAAATACTTTTTCTTGGTTTGAGTGCTGGTTACATGGCTGTACTCTTTTTTTGTATTACACTTCAATTTTAAAGTTTTTGTAAGTTAAAAAAAAAGTAACTGGGAAATGGGAATGCTACAGAAAGGTAAAGCTATTGCAGATGTGAATTGCTAGTGAAGCCATCAAGAGGTTTAGTCATTTCAAGGCTCTTTCTTACTTCATTCAAGATGGTCCCAGTGCAGCCAAACATCTAACACTTTAACCTTGTCAAACCAGAAATCACTCTGGAAGATGGATAGGACAAAGAGGAAATACAGAATTATCTTCCACTCTCTCACACACACCCATTTCCTTACGGGGTAATTTGTAACACAGCATGAATACCCTGTGCGTTGAATTAGTTTTCCCAGTTGTTTTACCAAGTATTTGTTTATGTGTGTTTTTCTTTGTTGTGGCCGTCTCAAAAATGAATAAAGAAATTGATGGTTCGATGGAAAACATTCTAAATATTTGCTTTATTAAACTATAGATGCTATTGTATTCTGGCATCCTCATGTTCATTACAGATAAATATAATGGTTAGTAATGTGTACACACACTCATTATTAAAATAATCTACCAAGGCCCTGCTTGATGGTTGACCTTGTTTTATAGGTCAATTGTAAATGCATTCCCATGATAATGATCAGTGTGTATTTTTACTAAATAGGTAAAATGAATGAAATTAAAATTTTTAATAAAACCTTTTTTTTTGTTCTGGCTTTGATTTGTTATTTGCCAACTATTTGGAATCAGGGCCAATGTACGTTCACCATTGAGCTGGATTTTGTTGGATAGGGGCTGAGGAAAGAGTCTCAGAGATTACCCTTTAAGTGCACTAGCACCAGAATTTTCAGGAGAAACCAAAGACTAACAGTCACAAAAGAAATTAAGTACCCTCTCATTACAATAGATAAATTTCTCAAAGGCAGGTCCTCAAGCACCAAGGGACAGACTGGCAGGCAGCCAGTTTTCACCCCCGGGAGCAATGTCATACCTTCATTGTGGATAGAAGATGGCCTTTCTTCTGGGTTAGCTGCTAACTCCTTTCCCCTATATTGAATCCACTTTCACTATTTAAATGCAAGAACCATTAATATAACAGGCTTGACATCCAGGGTATGATTAAAGTGCTATGGCACTAATCTATTTATTTCTTCTGGAATGGGAAGGCAATCCCCACTGAATCAGAAGGGTCCTCACAATGTATCGCTAACCAAGCTCCTAATACTTTCAATTCAATGCAATGTTCATTGCAGTGCATATATCCATACTAATGAAGGGAAGTAATGGTACAGACAAACCTAAATTCATACAACATATTGGTATACTTAGAATTTGGGTGTATGTGATATCATGTTAAATCATACATAAACACATACAATACACAAGCCTTGGGGGTGGGGAGTTGTTATCTGACCTATAAAGCAGGAAACAAATAGCCCAGTCGAATTCTTGCTAATTCTTTAATCAATGTTATGTCCCTTCTCAGTGTGATGTAGAAAACCTACCCAAGATGTGCTAACCCTCCTCATTTTCACCTTTCCAATACTAAGGGAATTAATTGATTGTTTTGTTTTGAAAGGCTTCCTGCAGGGTTGTAGAGAAGCTAGGTAAATAAATATAAGCATGCGAGAGTAAATTGTGTCTTACCATGATATTATATCTTACTTAATTATGTTAATAGAGACTCTAAAATAATTATAAGATATTGTTCTTATTTATGCCACTCTATTGATATAAAATTTACTTCCTTCTTCTAGGGCTTCATGGAATCTGCACTATAGGACTCTAGTTTTTTCTCTGTCTTCTTCCTTCTGAACATTTAGCTGGCTTGGTAGTAGGCACCAGAGGAAAAGTAAACTAAAGGATGTTAAGATTCTTTAACACTGACACCTGCACTATTGTCCCATTATGACTATAATTCAAGAGATGGGAATAATTTATCCCTGGCCCTTTTGGTGAAATTAGAGAAAAAGGAAATAATCAGACAGGAAAAAAAGGTCTTAAACAGTAAAACCTAAATTATTCTGTTTTTCTTTTCAGCTTGAAATGTGCATTTCTACTACATCTAAAATGGAATCCATTTAACCTCTTTCTAACCTCCAGCCATGGACTTAGCATCTCTTACACTCACAGCTTTAAAATTTAGCAAGAGGAAGAGATATGAGAGAAAAGGAAAAATGTATTATTCATTCGATTGAGGGTATGTTGTATCTCAGGAACTACATCAGGCGTGATCTGTTTTGTTCATGTAATTTTCAGATTAACTTTACAAAGATATTTTTTTGAGGTTCAAATAAGTTAAAAATTGTGTCCAGTTTCACATTGTTAATAGGTAGCAGAGTCAGAATTGGAAGCAGGTTATCAAATCCAAAGCCCATGACTTTTCTAATATGATACTAAAAATTACATGTGCTTTACTATATATTGTTGTTTTTATTCATATTGTCTCTTTTTAAAATTATATCATATTGATTATTCTATTTCAGTTATCTTGATTTTTTCCCTTTGACCCCCTCCACCCAGTACTCCCTACTGCCTCAGGCAATCACCCCACCACTGTTCATGTGCAAGGGTCATGTGTCATGTATGTAAGGTTCTTTGGCTACTCCATTTTCTCTACTGTACTTTACATCCCCATGGCTGTTCTGCAACTACCTATTTGTACATCTCAATCCCCTTACCTCGTTACCCATCTCCCCACACTCCTCTTCTATCTGGCAACCATCAAAATGCTCTCCATATTCATGATTCTGTCTCTGTTCTTCTTGTTTGCTTAGTTTGTTTCTTAGATTCCATTGTTGACAGGAACTCCCCGGTAGGTAACTAACTTCTTTTCTCTTGCTGCTTTTAAGATTGTTTTTCTTTAACTTTTGGCATTTTAATTATGATGTGTCTTGGAGTGGGCCTCTCTGCATCCATATTGTCTGGGACTCTCCATGCTTCCTGGACTTGCATGCCTATTTCCTTCATCAAATTAGGGAAATTTTCTTTCATTATTTTTTCAAATAGATTTCCAATTTCATCCTCTTTCTCTTCTCTTCCCAGCACACCTATGATGCAAATGTTGGGATACTTGAAGTTGTTCCAGGGGTTGCTTAGACTATTCTCACTTTTGGATTCTTTTTTGTTGTTGTTCTGATTGCTTTTTTCTTCCTTATGGTCCAAATAATTGATTTGATTCTTGGCTTCATCCATTCCATTATTGTTTCCCTGTAAAATGTTCTTTATTTCAATCAGCATATCCTTCATTTCTGACTGTATCTTCTTTATGCCCCTGAAGTCCTAAATTTGCCACTAAATTTGTTGAGCATCCTTAGAACCAGTGTTGTGAACTCTGTATCAGATAGATTGTTTATCTCCATTTTGTTTAGCTCTTTTTCTGGAGTTCAATTTGTTCTTTCATTTGGGCCATATTTCTTTGTTTCGTCATTTTGGCAGCCTCCTTGTGTTTGTTTCTATGCATTAAGTAAAGCTGTTTTGACTCTGTGTCTTGGTAGTCAGTGTTGCCTAATGTGTATGTATCCTTCCTGTAGGGTCCAATGGCACAGCCTCCCCTATCACCCAAGCTGTATCCTCAAGGAGTGCCTTTCATGTAGGCTCAGTATACACACATCTTGTAATTGAACATTGGTTCCTATTGGCAGATCAATGGGAGGGATTTACCCAGGCTCGTCAGCTGCAAGGACTGGCTATGGCCAATTACCACCAACCTCTACCCTCTGTGGAAGATCAGCTGTGCAGGGGCAGGGTGGTGGTGCTCTGATGTGGTCTGTAGCTGTCCACTGGGTGCACTGGCCCTTGGGTTTCCCAGGTGATTCAGACCAAGGTAGCCCCCACCTATGTTTTTCCCAGGGCCACCTTGCTGGAGGTATAAAGCAAACTGAGATGGCTGCTACATGTGCTGGGCTTGGAGATTCCCAGGCAAAGCCAAGCTGTGAATCTAGGTTGGCTACTGTACTGAGCCTAGGGCTCAATGAGGCCAGCTGATGCTTGTTTGAGGGGATTTAGGAAGTTGTGAAGCATGAGCCAAGACCAGCCATTCATATAGAAAAGCAGCTTGGGTGGTCCTGTAAGTTGGATGGGGGAGAGAGTCTCTGGGGATGTCCAATGTGGGACAAAAAGTGTTAGCCAGGTTGATGGAGTCTCAGATATGGCACCAGCCTGCCAGCTCTGTGGGAGGAGGGTTTAGAAAAGGGACAATGACCTCTGCTTGCCTTGGTGCCAGATAATTCAGTCTCTCCCTGTAGATCACTGATGCCTTTCAAGCTGCTACCCTGGTGCTGGAGCTCCGAGGGAGTGAGTCTCAGTAGGTGAGTCTGTGTGGGTTCTTTAAGAGGAACTGCTTGGGGTTCCAGGAGGTTCTTCCATCGACTCAATTCCTGCTGGTTTTTTGCAGCCAGAAATTGTGGGGACTTTTCTTCCTGGCACTGGAACCCTGGGCTGGGGGTCTTGGTGTGGGACTCCTCACTCTCAAGGTATCCCTCCTCAATTTTTATGCACCACATACAGGTGTGGGGCCAGTCCATTCTGCATCTGTGCCCCTCCTACCAGTCTGGATGGATGTGGTTTCTTTAATTCTGTAGTTGTCAGACTTCAACTTGATTTATGATGATCCTGAGTGATAACTCTTCTATATTTAGGTTGTAATTTTGATGTGGTTTTGCAAAGAGGTGAATCATGTCTGCCTATACCACCATCTTGACCAGAAGTTGTGTTATCTCTTAAGGTTATGCTCTCATGAAAATAATTATGCTTACCTTAAAATAAAATCAATATTTTATCTTAAAAACTTGAAGGGAATGCAAACTAGGGCAGCAATTGTGGAAAACAGTATGGAGTTTCCTCAAAACATTAAAAATGAAACCACCTTTTGACACAACAATTCCACTTCTGGGAATATAGCCTAAGATAGGGGTGTCAAAGTAATTATCACCAGGGGCCACATCAGACTTGCAGCTGCCTTCAAAGGGCTGAGTGTAATTTTAGGACTGTATAAATGTAACTAATCCTTAACTCCTAGTTGAGTAGGGGCAAAGAGCTCGGCATTGCCACTGGGTAGAAACAAGGTGCTGGGCCAGATAAAACAAGGTAGAGGGCCAGATTCAGCCCAAGGGCCTTATGTTTGCCGCCTATGGCCTAAGAATACTGAAACACCAATTCAAAAGGTTATATTCAGCCTTATGTTCATAGCAGTGTTATTTACAATAGCCAAGATCTGGAAACAGCCTCAGCACCCATCAGTAGAGGAGTGGATAAAAAAACTGGGGTGATGTACACAATGGAATCTTACATAGAAATAAAAAAGAAGGAACTCTTACCTTTTGCAACAGCATGGATGGACCTGGAGACTATAATGCTAAATGAGATAAGCCAATCAGTGAAGACAATTACCATATGATCTTACCTATATGTGGAATCTAATGAGCAAAATAAACTAATGAGCAAAATGGAACCAAAGACATAGAAACATGGAATAGACTGACAGCTGTAAGAAGGGCAGAGGGAGGTGGGGACTGGTTGAAAGAAGGTGAAGGGATTAGCCAAATAACATAAATGAGTGACCCATGGGTTTGAGGATTGACTGTGGGTGGAGTGGGCAAAGGGAGAAAAATTGGAACAACTGTAAAAGCATAAAAAATAAAATATAAAAGAGAAACGACAGAACAAAAAACATCCTTTTTAAGTCATAAGGTACATATATGTTTTAGAATAGATTCTATTGACTGTATTACCCTTAAATAAATTAAGACCTAAGTGAATGCCTTAATGTTTTCCTCTAATTAAAGTTAAGTAATTTCCTAGAAAAAAAACTTGGAAAACACAGTTATTTCAGCAGAATTTGTAATTTCTTTATTTCTAATGCAAACTACTTCAAATGAGTGGCTTTACCTCTGAGATGCTCCTATTTCTAATGCAGTGTACAGAAGAGGAAAGGTTACAATGGTGATCATGGAGAGATCAGTGAACATGTCAGTTCTGGGACAGAAGATCAATTGCACGCATTGTGAGTTCTCCTTGCCCAGAACCCCAGGGACTCAACTGCAATCCCATTCTACTTTCAATGCCTCCTTTTTCTCTGCTTCTGAATAGCCCTTTTTGAAAGTAGCTGTCCAAAGTTCACGTTGAACTGGCTCCAGCTCAGAGTTCAAACATTCAGTTGAGCTAAGAACCTGGAAGGGCAGATTATTATCCTTTTTTTCTTTTTCATCTAAACCACTTGTGACTTCTAAATTAGAATGGCAAGATTTCAGATACAGTATTTTCTGCTTCCAGTCAAGTCAGTTAATACTGTAATTTACCATGGTAATGGTACCATTTGTCCCTTCTGCTCTCACCCTGCATGCAGAAGGAGAAGTTTAAAAGGGGCTGCATAAACTCTGCTTCAACTAAGGAGGAGAAGGGTTGAGAATATAAATAATGCACTTTACAGAATAAATAATGTACTTTGCAGGATATAAATCAGCATCCTTAGATAACAACTCTGAAGACATTTTGGCAACCTTGATGGCATTGCCATTAATATGCGATTATAAAGAGCATTGCTAAAGTACTTAATGCTATATTTCATATCAGATGGTACGTAACTACAGAAGTAAATTTTCACATTACTGAAATAATAGATCAGAATATAATCTGGTCATCAATTATTAAAGGTACATGCACAAGTAGAATTGCTGGCAAATTGTACATATTTTTAATCTAAACAATTTCAGCAAGGAAAGTTTTTACCCTTGAACTGCCAAAATTTAAGATTATTCTAATCATCAGCTATCCTTTGTAGTTTTCTCTTTTAAAATCTGCCTTTCTTTGCCAGTCTAATCAGAAATCACGAATTGCAAATTCAAGAAGACACAAAAAGACAATGTAAACTTTGATCAACAGTGTTTCTTCTTGTAGAATTCCAAAAAGCAGTTTCAAGCCTTGCAAATTCTCTTTGCCAACGATGATTAGAAGCCCAGTAGCTGCCACAGTAATTGCTCCATAATCATATCTCTAATACCCGACCTGGTTTATGCACACAATCTATATTCTAATAGCAGTCAACAGGTCACAAGTTAATAAAAATACCATTAGTGTCCCCCTGTGACTAAGGAAGGGAGATATTCATCTTCCTAGGCCACAGCAGACCAATATAATTTCCTTGGCTGTTAGTATAATTAACTGTGCTGGCCTGTGGATTTCCCTGGAGGACAGTGTGGGCGCAGGATGACCTTGAAGGTGGTTTTTGATGGTACTGTGCCAGTGGGGACAGTATCTCAAGGGTTCAGGTGAGCTTGGAGTCAGCTTCCTCGGAAGATATCTGCTAATGTATCTGTGAGGGACACCAAATGCATTTGCACACAGTTTCTGTTTTCCCAGGAATGGTTGCACATAAACAGAGCAACCGGCAAAGTTCTGAAGTTGACTGTTTTTCTTTGCTATCTCCAGTCTTCCTTTTGCCCCTCCTTCTAAAACAAAGACTTCCAACTTTGTTTTCCTGTAGATACAACATTTCCAAATTTCCAAAGGTCTCCCTTACCTGATCATCAGACTAAAGTTTTGATAACAACTTTTAAGCTTTGAGCAATGTACCATTGCATTGAATTTTAAGTCCTCTTGTGGTTTTACATTTTGAAAACAGCTATTTAAGAAATGAATAGCAAATATTTTTATTTCTCAATAAAAGATGGAAGACGAGAATTCGAGGTCTGAGGAAAGTTGAGCAGCGTTGCCTCTTATCTCTGAGATGCCTCCTCCTGACCCTCGTAGTAAATCTATTCAGTTGGTGTCTGGAGCTGTGCATGGGCACTGAGCAATAAGATATCAGGGAAGTCACTGAGGAATCTAGAGGTGTGCTTTCCCTTTCTCCCATCCATCACGGTTCTACTGTTTTCATAAGTAGAACTTTCAGTTTCTTCAAAAATAGTGTAAAGATATAAAAATGCAGAGAATATTATAAACACATCTGCAGCTGTCACTTAACTTTACTTATCTTAACATTTTGCCATATCAGTTCCTGATCTTTTTCTCTTACAGATACAAATGACATTTCTTTTCCTCCAACCTGAGAGGTGTTACCATCCTAAAGTCTTGCTAATGGTAAAGTGCTTTTACGGTTAAGCAACCTATAGTTTAGTTCTTCATGTTTTTAAAGTTTATAAGTGATATCACCCTGATCAGGGGATGAATTGTGCCCCCCGCCCAACTCATCGGTGGAAGTCCTAATCCCTAGTACCTTACAATATGATTGTATTTGGAGTTAGAGCCTTTAAAAAGACGATTAAGATAAAAGGCTTTTAAGCACGCCCTAATCCAATCTGACTATTGACCTCAAAAGAAGAGGAAGAGGTACCAGAAAGGTGAGCAGAGAAATGGCTATGTGATGTCACAGAAAGAAGGTGACTATCTGTACCAAGGAGAGAGGCCTCAGAAGAAACCAAACCTACTGAAGCTTGACCTTGGGCTACTGGCCTCCACAACTGTAAGTAAAATGTCTGTTGCTTAAGACATCAAGGCTGTGGTACTTGTTAATGGCAATCCCAACACACTAACAACTTCCTTCAACTTGTTTTTCCTTTGTCCTGTTTCCATTTTTCCCCTGCGTTGCTACATGTTGCACTACTTCACTTATTTTAACAGTTATACAGGAGTTCATTGTATGCACGTGCCACATTGATTCACCCACCTTTTCTCTGACCAACATCTAGGGCAGCCACAATTTTCTGGGAAAATAAGCAATGTCACATTAAACATGATCTATGTGTTTCCTTATGAACAATTGACAGGGTTTCACTACCTGTACAGATAAATCCAGAGGGTTTTTTTTCTGTTATATAAGTTATATGATACACATAGCTTCACTACTTTAAAGTCTTGCCCAAATCACTATCAAATGTATCTGTAACTAAAACTCCTCCTCCCTGAAATATATTTATTTCTGCTTCTTCACATTCTCAACAAGACTAGGTGGTGTTAAGACTTTTAAATTATTTTTCTGATCTGATGGGTGAGAAATTATAGGCATTTCAAAATATTACCCTGCATTTCTCTAAATTTGGCATCTTTTCATGTTTATTAAATGTTCTAATTTCCTGTCCCCAAAATTGCCTACTCCTAATATTTGCTTGTTTTTAGTTGGGTTTATGTACCAAATTTGTTTTTATTGGTATGTATCTGTTTATGTATTCTAGCACTTGATCACTGTAGGTTATGTACAATTGCAACAATCTCAAAGGCCATGAATTTTAACTTGTGAATGGTGTTTCTTATTTGAGGGTAGAAGAAGTAATAAAAAGTATGGTTTGAATTTTTTGTGTGTTTCAGAGTTCTTTTCATGTGTCAGACTAAAGACCTACATCTTTTCTAAAGGCTATCAAATACTGCCTTTCAGAATCTGTCCCTTACTCACCTGGAATTCAATATATAGCATGGAGCAAAACTAGGTTTACAGTTGGTTGTTTGGAAAAATAATATAATAATTAATAAATACTAATATAAAAGAATAAATTGTGTGTTGTGTGCTAACAACGGAAAACCTACTTTACCCCACCCTGTACTGCATAACACAAGAAAGATCTAATATTAACATTTTTCTATGTACCCAGTTGTTTCTGCACCATTAACTACATAAGCATGGAATCCATTATTACTTCTCTAATTACCACCTCATTTTCAAAATATCACCTCATATACTAAATTTCTATGTAGTTGAGTGTGTCTTAAAAATGCTAATCCAGTTACCTATTTACCTTTCACTGAGTCAATGTCATTCTATCTTAATAACTATAGATTTATACTAACTCTTGACATTTGGAAAAGGAAGTTCTATCTTCCAGAATGCCACCTTATTCATTCTCCAAGTTGTATCAGCTATTTTTGGAACTTTGCATTTCTCAATATATTTTAGAAATAGTTTGTCAAATTTTGTAAAAGCCTTTTTGGTATTTCATTGGAATTGTGTTGAACTTAGCTTACTACATTTATATTACTACATTTATATCAGTCTTTCTATTAATAGATACATTATATATCTCCATTTATTTATGCTTCAGATCTTTCAACAAATATTTTTTTAAATTTCCATCAGATTTTACACTTCCTTTGGTTGATCTTTTCCTCAGTTCACTTATATTTTCTACTGTTGTTATAAATATCTTCTTGAAAATAACTGTATTTTCTGCTTGTATATGTATAGGAATGTTGTTAATTTTTATATTGCTTTTTTTCTACCTAGTGAACTTACTGAACTCTCTTACTGAGTCTAGCTTTTTTATTTGTAGGTAAATTCAAATAATAAAAAAATAATAATTAACCTTTAATCCTTAGAGATTATTGCTTGACTGTATTATCAATGACCTCTGAAAATAATGCTGAAAGAAGTGGCAATAGTGTGAAACTTCCTTCTCTTCATAGTTTAAAAAAAGTTTCTAAAGTTGTAGTAAGATTTTTGTAGGTTTTTGGTAAAGACCCTTCACTAAGTATTGAGAGTTTGGTGAGTCCCCCTGCCCTGTTGAGCAAGCAGCTTCAGGTAAGCCACAGCCTCAAGCTGCTGTTTTGTTCAGCCTTCTTTGGAAAGCACAGGAGCCCCACCCTGTGTCCGGGCTGGACTCCAACCCTGGGCCCTCACTTCAGATGAGGCTCTCTTTGGCTGCTCTGTGCCCGCCTGCGACTCAGCTGCTTCAATCTTTGTTTTTTCCAATCTTTTTCATTGCTTTGCTTTCTACTATTTCCCCTCCAGAGATATTTGTCTAAATTTTGGGTACAAATATAATAGTTAATTGTCTCATATCATATTTTCAGGGTAAAAAGATAGGTAAAAGCATGAACTTAGAATATCTAACTTGGGAATCATTCCCATCCTGCCACCTCTGCTCCTCCCCACCTCACCCTCTCCGCACCTGCCTTGCTAGGAGCCAGGGGATGAGAGCCTCCTGAGATCTTATTTCCAGCTGCTAAATTGGAAGATTGGAGCTCAAACCTCCAGCATCTATGATACATAATCCCAGATGACAGGACAAGAAATCACCATTTATGTACCTTGATCTCAGATGTGTCAGTATGGATGAAGGAACAGAAGAGAGATAAGGGATAAAGAAATAGGATGTAAATTAATTTCAAAAAGGACAGTAGACTTCAGCCAAGCAGCAAAGCATGGAGAGGAGAGGGGAAGGTCAGAAAACCCTAAATGTTTAGAATATCATTGAATCCCTGGGTCACTCCATGTGTATATGATAAATAACACGTCATTGGGTAATTTTCAACACTAATGTTGACTTCAGAATCACAAAGAGTGCTAAACATTATTATTTGGTTTTGCAGAACAATACATTTGAGAATTTCATCATATTTGAAATTTTGGATCATATTAAGTATGTAGCAGTTGATGTTCATTTGATTATAACAGCAGGTGGTCTTTTATACCTGTGCAAGAGTCAAGATACACTGTTATGTGGAATGGTCATCTAGTGTATTGATGGAGGAAAAAAATCTGGAGGGAACGTGGATCAGAGGCAAATACCAGGTTCTGAGTATGTTTTACATTCTCACATTTAGCTCTGAGGACTAATATACTAATCTATGTATAGCAAATGAGCAAATACTGAAAACTTGGACCTAGTTTGTTCTATTGAGTAGTGAGAGAGATTAGAGCAATTTAAAAAGCATGACTAATATTTTCTCTCAATTACTCTAATAAATTGTGTGCAAAAATGAAGAGACATGAGAGAAGAGATACCTTAGCTCATTTCAGACTAAATCTTTGTAGTTGAGCATGTGGGGTTTTGTTTCTTTTTTGTTACCTGGTCTGTATAAGAAGAAAAGTTGTACTACAAGTTCAAAATCATTGGTGGATTCAAAGCCATTCCCCCCATAATGCCATGTTATGAAGCAGGATTCCTACAATTCTTTCCTACAATAGTTTCATAGTTTTACCAATTGAACATTGGAGAAATGGCTGTTCTATTGAATGTTTCTTAATTCTACAGTATTTTCTTATCTTCTTTAACATTACTCCTACGACCCCCCCCACCTTGAACACACCCCAACAATCACAATCACCACAGCAAAAACTCTTGAAAATATAACAGCTGTTCAATTGCTAAGAAGGAAGCAGATTCAAGAGCTTTTTCCTGGGTGGATCTCCTCCAGGACAGAGGTGTTTTAGAGTCAATATTTTGCAGCAGAGTAGTGCACTAAAGCACTTCTGAAGCATCAGGGAGCTGCGAGCCAGCAAAATGCCTACAGTGCACAACCACATCCATTCCCTTTGAGCCACGCTGTTTAATTCCTACAGCCTGCTATTTGGGTAATGTCAGAACACTAAGAAAATAACTGAAAAGCTGTAAGAGGTTAAAAAAAATGTACATGTATGTGTTGGGCATGGACAAAATGAGTGGTTTTATTTTAAAGTGTGTTGATTTTCAGTGGTTTCTTCACTTGGTTGTTCATAAGTGCTATAAAGAAATATATAAAAATGCATACAATAACTCATAAAAATACATAATGTAGCACATAGGAAATAGTGGAGGGGCCATTGTAGTGTGCTTTCTAGATAATCTTTTAGGACCAAGACATTCACTGTCCCAGGCATCTGGAGTTTTCAGCTGCTGATGGCTCATAGCTGGTTCCATCCCTATCTAGTAATTGTAATTAATTAAAGTATATCACCCAAGGTTACACTCTTTTCCTGGGGACAACCTCCACCCAATAACCAGTCAAAGTGGTGATACAAAGGCCTGGTCCTCTTGCTTTAGTTGAGACAAGGGAGCCATCCTAGCTCCAGAGCTCTCAACAGTATTGGCTGTGGCCTCTGTTGTGGCTGCTCTCCTACTCAACTTCACCCTCTGCTTAGCCCTGAATCCCTACCCCTCACAAGGTTGTTTGCACGAGCCCTCCCCAAAATCTCTGTAATTCTCTGCCTCAGAGTCTCTTTCTCAGGAAACCTGACCTAAGACTGCTGATACCAGAAGTAAGCTGAAGGAAGCCTGTAAAACAGGATCTGGGAGCTAATTGCTCACTAGCCTATTGGCAATGAGTCCACCGTCTCTAGTGGCAGGAGAAACAATGATAGTCCCTGGCATTTGGTTGCAATGTAATTATTAAAACTTTCTTCAGGGAAGATGCACTATCTCAGGTATATGAGAAGTTTGGGGAAATAGTAATTATAAGGATTATGTAAGTAGGTAACTGCTGCTGGAGACAAATACTGCTTTGGAGGAAGAAAAACAAAAGCCTCAAGCCGATTAACCATCAACATAAGGCAAAGTGTGAGAGCCAGAAAGTGTTCTTGGCAACCTGTGCCGCGTGTCCAACCTTCTGTCATCTTCAGGGCCACACTAGAAGAGGAATTGTCTTGGGCAATACACAAACACATTAAATACATGAACACTAACAAAAACTGATGAGCAAAAAAAAAATTTTAAGTAGTTACAGTTTTGTGTTGGGCCTCATTCATAGCCATCCTGAGCTGCATGTGGCCCACAGGCCATGGGTTGGACACCCCTGATTGTAGACTCTCTTCTCTGACAGGCAGACAGGAAAAGCTGAGGATCAGACCCAAGACCTAATTATAATAGTAGCAAAGCTCCAGAGAAAGTTGACTTTTCAACCCTAGCAAGTCTTCTACTAAGGTCAGGAGTGGGACTCTGAGATAGAGGGTAAGAGGGACCTCTGGGTGGAGCTGTCTAAGACTGCATTTTCAGGATATTCTAAGCTTCCAGAAGAATTCCATATGATTAACTACTAAATTCTAGTACTCATGCCTTGTTTGAAGACAATGCAGAGGCTTGTATATTGCAAGATAGACCCTCTAAGAGTTAACACCACTTCTAGATATCAGGGAAATTACTAGAATCAAGTTTCCACATAACCTGACCATGGAAGCACTTAGCCTATTAAGGGAAGAAAGGAAATGATACTCTGAAGGAACTTCAGAATCAAGTGAACATGTACAGTAGCTGGGGTTGTATATACATGGTCTTGGATCTTGTGAGATCATAAATATGGAACAGGATCCTGAAGGTGCTGATCAATAAGAATGAAATCTAAAGTTGGGTAAGGAAGAGATTATTAATATGGTAGTTGTGGAGGATGGTGAAGGCTGACGTCAAAGCTCAGATTAAGTGCTGGCAAAACCACACTTGATTGTTTGCATCTGCCAGGCGGATCAAGCTGGCAGCTGACAACGGGCAGAACCCATGGGGGTTGAACAGGAGATAGATAACTACAAGCTTCAGCTGAACTCGACTGTAACTATTGCAAAAGACATATGTATCAGTCCGATAGCCTAGGAATGGGACAATCTGTGCCTGCAGTGTCTCCCTAAGTTTGCAAAATGTCCTTGAGCTCTATCTAACCAACTCCTATAAAATAAACACTGAGACCACGTTCAGGGCTCATTGTCTCTCCATCAGAGGACAATGTCCCATCTGGTCCCCACTTTTTCTTAAACTGTGTTGAGTCTTTTCTAATCTCCCATTACCCCCAATCAGTGCTGGTCGAGGCAGGTAGCATTTTCCCATGATACAAGACTTAACATGCTAACAAGGACACTGGGAGACAAAGCTCTTAGAATAACTCGAGAAGCTTGGATAAAGTGATGGTCCATACCAATTGAGTAGAAATGCTCAGTCTCCATGATGAGCTGTGGAAAGGCTCAGAGAAGTGGGCATATTAGCCTGTATATACTCTCTGAGGTCAGAAAGCCTAGCAGATGACTCTATTCAATGGAACACAGTAATCTGGAATTTACTAATAAGAAAGAAACCACAATTGATAACCACAGTGGTGGTCCTTTTCTGTAAGTGAAGGCTGATGATGAGATGATATTAAAGATTTGGGCTCTCTGATAGCAATAAATATGGTTGCACCTCCAAATAATAGAGGCCAGGTAGAAGTCCTTAGGTAGAATCAGTATTTACACAACCATAACTGAATGGTTAAATATCAAATAATTGCAAAGTAGTATGTGCTATTATTGTAATAAATGGCATTGTCAGAATAGCAGCCAGGCCAGGGATGGGGTATGGGAGGGAAGTGGGTCTGACCCACACAGAGCTGCAGGAATGTTGAATAGACCATAATGTTCCCATGGCCCACCCAGATGGGCAGCAACAAAGGTATTGCTAAATTTATAAAACCAAAACAAACAAACAAAAAAGAATGTTTGATCAAGTAGCTTAGGACAACTGCTTAAACCAAAAATTCCTATGGCTAGCCCACTTCTCAGACCTGAGCTAGTTCTCAGAGCTAGGAACCCTCTGACTGAAGAAGGGGCTGTGTCTCCATAAGGATGGGTCCCATAACCTAAATCTTACTTATGGCCTATAGCCATTTATTTAAGTAATAATACCCTGGGGAGAGAGGGATACCTAGAGATTTCAAGGACTCTTGGGCATAGGTTCAAGTTGCCATTATTACCCATTAATCTAAAGATTCCAAATAGCCCTCATGTTAGAGTTGAGGCCACCCATGAGCAAGCTAGGAAATATAGTTCAATCCATACTGAGTTCACTGCATATCATTGAAATGGACATAGTAGCTGATAAAGTCTCCAAATAGGTTCCTTAACCTAAAGATAAGAGTTATCATAGTGGGGAATCCCATATGGTAGTCTCTGAAGCTGTCCCCAGTCAAAATCATAAACAACTATGAATCATAAAAAGAATGGCAGAATTAGGACTACCCTTAAAGTATGCAAACAAATGGTTGTTGTCAGATTTCTATTTATTTACCAGTTTGACCCCAACAAAATCAGAAGGACTCTGAAGAATAAGAGTAAATCATCCAAACAACCAAGGAATACCCAACTGCAGCCAATGGGCCAGATGTAGTAACTTTGTTAGAACACATTAGTCTCAGGTACATGGGATGTAGCAATTGGTCTGGTAGATGTATTCTTTTCCATCTTTAGCAGCAAGGAGAGCCAGAAGTAGTTCACATTCATGTAGGAAAAACCAGGGTATTATAATTTTGCCACAGTGCTGGTTAAATCTTTCACACTCCATTATAAATACTCCAAAAGGATTTGGACCATTTAGACATTCCACACATCACACTGGTTCACTATATAGAGCATTATTTAAAATGGACTCAGTAAGCAAAAATTGTCTGAAGCTTTTGGTAAGACATGAGCCACAAACATTCAGGTATGGGCCATATCAGAGATTTTCAGGGGGCCCATCATCACGACCATGCCAGGACATCTCCTCCACCAGAAAGACACCTTATAGCATCTTGCATCTCTCACTACGAGGCAAAATGCCAGCTAAGCCATTTTTTTATTTCAGGAAGAAGAAAAATGTTTTACACTATAAAACATTTGAGCCATTTACTGAGTGATATGAAAAACGGATAGCTATGAGAGGGGGCTTCGAGCAAGAAGAGCTCCGTAGCAAATCCAGACTGCAATGCCTGCAATCCTGCCACTTGGACCACATGGCTCATCAGGCTCTGTGTATTACAAGTATCTCTCATGAGAAAAGCAATTCTACAGTTATGGTAAGCCTGATAGGAGAAAAATACAGACACCTAGGGTTTAAGAGCAAGGCCATTACATCTACAGCAAAGAACTATACATCATCTGAAAAACATATTCTGGTCCCTGGTAGAAATAGGGTGCCTGGTGGGGAATATCAAGTGACCGTGAGGCTGGAGCTGCCCATCATGAGCTGAGTTCTGTCAGAATAACCAAGTCATAAAGCAGGGTAGGCCCAGCAGAAATTCATCATAGGATGAATGGGAAGAAACTGGGGTCAGGCATAAATAAGGCCAGAAAGGCTGGAGAGTACAAAAAGGCTGCATTGAACAGGTGGTTCAGACATGATGTCATCCACCATGTTGCATCAGCACCTCGTCCTCAGTTTACACCTATGGGTACATCTGGTATGTGTGTGTTTGTGGGGGTGTTGAAAGGAAGTCTCTTATGACCAACTGACAAAGAATGAAAAGGTCTGAGTTTGGCTCACAAAGGGGACACCACAATATGTTAGTGCAAGCTGAAGTTCCCTTATAGCCCTATTCAGGGGTGAGGGAAAATTCTCTCACTGGGCAAAGATTTGGGTGGTAGATTTAATTATGTATTTTCCATGAAAATAAACCTGACATGAGATAATCATATATTGGGGATCAAAGGAAGTAGTGAATGACTTTGGTGGTTGGTCAAGGGCCTGCAAGGAGAATGATCGAAAGATTGAGTTCAAGGATATCTGGAGAAGTATGTTGATGTGCTTCTGGGAGTCCATGGAGTGTGAAGAACCGTGGATCACATAGTAACACTTACCAAAGAGCAGTTATAAAAAAAAGAGGCACTAATGACACCAAGTAGAGAAACCGAGCCGGTCACTTAACATTTGCCCCCCTCTGCCATCAGTCAGTGCTGGCAGAATATGTGCGTGAGTGGAATATCCATGGTGACAGAAATGGAGGCTATGTCTGAGCCCGGACACCACAGACTCACACTCACCAAACCTGACATGGCTATTGCTATTGCCAAATGTCCAAACTGCCAGCCACAGAGTCTGATGCTGAGTTGCTAATATGGCACCGTCCCTCAAAAAGAGCAAGTAAGTTAGTAAAAGTTGGGTCCAGTAGGCCCCTTTTATTATTTGCCTCAGTTGGGATAAGTCCAAAGTGCCATCTCAGTTCTGGAGGTGGCATAATCCTGTCTGATCCTGCTTCCTTCATTCCACACAGCTATTGTTCTGAGAGTGCTCCCAATAAATCTCCTGAAAGCAAATTTCTGTCTCATAGTCTGTTTCCCAGCTAATCCAATCTAAGACAGATGATAAGCCCAGGACTTCTCCACTGATGAAAGTAATTACTTTCAGAAGAGAACATTAATGAATAACAATGGTCATTTTTCACATCTGCAAATTCAGAAAAATGGTATTTCTTCTTATTTGAAATAAAAAATTTCTTTTTGCTCAAGGATGAGCTGACAGCAATAATTTAGAGAAATTATTTTATTCACCTTCTTTGGAATGACTCTTTGTTCTCTCTCGTGACCTAGAAAGTCACAGAATTAGGTCTCAGTATGGACCCACATACACATAGAGTCTACCGGAGCACTTCGAGCAAGTCACACTTCCTCATATCACACATTACAAATCTTGCCTAAGCTGCATAGCTGGGTTGGTGCTGAAAGGGAAGTCAGAAAATAGATTTAGCAATACTTGATGTCTCTCCATCACTATGCTACTCTCCTAACTCTGAAACCTATTAAAGTCTAAGTAAAATAAATCATTTAAATGAGGGTATTCCACCTATTTCTAAAGAGCTATTTGCTAAAATGTTGTGTCATTTTTGGAATATCTTTTAGGATGTTGATATTTCCCCATGGGAAAAGGAGAGCTATAAGTAGGTTATCTTTTTTGGGGGAGACAAGAGAAAGAAATAGTTTTGAAGTCTAACTTAAACAGAACTATTATCAGAGAGGGATCAGGGAGATGGGTGAAAAAAATGAGGGATGAAGAACAAATTGGTAGTTACAGAATAGTCAAGAGGATGTAAAGTACAGCATAGGGAATAGAGTAGCCAAAGAACATATATGCATGACCCGTGGACATGAACAATGGTGTGGGGATTGCCTGAGGGAATAGGGAGGGCTGGCTGGAGGGGGACAAAGGGGTAGAACTGGAAACAACTGTAATATCAATATTACAAGCAATAAAAAATTATATCTTCTGCTAAAAATAAATGAAAAATAAAAAAATAAAAAATATTGAAGCACCCATCTGCTTTCAATTCTTGTTTTTAGAAAACAAAAGTATTTAAAAAAGTCAAAAAGATAATTTATCTGGATTTCAAAAGAAAGAATTTCTGATACTAACATATTTCAATAGTCACAACCTTCACCATCAGGTTAATATTCTCAAATTAACCTAAGTCTCTTGAGATTCAGTTTTCCTTTATTGCAAAATTTTCTATTTTTAGCAACACTGAGAAATAAACCTGAGATGGTATCAGTATGTTCTTTGTAATACAGTTACAAAGTTGAAATTCTATGTGACTTAGTTATAACTAAATTATCTACTGACAACAAGTTGTACATCTTTACATTCCAAAAAACCAACTAGATTAAGGAAATAAAATATACATAGCTGATAAATAACCTGGGTAGAATCTACTTTCCTAGTCTATCACATTCTGGTTTTATCATAAATTAAAAAGATATCTAGTATATAAAAATATACAGAGTATAAAATCATAGCTCGACACCAAAAAGAGTAGAGAAATGATAGAAAATAAAAGAAAAACTGGCAAGGAATTATTTTTTAAATTATGTAAATGAAAAAATACAGTTTAATGGCAGAAATACAGAAACGACATTTTAAATAAAAAAAGAAAGCAGTAATATTTTAAGAGCCATGATGAGTTTGCCTTTCTTAGAATAAGCATGATTTTTTAATGGCTGAAATATCTGACTCATTATGAACAGGAGGAAGGTGAAGGTTTGCCCTACCATACAAAGACTGAGCCAATGTGATTGTGCCAGGAAGAAATCGACACGAAACACTGGTTCTACCCGCTGGGTGGCAGGAGAAAAGTTACCTAGCTTCTCTGTGCCTTTTCAATTTATTGTAAAAATGAAGCCAGGGAAACAGTTAATTGCAGTCCTTCCAGTCCTAGAATTCTACAGAAATTCTTGTTTTCCTAGGCTTGTTACTTTAGAAAATATAAAATATTTAGTAATTTTAGAAATATTTATTGAGCAAAGGTTCAATTAGTAACTCTTTCTATTTACATAGAACTTTATACTTTGACAAGTGGTTTTTACATTCTTTATCTCAATTAATACCCACAATGAAGCTGATGGGTAATTATATATCCATTTTATAAATGAGGGAAGGTATGCTTGCAGAAGTAAGATAACAGAGGATCAAATTGCAAATAGGACTCCAAGTTGGATATCCTCACTCCAAGGATGCTAACCAAGCTATCCACTGTGAAGAACTTCTTTGGAGGAGATTTCATTAGCCCTAAAAAGTCATCATTGCTTCAAAATTATTTCAGAATTCTCTTGATTGGGCAGTGGAGGTCTAGGAGAGATGAGAATACTGAAAAGCCAAGTCTACTTATATGCATATGTAGTTAATCCCATCCACTTACACAGGTTTGTATTCTTATTATACTTCCATATATAGTTTAGATTTTAAAAAATTATAAAATCTATGTTTTAAACAGCATACTGTCTGTTCTACCTAATACCTATTCTCTGAAAAATTAAGATATCTTTTGTAGTTCTTATCCATACCCCACCCTTGCCCCCGCCAAATATTTTATTTTTAAAAAAGATTAGGTAATATTTACCTTAATTAATTAATGCTAACCTTAATCAATGTTAAAGTTAATCAGGATGTCTGCAGTAGGGGATATTTCAAGCCTTTAATGTGTTACTATGCATTGTCAATTATCTAATAGAAGAAATAATATTTAGTATATCTCAAATTTATTGAAGCATTGCCTTTTTAAAAAATAAAACCTAATATCAAACTTCTATTCTTTAGAATACAGTTTGAGAATTTTGTATCCTATTATGAGGAAAGATCTTATAAATTATTTATTTCAAAGTCTACATGTTATAGATGAGTAAACTGAAAACCAGAGAACTCTAATAATTTGCTCAAAGTCTCCCAAAACATGGCTTCTGACTAGAACCCAGGTCTTCTTACTCTCACTGGCATGTTTTTTCATTTCACAACTGTATTTCTGGAAATTAATATGAATAGTGAAAATAGTTTTGCCACTCAATACATTAATACATATTTAGCACAGCCAAAGTCAATTTGTTTTTTCTGTTTTGTTTTTTAACTTCTTTATTTACTGATTTTAGACAAAGGGGGAGGGAGGGAGAGAGCGAGAGAGAGAGAAAGAAATTTGCTGTTCCACTTATTTATGTGTTGAGTGATTAATCCTTGTTATGTGCCCTGAGTGGGGATGGACACCAGAACCCTGACTTATTGGGATGATGCTCCAACCAGCTGATCTACCTGGTCAGGACTGGTTTCATTGTTTGTTTGTTTGTTTTAAGTGGAACATGAACTGAATTTTTAAATTATTTTTATTTTAAAAAATTTTTATTATACAGGTTTCAGGTGCACAGTTCTACAACACATCATCTGTACACTATATTTTGTGTTCACCACACTAAGTCAAAGTAAATTTGCATTGATCTAAATAATGTATAATAAAATATATTTTAAAATCTGAGATATTCATTTATGAATGCCTGTCTTACCATGAATTCAACATATTTTCAAATACTGTTGATTTTCATTAGGGCAATTGAACTTTATATAATAATTTAATGTTCTGTTTTCTTATATAAATGCTAGAATCTTTGTAAAGCAAGACATTTTAATGGTAAGGAGAAACAATCGTATCGACTGAGTGTCTATAGTGTACCCAGCACTTACCTGACAATGTTTTCCAGAATGTCAAGTAAGGTGTCCTATCACACGGTCAATCGGTAGAGGAGTAAAGATTTTTATGCAGTTCTGTGTCCAATTTCTTTTTTTATGAAATGGGGGTAATATCTAATTACATAAAATGTAACTTAAATTAGAACATTTTATGTATCATAAAGTGCTTATATACATATAAATTACTATTACTATTCTCAGTGGAGAGCAAATATATCTTAACAGTTCTTAATTATCTAATAACATACAGTTAAAGACAAATATCCTCACCCGGGATAAACAGTAAGAAACTTCATAAATTGTTCTTCTGTTGTTTTTGTTCTAAAGGTTCGACATTGCTTTTAAAGTTGCACTACGGGCCTTGGTCATATTTGTTGATCAAGCATGTGTAAAACTGAACATTTTTAATGAAAAATGCAAGATTTATGGAATTAAAAATTGCTTTGGGAAATGAAAACAAAATTTCATTTAGTAATGGTCACCGGTGGCCTATAGTCAAGGCAGCAACTGCTGGGCAAATAAATAAATAATTTGCTGGTTTTATCTGACATGTAAGCAGAGGATTATCTAGCAATTTGTTCACTATTCTTATCTGCTCGGCTCTTTACTTCTCAAGCCCATAACGAAAAAGCTGGATGCAAACAGAATGTTTTTTATGTTACTCTATATTTTAAATGTTCCTGGTGAGTTTCTTCTTACTTTCTAATTTAAATTCTGTTTATATCTACATGTCTTTTATTGTGTGCTTCCATAAAGTAGACATTAATGGATTTAAATACAGTAACTACCCACTTATGCAGAAGATCCAGCTTGTCAGAAGTTTGATAAAGGCCTCAGAAAAGCCAGAAATATCTACCCTTACACCCTGCATTAAGGCTTTCAGGGATGTATTTGAAACTTTATTGACTTTTTAAATTTGAAATTCTTTTAAAGTCTAGTTTTCTAGTTTCTCAGACTCTGATAGATTAGTAGAAGCAAACCAGAAAAGGTCAGAAGCTGTGTGAGACAGGTAAAGCATGAACAGAAGTGATGGCTGACAGCCTCTTACCACACAGCCCCCCAAACGTGGTACGTAATGATTGTCCTGGATCATAATGTTAATGATCCTTGGAATTTTCTGGTTAAGTGGTGCATTTTAGAACGATTGTTCTCCAATGTGATTAAGTTTAAGTATCTGTAAAATTGAGTTCTGTGTGACTATTATTATTATTTGTGTGTGTATGTGTTTGCATATTTGGCAATGTCTTATCAAAGCAGGCAGCATTTACAAAGGGTCTTCATAAAGGTGAAGAAAATCACAAGGAGGATAAAAATAGAGCATATATTTTGAAAAGAGGAGATATCATAACCTAGTTTTTTAGTGACTTGAAAGAGGTGAATAGTGAGTTGCCTATGGCTGGAATAAGTAAGAGGGTGACCAGAAATCGGGCTCTATCTTCTTTCTTTTCAAACTTTAATTATTGTTAAAGTATCTCCCTTCCCTACAGACTAAAGGGCTCTACACTGGGCTGTCACTAGGTTATTTATACATTGCTATAATTAAAAAGCCTGTGATATGGTTTGGTTAGAAAAATAAAGGAAGAGCATGCTCAGTATGCAAGAAGGTAAAAGGAAGTCACCAATACCTGCAAAAAGTCTATCATAAGCCACGTATCATGCTATGTATTTTTTTTACATCTCATTTCATCTAATTTTCACAACAGTCATAAATCACCACCATTGTTGTTATTCTTATCTCAGGTAAGAAAACTGAGAGTCAGAGAAATTAATTACCTTACCAACAGACATACAGCAATTCAGTGCCAAGGCCAAATGTAATACTCAGATATGCCTGGCTCCATATCTGTGTGTTTTTTTATCACACCATATTACTCGCTTGGGAGAAGGAACTCTGCTGAAGGAGAAGGAGTATACAAAAGTAAAATACAGCTTCTCATAACAAACTGTACCTACTGCAAAATAATAGCAGTTTCAGATCCTGAATAAGTTATTGCAAATGAACAAATGAATGAGTATTGAGTAAAAATTATGTGTTGGTGATAATAATAATACACACTATTTTTTATGTTTTTCAGCTAATCCCTTTACCTTCTTTCATCTAGTTCTCTGTCCTCTATTTCCTTGGACAGCAGCCAGCCTGCTCCATGTATTCATGCCTCTGTCTCTATTTTCTTTGTCAGTTTATTTTGCTTATTAGATTCTACATATAAGTGAAATCATACAGTATTTGTCTTTCTCTGACTGGAGTATTTCACTTAGCGTAATAATCTCTAGGTCCATCCATGCTGTCACAAAAGGTAAGATTTCCTTTTTCTTTTTTTGTGACTACTATTAGCTTAGCATTTATTATATGGTAAGCAGTATATTTTACATATCCTGTGGCTTAAGCATGATTATTCATATACAGAGTGAGATGAAAGTAGGTTTACAGCTGTTCATGTGAAAAATAATATAATAATTAAGAAATAATAATACAAGAATAAACTGTGTTTCACATACTTAACAAATGTAAACCTACTTTTATCCTACCCTGTATTAAAAATGAGGAAACTGTGGCCAAGTGGTTTTAAATAATTTGGCAACCATGACATAATTTTAAGTGGTGAAGCTAGATGAACTAGTCTGTGCTTTCCCCAACTTTGGCATGGTGCCTCTCTAATAATCCAAGAAGGATTAAGTATAGTAGAAGAAAATAGAAAGTTGCATGAGAGTAGAAAATGAGTGCTTAAGAATGTTAGAAGGTAACAACAGATTTCTTATCACTATATATAATCACCTGTATGTGTCAACATCTATCTTTAAAAATACAAGCACCATAGTGTTTCATGATGCCCCAACAATGATATAATTGCTATAAGAGGCAGTAATTTTAAAAAGTCTCTACTGTACACAAATGTCTGCTATTGTTATAATTTTTGTAATGACTTGGAATTTTCAGCTTTCTATTTTACCAAAACCCAATGAGACCTTGGAACAGTTTGTAACCTAGCCAAGATTATTAACAATGAAAATAAAAACTACTATAAAATCTGCTTAAGATTTTCAAATGATGTGGTTGAGTGAAAGACTGGACTAGCTAGTTAGAGATTTGGTTCTGGTATCGGGTCTTTCACTAATTCAGCATATGGCTTCGTATGTGTCACTTATAAAATCAGAGCCCCCTCACATATTACAATGATGGTTCTAGCATTATACGTTTTACTAGTCTGAAAGGACTGTAGACTAGGATCAAAAGATTCACGCTTGAGCCTCATTGCTTATCAATTGTGAAAACATTAATCAACTCAGATCCTTTGAGTTTTATTTTTTCATCTATGAAGTTTTGCTATCTGGTTGGCCCACTTAATAGAAATATGTTGAGAATTAAAATGAAATAATAAACTGAAAGTGCACTAAATTCTATGAAATGCTGTAAGTCATAAAGAATCCACACAAATGTCTTGCACCTTGGAGACATATTAAATATTATGGAAGGGATAGCAGACAAGGGACCGGTACTGAATCAGGTTTAAGAGTGTAGCCCCTGAGTCTGACTGCCTGGGTCTAAACACTGACTCCACAACTTAGTAGATGATAAATTTGAATCAGTTACTTCACCTCTGCACCTCTCTTTTCTCACATATAAAACAGGAAAAGTAGTATCTGCCTTTTGGACAGCTGTTAAGGATTAGATAAAGCATTCCATGGAAGGAGCATGGCACTGTATTCAGCACATGTAAGTACACTATTTAATAGCAAAAGTTATTAATGTAACTATCTTTCCAAGGTTCAAATGAACCAATAAAAAGAAGGAAGAGATTTAGGAGCCCTACTAAGAATCTCCTGTCTTTCAAGAGCTTGTGAGTATGTAGATGGAGGATGGTTACTTTAGATGGGCACAAACAGTTTGAATTCACAACTTGTTCCATCCCTAGTATTTCTGAAAGGATAAGGAAACTGAATCCTGTCAGGAAGATTATCCAAGAACATAGCAAACCACTAACTTCTTTCCCATTGCTCTATTTTTCTAAAACCCAAAGGAATACTGAAAGTCAAGGACATCATGAAAAGCGGGGGGGCTAAAAAATAGGGTAGAATACAGCAGTCATTTTACAGATTGTACTTATGACATATGGCATAATTGGACAATTAAACACATGGAGATGATGTTTTTTCTCTGCTGAGAACATCCTTTCCTTTTTTTCCTAACTGATGAACCTCAGAACTTCCAACATCCATGAATCCCTATGCCCTACTATAGCTGTATTTTATAAAATATTAAAATTATCTGTTACCGGTGGATGAAGTCTTTCCATAATATAAGTTCCTCAAAAACAAGAGCCATACTCATCTTTTTATCCCTGAGAGATTACTTAGCATACATTAGAAATTCAATAAATGTTTATTAAAGTAGACTAAATTGTTCTTCTACTTGATTATACTAATATATCTTAAATTTTAAATAACTTTTGAAAGAAATTCAAAATCTAATCTATAACTTTCTTGATCAAATTTATTACTCATAACATTTTATTTAGCATTTCTATTGACATGCAACAAACATCTGATAACCTTCGGAGTAAAAAATGTACATTCAATGTATAAAATACTCTACAAAAGCTCTGAATTTCCTACCATTTTTTTATAAACCAGTGATCTAAGATGTTGATCTAGATGCATAACACAACTTAAGAGGATTAGCTTCTGTTGGTTAACTTTCAGTGAGGCTCTCTGATACATGCCCATGTCTTTTCCAACTGCCTGCTATTCCAATTGTCCTGAAGCTAAGTTCCTTAAGGCATAAAACTGGAGTTATTTATTAACTAAGTATATTCATTGCTCAGAATAGGATCTTCTTACTAAAAAGGAAAAGGATACATATTTCTCTGGTTTGATTACAGAGAACTATAAAACAGCTATTTCTGTTTTTCCAGTTTTTTTAAAAATTAACTCTTTGGTTCAAACAAGAAAACTTTCTACAATGGTAGGGAAAACCTTCACCTCCTGAACCCTCTTTTCCAGTGCAAGGCTTCCCCTATGATCACCTACTGCTTGGTTACTTTCAAGGATGATTGGCAATTTCATTACCTGTAACCACATAGAACACATACTTGTTTATACTTTATACAAATCAGAAAAACAAAACATCAAGCTATACAACAAAAAATAAAGAGTTTATAATTCATTTCCACTGTAAACAGATGGTATTAGGACTGAATTTTGGAAGAAATTATTTTTCTTCACTTTACTATGCATTGCCTTTTACTAATATTATATTAATGACTAAAATTTCATTTGAAAAAATGTACATTACTCTGTCCCAACTCTCATATGGCACAAAATTAAGAATAAAAAAAAGTACTATGTTTTCCTCCTTGATATTTGTATAAGATACACATGGAACAATGACACACATTTGGTAGTTTACATATGCAATATTCTTGAATGTATGATGCTTATGTGAGCACATATTCTTGGGTATAAAGGAATACATTTAAACTTAAAATATAAAAGTATCATATACTCAAATGAAATGGACATTTGCAGGAAAAGATTAGAGATAGCAAGAAGCTAGAATTAAACAATCTGGGTAAGGTATAAATATAAATATAAAGTATAGAATTATCTTTATCCTTGGTTGAATAGGATAATGACAAATCTGGGTGCAAATACCCCTCTTCAACCAAAGCATTATGGGTGCCTGTGAACCTACTTAAATATTCTTGCATTCATATTCTTGTGCATACTTAAGCCACTGATGGTTATACAAAATAGGACACACATTCTCTTGCTAAATAATACAATAGTGATTTCATTAAATTTGTCATTATTGAAAATTGTACTGTAGAAAATCCACCAGCCAATCACTTTCAGAACCATTCAATTTTCTCATGTCCATCTAGAATGAAAGGCTTGCTGCACAGCTGTGTGGAAGACTGTGTAATGACTTCAAATCTAGGACATAGACTCTTTTTGCATGTCCAATCAATTTGTTAGAAATCTGGTCCTGTGCTAATAGGGCTGTGTGCATTAAAATTCATTCTTTGAAAATTGTATCTGAACTGGATGCTGCATACAGCCTTTGAACTCTACCAACTTGATTTTGCCTTTAATTCACTTTTCAGAAGAGGTTATTTTTTTTTCTTTTGAGAAGGAGACTATTGTTTTCAGAGGCATAAATTGAAGGCTAGAAAGTGTTCACATACTGGTGAGATGAATTCCTAAGTTAGTATGTGTTGATTGTAAAGTAGCCAGATTCAAACACATAAAGTTTATTGCCCCAATTTCTATGGAAGTCCATACAGTCTTGAAACAATGCTTTCTTACTAATTTTAGAATTATGACTACAAGCAATAAACTCTGATACCAATACCACTTTAGTGAAAGAAGTGCTTGAAATAAGACTACCAGACAAAGCATAAAAAGAAAATAAATGAGGGTTCATACAGGGGAATCAGAAAATTTTGGTCACAAAAGAAAAGCAAGATGATGCAGTTCTCTAGTTTATACACTCAGCTAAAGAAATCTTTTTTTTCTTTATTTTTCTCCATTAGCAAATTCATTGAAAACTCAAAGTCTAAACTAATTTGTGTAAACTGTCACCTAATATTATAACTTTCTTGGTTTTGTAATTTTATGTTATAATCACATACTCTTTTTTAGATGTCATAATAATAATCATATATGACTGCAACACCCTGAATTCTGCATATAATCATATCACTCTACCTTGTTTTCATAATACCATGACACCATTTAAACTATAAACCAGTGTTTGGCATGAACCTGTTCAAATCATAACAGTGAATGAGGCATAAAAATGCCATAACATGATCACCATACCTCATGAAACAAAAACTATAATTGTCACATCCTGATTATTCAAGCTATTGAAGAGGCTAAAATATTTCATACAACTATACTGATAACATAGAAATCTCCTCCGATCTAGTTCAACGAAAGCCAGTTTCACCAGACTTTCAGAGGCAGGTTTCTGTGCTAAAGGAGAGACCTTTCTTTCTGGGTCTCTAAAAGAGGTATGAAATGTGGTTGTCAGTTATGTGACCAAGAGATAACTTTGGTTATCAGTTAAGTGGCTAAAGATTGAATCACCAGACATTAAGCAAAAGAAGGCAGTAAAGTGTTATAACTATAAACTCCTTGAAAGCAGGAGCTATATTTTATTATCTTATCTTTCTGCTCAACATATCATTGTGCACATTTTTTGAGTTGAATTTATTTATTGGATTATGTAACTGATAACCCTGCTCAGAGCAGAATTTCCTCAAATCAAAGCTACAGTATTGGCATGCTCATTTTTTTAATCATTATGTGAAAAGGTAGGATCACTGTTTACCATACCATCTGAACCCTTTGAATATTTCGAAAATAAAACAGGATATAAATAAATGCCTAAAGAAATTAAATTATGAAGTTAAATGTGCTTCTCATATTATTAGCTGGTTTCTCTTTAGAATTCATACTCCTTTGTGTAATAGAAACCTAGACCGTAGGTGATGCTCACAGAATAAGAAAATGAGAGACACATTTTGAGGCACGTTTGGAAATAAATCAGGGTTGAGAAGTGAAAAGAAATTGCAGAGAGAGAGAGAGAGAGCTCTTGACAAGCTAAATTTTCTGACTACTCTTTCTTCAGCATCAATGGATGTTTCCCATGATTCTCCCTTCCTTCCTCTAATTCTCAGAGTCTTTCTACATGAGCTGAGGAAGAGAGCTCCTGGATACTCTCTCGGTGCTGTTTCCTTCAGCTCACTTCCATGAAAGTTACCAGGTGCCCCCTGAGGTGGAGGGGTCAAGCACAGCAGGAGCAGGTGGAGAGGAACAGGTGCCCCCCTGCTTGCTGCGCTTGCTGCGCTCTGCTCCTGCTGCACCCAGAGGAGCCGTGGTGCACGTTACCTAGTATAACATAAATTAACAAAATAAGTTTCTAAATTATGTATTTTCCAGTAAGGATTACAATAAAAAATGTAAATACTCTATCGTTGAGTTTGTTACTTCCCTACAAGGCAATAACAAACTATCTTAACAACTGGCATAACCCCACTCTACTTTTTTTTTTTCTGTTTATTTTTTTTTCTTCATTGGTTTCTATCTCTAACCTAAAACCATTTCTTAGAGGGATAGATGTAATACTCTTTTCTCAGGAAAGAAATAGGTGAATAAATTTTAAAAACTAAAAATAATTACTTCATATATCTCAAATTCAAATTATGGTTTAGGACTCCATTTATATATATATTCTTATATTTAAAAATGCTAATACTTTTAAAATTCTTTCATTACAAAGTTATTCAATATCCACTATGTCTTGCCTCCTCCTAAAATATTGAACTCTTAAAAGCAGGGTATATTTCTTATAGTTTTGATTATATTTATCTCTATCTTACTTCTAAATACATGTTTGATAGAAGTTGACTTATATTTCATTGTACTTATTTATGTTCTGATCAGCATGTAGAAACTTGGAACCATTTTTTAGAATATTAAAAATTACTGAGCATTGTATTGTTAACTCTTGTAGTAAGCTTTAGAACATTTTTTAACTTTTCCCAAGAAACTGTAAATACCTTCTCAGCAAATAAGTGATTTATTTTAGATAGAAAAAGAAACGTTATTTAAAAAGAAGTTTCAGGAGGGAATCCTCAAATATTAACAACTTATCAAAATGAATTTTGTGACTGAAAATAGAATAAAATGACTTAGGTTTTGGTTTAAATTGAGTCTTGAATGAATTGGGAACATTTAGCAAATGATGCTTTTAAAATTTTCTATAATAATATAATCTCATAATTTTAACTTAATACTTTTGTGTATCTGCTTCCTTTCCTTCTGTTCTCATGTGAAGTGTTTTTAGACCTTACATTACAGGTTGAAGTGTTATATATGTCGAAGTGTTGTAAATAACATTTTTTTATCAGTCACCGGTTCTCCAGAAGCTAACTTGGTAGCCTAGATTGTATCACCAATAAAATCATTAGTACGTTCCAACTGACATCAGTTAGACTGGAAGTCTAACAGATTACAAGTATATTTTAAACAGATAACACTGCCAATAACGCAAAAAATAAGGTACTTCATAATCGAGAAGAAGATACTTATGAAAAGAAAGTCACAAATATGTTTACTTATTGTATTTATTTCATATACTACTTTGACTAAATTGTGTATCCGTTATTGTCAGATCTGTTTAAAATGACATTTCAATTTGAAATTGAAATGCAAAGGTTGGGCTGTAGAAGCTTTGAATTAGGATGTGAGTGGCACTCAAATGCAAATACATGAAAACACACAATTCCCGCAGGCCTTGACGTTCAAGCCTTATCAAGTTACAGTGAAATAAACAGGTGTAACCACACCAGAGAAAACAATAGCCTCGTTTGTTGGCCAGGAGAGATGCTTCCTGTGTGTATGGAAAAGCTGAAATATTACCATTTCAAGGATCCCTGCCTTCCTTTTTCTTCTAAGAGAACTCTGCCACCTGCACAGTTTCTTGAGGAACACTTCAAAAGATATCTTTCACTTACCTGAAAGAAAGAACAACAAAAAAAGCACTGAACATCATTTCATGGTGAATTTCTTTTTCCATTCTTAACTTAAAAAAAAACTTGCATAATATAAGACATGTTTCTATAATGTTGTATACACATTAAAGTTTTATAAATCAAATCCTACTTATCCCTTGTCCTGACATTCCAGCATTAAATTATTTTTTGAAAATTTGATAGTTCGTTGGTTGTGATCCCAGATAAAATCATTTACATGTCTTACATAAACCAGTTTCTTGTACTAAAGAAAGCAATGTCTCAATATAATGTAGAGAAAGGTGGACATTACCCGGTGTCATCATGTATTTAATAACAATCATTTAATTGGTCTTTCTTTCATGTCTTCATTTATTCAACAAGTATATATTGACCTTATTGTGTGCCAGGCACTTTGTTAGGCCTGGAAGAGATCAAGATGAACTCACCTTAAAGATCCTACACTGCATCTAATCATTCTTACAGGCAAGATGTGTACCTGTCAAACAGGGCTAGACTCAGAAGTCCCCTTTCCCTCAGCCCCAGGCATACTCAAAAGTCTAACACAGAAAAGCTTTATCTTTTTTTGGCTCACAGTTTTGTGCTCAGTTTTCAACATCAGTGCAAAGTCAGGTTTTCCAGCCAGAGAAAACATGGTCCAGGACAGAATAGGGTAACTCAGGGACATAGCAGTAAAGAGCATTTTAGCACTCTGATGAGTCATCAGAAAGGACTTGTACCGCCTAAGTAACAGATGTCCATACCCAGCTCCTAGCAGTCCCCCAGCATCAGTGCCACTACAGATAGCATTGTCCTTAGGCACCTTTCATGGTGTAGCTTGACATTTCATAGGTCCTATGCTTAACTGAACTTTGACTCCTCCTTCCTCTATATGAGAACATTCATCTCTGTCTATTGTTGACCTCTAATTACCAGCCAGTTCTTACGCCTTTTAGGCTACAACCCAGATGAGCCAAACAGGGCAGCCCCACTCCCTAGCCTAGAGTTAAAAAAAAAAAAAAATCACTTTCTGCTTTAGATGAAAGCTGCATTGGTTTCCTTGGGGATTTACACTCTGGCATTTCCTATCAGCCCTTGTATATTGCTGATTTATATTGTATCTTAACATCCACAGTGCACATTGGAAGTTCTTGGCTTTTATCCTACCCAATCTGAGTACAAGGAATAAGTTCCTTTCAGTGGGCATTTGACAAATGAAGCTGTTATCGACATACAATAGAAGTTACTAGAGCTATCAGAGAAAGTTGTGAGAGGACCCCTGCCTCATAGCCCCTGCATGTAGCTTCTGTTTTGGTGGAGCCAATGCACCTTCATAAATGAAAACGATTAGGTGGGAACTGCTGAGTGAGGTGACTGCTAGGATAACTACATTGTGTTCAGAATGGCCCAAGGACAGCAAGGAATAGCTTCAATGCATTCTTAGGGTCTACTTGATTTGGGTGGAAGGTATGTGACCTCAATGAGGTGTTGCAAGGAGCTTATTTGACTCATTTGATTTTAAAGTGAGTAAATAATTTTTAAAAGGCAAGTTCCTGAAAGGTATCAAATAATAAGATTCCTTTGTAACCACCCTGGTTATTAAATGAATGAGTATGTATTAAGAAAACTCTAAAACACTACAAAATATAAAGTAGTTTTCTACACTTTATTACACTTGTCCTCATGTAGCCAAGAGCCAATGGTAATTTCAATAAATCTCTATATAAAATAGGTGTGCATGTCTATACCGATGTATTAGTATTAAAACAGGAGTACACTGTATTATAAATTTTCACACTCATACTTGTGAGAAAAATAATGAGATGCTGAATTCATACCCTGTGATACGCAAGCCTGTTCTACCATAATTGTATTTCTTGCCCAAATACTAACCGTCTAATGCATAGTGACTACAGGCTACTATATTTCAATTTAGTCTGTAAAGGGGCTGTAGTGAAGCAAGGAAAATAATAACAATGACACTTGATAATGACTTTCACATTTGCAAAGTGGCAAGTTCTCCAGGGGCCAGTAATTGCTTTAAAAAAGGGCTGGCAGAAGCTACCGAAGGTGATTTTGATCAAGTCAAAGAAGCAATCTGATATCGTGAAGGCAGTATTGTTGGGTGTTTAGATGGGTGTTACTGGAGTAAGAACTTCTGGGTTGGAAAAGTTACTCAAACTACCTAAACCTCAATTTCTTGAACTCCAGTATAGTACCAATCCCTGTACCTACATTGTGAGACTGCCTTGGCCATGCCTGCTCACTGGAACCCAGTACATGTTGCCTATTATTTTTTTCTCTTGCATAATCTGAGCTGCATGGTCTATGTTTTGTTGTGGAAAAATAGAAAAGGAAGAGGAGACTACATATACAAAAGTTTTACTTTATGGCTAGGCACGAAATAAGATGATTGTCCACCTTTTTGGCAATGGCTTAGGGAACTTGCTGGGGAAGGGAGGTGACACTGAGAGATGAGAATAACAACGATGCTTTATGGTTGCATGGCCTTTACTACTTCCCAGGTGTTTCACAGGCATGCTCTTGCTGGTTTCAATGATCAGCTTGGAAAAATGAGGACATGCAGGAAAGTAAGGGTAGGAGCTCCCATAGAATCTCTTAGTTCACAGGGCAGGGACAGCATTCTGAGTCTCAACACTGCTAGAAAGGATTATTAGTACAATTTGGAACACAGCACCTTGGCTAGAAAGTAAATGGAACAACTTTTTTTTCAGGTTGTCACTGTAATGAAATGATAACATTTTAGTAGTGTTGCAGTGCCAAGATAATTTTTTTCATTGAAAAGAAAAAGAAATGTTAAGAGAAAGAGTGAGCACATTGCAGGCCAGCCTTCTTTCCAGGGTCTGGGGCAAAAATACAAATAGAGTTCTATAAGTTTTAATAATATTTTACCATTATAAATCAAGATAATAAACTGATAATAAAATATATTTTATCTTCCCACCTTGATGATATATCTTCATAATGACCCTGTAAGACCAGGTTAAAATTTTAAATTCTAAGGTCATTTGGAATTCTATACCAGAATATAGTGTCACAGAGAGAACTGGCTCCAACTCACCCCCAAACCTGACCCCTGAACTTCCTCCCATTTCCTCTGAGTCCTGGCTCAGTCAGCACTGTGAGGAGACTTACCTCCATGTGAACACCCTCAAGCTGCACATCTAAGCTTAACCTGTACCTCATGCAAACAGCTGCAATTGTGGCCACTGCTTTGGACCAGATATGTGCACATTAATGGTATAGTTTGCCCTCTAAAGAACAGACCCAAGGAAGAGTTTCTTCCAGACCATGGAAGCAGACTTAGGGCCACTTGGGTTGGGAATTTTGGAATCCTCTGAACCTGGATTACAGACTAGAGGGGGCGATATAGGCTCTGAGTGAGCATAGCTTTGACTGCCAAAGATTCCTTATTCCTTGAGGAAAGGTGTAGCCAGTAGGGGTATGATCTCAGCAGGGGTGTCCAAACTTTTGGCATCTTTGGGCCACACTGGAAGAAGAAGAGGAGTCTTGGGCCACACATTAAATACACAAACACTTTAAATATGCAAAAGAAATCTCCTAATGTTTTAAGGAAATTTATGGTTTTGTGTTGGGCCACATCAAAGCCATCCTGAGTCGCATGCAGCCTGCAGGTCGCAGGTTGGACACCCTGCAAGCATGGGACTCATGGAGGGACCCTTTGTACTGAGGGCTAAGAGTCACACTGCTCCATGGAGTTTTGAATAACACCCACAGGGGAGAAGAAAATAAGATTTTCTAAAAATAACTGAGGTCATTATTGCCTTCCAAATGTATACTGAACATAAACCCTAAAAGACTCACCCACACATCCTAATTGCATCCCTATTGCCTCTCTCATTTTGTCATTGTTTTGTTTTTTGCTCCCTTCTGATATATTATAATTCTCACTCTGTTTTCAATAGGTATTTACCACGTGGGGAGAGACCATAATGAGGCAGCTGCTTAATAGCTGCAGCTAAACAAGAACAAGACAATTTAACCCAAAAAGTCTTCTCCATGGAATCCTTGAAAGAGGAAGAAGAATGTACCAAAATTAAAATTTGGCCAGGCATTGAAACTAACACTGTTACTTTCTCAGATGTGTCATGGGATCCTCAGCTGTCCTCCATGGTCAAGCTTTGGGTTTTAGGTTTCTTCTGAAGGAGCTTTAAGTACCCAAAACTACAGTGTATGAAGCAAACAGTTCAGTGCTGATACATAAACATTTTCCCTGCAAGGATGCTTCTTACAGGAGAGCTCCCACTGGAAGTTCCACATAAATCAAAATCATAAATAAATAATATTATGTAAGTCCTAAATGGATCTAGTGGTCTAAGGTAGATTAGTCAAAGCTTCAGGTATTCTGAAATCAGATTTGTTTGATTTTCTACAGGCTCAATTTTTTTGCTTCATGATAATGAAACAAAAGCTTTTCTAAAAATAAACAAAAATGAATCACTACTACCTTGCGTAAATGACATTCACATTTCCTGAAAAGAACATCTTGTAAACTTAATGTAATGAAAACAACAACTGGGAAGTTCTTATAGTTAAGTAATCATTAACTATCCAAAGTATCCATTGCTTGAGTAGATGCAATTCTTAGACCTGAATTTAAAAAAAAAAAATTAAGGTTTTTTAAACTTTATTTGCCTTTTACTTTGTTTTATTTTTTTATTGTTGTTCTGTTACAGTAAGTCCTGTCCACCAAGCCCCACTCAGCCAGTTAATCCCCACCCTGTTGTCCATGCCCATGGGTTATTTATGCTTGTTCTTTAACTAGACCTTTCCCCTTTTTTCCTCACTTATCCCCTCTTCTGGTCTCTATCTGTTGAAGTATAAGTGCATTTTTTAATCAAATAAAGTCTACAGATATGCTGTCAAAAGGAAGAATTTTTTCTGACCTATATTATCTACAAGAATGGACAATATTGCCTACAGGAATATTATTAGCTTAAGTGATAATAAAGCTGTAGCACCTCAACTCTCTGCAAGCATCTACCTTGGTAGAGAAGGAAGGAAAGAAGGAAGGAAAGAAGGAAAGGAGGAAGGAAGGAAGGAGATTAGTATACTTAAATTAAATACTTTAAGAGACTACATAATAAGAATAGTTTTATACTTAAGTGTCACTTCATTATTTAAAAACATTTCACCACCTATCCCATTTGATCCATAACAACCATCTGCAATACTGTGTCCAGGAAACATACTCATCCCTCATCTGTCTTAGTTTTCTGTTTCATCTCTAAACCACAAATGGAGAATCACTTCATTGATAAAGGAAGAAATATGCAGAACCAGGACTTGACTCTTGTTTTCCCACTAAGATTCATTTTCTCTAATAGCAACCTATACAATTTACATGTAGAGGTAAGTATTTTGTATGCATTAAATTACATTTCTTCACCTGGAAATGTTTTCATACATTTTTCTCCAAAAATTAAAAGATGAGACTCAAGGAAAGAATCATTTGTTTGGCCAATTATAAAAGCAATCTAGTCTCAGGACACTTTTTTATCCTTTCATTTTATCTGTGTTACATTCATTTTCATCTTTTTCTAAAGTTTCTCTAATTCACTTAACAGCATCAATCTTTTGTTCTTTCTTATCTACTTACTTATTTATTTATTTATATCTATTAAGTTCTCCCAAAGGATCAGATGACAAACTCCTTATCACTGACTGCTGAATTATACATGTTTCTACTCCTAATTCTTTAATTCTCTGGGACAAACTAAAATAGGCACAAAAGTTAGTGTTGAAATTTAAATGACACTGATACTTAGTAAAACATTTGGCATGCTTCTGCTTGTATATCATACCAACTAACATTATTTATGAGGTCTGTCCAGAAGGTATCCAGCCATGTAATATGAAAAATAGAGACATTTATTGAAGAAGATACAAGATGCAAGAAACACTGTACACATGACAATGATGCCCCAGTCCCCTTCAAAGTAGGCACCTTGGGATCTTACACAGTTCTCTCAATTGCCATCAGCTGCCCCATCATATTTTCTTGAATCTCATCAATGGTCTGAAATTTTTTCCCTTTCAAAGATGATTTTAGTTTTAGGAAAAGCCAAAAGTCACCAGGCACCAAGTCTGGGCTAGAGGGGGACTGAGTCACCTGGGTTATTGGATATTTTGCCAAAAATGCATGATGCATGCATGAGTGGGCACGTTGTCATGACCAAGCTGTCAGTCACCAGTTGCCCATAGGAGCAGCCTTCTGAATCATCTGAATAGTTTCCACAGAGGAATGTTCAAGTTTAACCCAAAATTTGATGCAGGTTCAGTGCTAAACTTGCTCAGTCACTTTGAATGTGATGGCCACACAGTACACATGCTCACTCAAAGGCATCTACTGCCCCCACTGACTAGTACAGTGAAGCCATCATTGTTTACACATGTGCATTCCTGTCCACTTTCCTTGGTTGCCAAGTTACATTGATGTTGTGCAAACTGTTCTCATTATATTAATAATGGATGGATTTTTTCCGGACAGATCTCATATATCCAGATTTATTTAATTCTTCTGAGTGTTTTTCTAAATTTCATTATCCTTCCCTTACTGAATTCACACAAAACTATTTAGTTTGCTTTCTTTGACACACACTCTCATAGTGACAATTGATTTTTTTCTATTCTTTTCCTATCATCACCGAAAACACTCCTACTCTACAGATGAAGCTAAAAAAATTTAAGAAACTTTACAAAATTCATACAGCTAGTAAAAAGTAGAGCTAGGAATTAATTCAGTTGCCCGATGGGAACAACCTGTCTCTTGACCACTCCACAATTCTGCCTCTAGGAAACATCCTCATTCTTTGCCATCTGCCTTCTAACTTTTTTCTTCATTCCATCAACAAACCACAAATGGGGAAAAGGCAGTGAAGCATAAAGTAGCAGAAGGAAAAGGGACTTATGAATATTTTCTTCAATGTTATAGCAATTGGTATGTGTGTAATAGAGGGAAGGCAATTCATGTGCTTGTCCCTGGTGTTCTCCACTGGTGAGTCTGATTTTGCACATGACACAGATCAAGCCTTATAATCAAGGTCTTTTCTCACACCTTCATGTATCTATTATCTAGAAACTGTCCCAGGTTTAATTTCACTGAAATGATATTCTGGTCACATCCAGATTTTACAGGCAACTAACCTAGCTTCATTTGCTGCCACCCTGAGCGGTGAAGGTGCTGTGTGAGCAGGCCCTGTAGCAGCTACATCATCTTCATAGCTACTGGGCTTCATAGTTCGCTTCCCCTACTCCCTCTAACATTCCTTCCCCTTCTCTTTTCAGCAGGATGGAGGGGTAAATTATATTATATTCCTCTGCTCTATAAACTATGTCAATTTCTTTGGAAACAATATTAAATATGGTAATTTTCCCTCTCTTTTTCTTAATCCATTACATTCTCTAATCTTAATCACACTGAACTTTGAAAGAAAAGAACTGCAAAGGCTTCTGGGTAATGTCATTATATTAATTTGAGGTTCTAATCTGTAGGAATCAAAAAGTAGCTATTAGCATGGGGAATGTCTGGAAAGAAAGCATGGCACACCTTCTCCTCAGTCCTCACCTGTACCTGCAGTCTACTTCAGCTGTGCTCTTTCTTCCTTGATTGGTGACTTTGACCTTATAGTCAAACCAGCCCTGCACCTCTCTCACCTTAAAAAGTAATTGGCTGGATTGGACTTTACCTTTTGAACTCTGCCCAGAACACAATAAAAAGAGAACTCTAGTCTGAAACTGGGTACTTCTCTGGGAGGAGTGCTCACCAAATGCTCTGAGAGAATTATTGGAACCACACTTTGCAAAAGGAGCAGGGAGGGAGCAGTTCTCCCACATACAGGAAGAATCTCTAAAGCAATAAACAACAATGACAACAAAGAGCTGAGTTATAGTGCTGCCATTTTAGTTCTCTTACCCGCCCTGCTGCTGAACTTTCCTACATATATGCTTTTGTTAACAAGTCAGAGCTCTTACACCTGCTCCAGGTGGCATCCATGCTCTCAGTCCAGGATCCTCTAGGAGCTACCAAGAATCACAGAATCACAGAGCAGAGGCCCTAGAAAGCAGTAAGTTTTTCTCTCTAGGAAGTCTGCTCTCACTCCTTGCATCATCCCAAAAGAAAGGAGAGCTGGCCATGTGGAGCAGCTTCCCTGTCTCTCTGGAGGCAGAGCTGACCTTGCTGTTTATGAGAAGGGCTGCAATGAAACACTGGCCCCCATACATTCTCTTTAGACCCTTACTGTGTTTTTACTTACTTGACTGTTTAAATAGGTCTGGAAGAAAGTATTTTACATAATTTAAAATCTATGGTAATAGTCATAGAGAATCATTTTTATTTTAGAAATGGCAATCTTATATATTCTGATTGGAATTAGGTAAAAATAAGTAATCCTAATGAGTCTCAGATTCAGACATACAACCCAGCTTGAAATTTGCCCAATAATGAGAGAAAAAAAAAGAGAAACTATACACAATTGATATTTTACTATGACATAGCCTCTCAATTTTTTGAAAGATATGAATGTGTTTAATCCACCTACATTCTCCCACATATATTCTGGCAAAATCACTGCATTATGATAGCAGACATGCATTAATTACCTAAATGTTGCTTAATACTATAACACTGAAGTACTTTATGCAATGTGTTGGGACAGAGGAGGTTTTGCATATTGTTAGTTCATGTGTGTCATTAGTAGATTGAGCGTAGTAGAAGACAAATGTGGTTGAGGTGTTAAGTCTCAAAACACCTGTGTCTATATTCGTTATAATACCAATCACTGTGGTAGCTTTATCCCATGGTGGGCTTTTTTGTTTATTTGTTTTGGTTTGTTTTCTTCATTTGTTTAACATTTCTGAATCTAGAAAATGAGCTAGTTTGCTGTGGGTAACTATATCATTCAGCATAAAATAGAGTTATAGTAAGAGTAGAAAAGAGGATTATGAGTGTGCTAGGAGTAGAAACTAATAGAAAGCTGGATTTATGTGGAGCTTTGTTGAAAAGAAAGCTAGCATAAAACCAGAGAACAGCACAACTGTCAACTGTTAAATACAGTTCAGCACAGTGAAGGTAAAAGCCACCTCTGGGGCAGCTCAAGAATAATGCAGGCTACTGGAACACTCCCAGAATGAAGTGCCCTGTCCACTCCCTCTGGTTCCCAGCACCACTGCCCCACTGCGGACCCTCTTCCTCTCTCTCAGGAGGGATTACTGTATCTAGTCCACCTCTCCCTCATCTAGTCTTGAGAGGTTTCATACTTGCCCGGTGACATAAGCCTAATAATTAATGTCAGCTCCTCATTTACAAATGCTGTGCAGAGCCCATTTATTTCACAATAAATGGAAACACTTTCACGTGACATTCCAGGCCTTCCATAATCAGGCTCCACCCCTCCTGGCAGCCTGCTGGGGCCCCCATCCACTCAGTCCTCACTGAAGCCATGAAAGGCAACTGCAGAGTTTACTGACTTTCTCACCTTCACTTCCTTCTTCACAAAGAGTTTTCTTTCCATAATGCTCTGTGATCTCTTTTTAGAGCCTGTTGAAAACTTGCCCATTCTGACACTTTCTGTTCAAATGTTCCTCAGCCTGTGAGGTTGTCCCTGGTGCTTCTCTCCTGACCCAATCTCCATCACAGGCAAAGGATTTGCTCCCCACCCTATACTCCCAGAGCATCTTGTTTACATTTCCCACAATTTCCCACTCTGCCTTGTTATCCCCTTAATGTGTAGGAGCTCATCTTCCTCCATTAGATGGCAAAGTCCTGAAGGGAAATGAAGACAGTTAAATGATTTTGAACCTAGAATAGAACCTTGTACCTACCAGGTGCTGAATTAATGTTTGTAGACTCAAAGACTTCATTTAATTCCATTCAAAGGAACAATCAGTGACTCCATTCTACCTATTCAGCAGTGCTCCATGAATAACAGTATGAATCACCTTAACCAATATATTATGCTACATCTGTTTGGAGCTTTAGAATTCCCCCAGTGTAATGGTAGAATATAAGAGAGAAAGAAACATGCTGAAATGTCAGTGCCCCAAAGGCAGAGCTTTGATGGCATGGGAAGCCACTTGGGGATGTCTCCTGTTGTATTTCAACAGGAACAGGAACAGTAGGCTTTGGTAAGGAAGAGAAAGCTGAAACATCTCTAATTTTCCCATTCCTAAAGCTTCCCTTGTTTGGCAGATTTCTCACTGTGTGGGAAGACCTTGGGGACATCTCTCTCCACTCCTGCCAGGTAGCTGCTTTCACTGTGCCTGATGTCGCTTCCCCTCAGACTCCCTCCATCCCATCTGCCTGCCCTGCTACATGAGGATGAATTGACATTACATGCAAAAATAGCAGAGGTTAGATGTGAGGCTCAGGTGCTTTAATAACTGAGCACATTCAGCTCAGTCCCTTTGGGGGAAAATAAAGCCAATAAAGATATCGACAAGGGGGACTGATGTTATCTCTTTGTAAGGCACTCATAAAGGATCTCTAAAAACAATCCCCACAGTAACATTTGCCTTTTCATTCTCTATCTTGAATACCCTCTTCTGACCAAGACTGCTTTCCTTTCACCCACAGTTCACTTTGGAAAGCAATAACAACAGTGGATTCAAAGAGTAAACAAGGGAGACAGAGAGGAGATAAAATCTTGGCTCTTCCACACACAGGGATTTGAGTCCAGTGTTCAGCTGAATTGCTTAGGCACTGAGAATCCACTTTCAAATTGCTAGAGGGAGCCCAAACACAGTTCACTGCTCTCAGGTAAACAACTCATTAAAAAATTCAGATTTTTCCATCCCAAATTTTGAGAATGTCTTAAAATATACCCTTTCATCGGCTCAGAGAAGATGGTAGTGTCTCTGACTGGAGGATGGAAAGTGGATGCAGTAGAATCCCCAAGAGGCATTCTCGAGGTTTTCATGGTGTCTGTCCATCTGTATAGGCTGAGATGCTCTTTCCTACAGTTCTATCTGGCCACAGAAAGAGTAATCAGAAAGGGGAGACTTCCAGCCAAGATGGAGGCATAGGTAGACACACTGTGCCTCCTTGCACAACCAAAATAAGGTCAGCAACAATTTAGAAACAAGATAACAACCAGATCTGACAGAAAACTGAACTGTATGAAAGTCGGACAACCAAGGAGTTAAAATATACATATTCATCCAGACTGGTAGGAGGGCCAGAGTTGGGTGGCTGGGCAGAGAGGGGTTGGCATGGAAAGCAACGTGTAAAGCATCCCCGGCACCTAAGGCATCCCAAGCGCACAGGCAGCTGGCAGACCCAGCGAGGTGGTGACTGTGAAGTGAGGCACTGGGCGCAAGGTGCCTGGCTGTCTAGGCCACATTTGCATGCAGATAAACCAGGCAAAATTGGGCAGTGAGACAGACTGCACAACCCAGGGTCCCAGCACTGGGAAATAGAACCTCGGGATACTGATTGAAAACACCTGTGGGGGTTCAGGATCAGAGAGAGACTCCCAGCCCCACAGGAGAGACCCACGGGGTCCTAGAATGTACACAAGCCCACCCACATGGGAATTAGCACCAGAAGGACCCAGTTTGCTTGGGGGAAGCAGCAGAAGGGAATGAAATCCGAGGGAGAGAAGAACAAGTGCCATTGTTTCCTCCCATACCTCACCCCCACATACAACATCACAACCCAGCAACTGCATTGCCCCACCCTGGAGAACACCTAGGGCTCCGCCCCTCACTACACCACAGGCTGGACCACACCAAAAAAAAAAAAAAAAAAGGCTCAAACTGAAGTACAGATCAAAGCCCCACAGCCAATATTTTTAAGCAACCAAGAGAGAGCCAACCTATCAGATGCACAGTTCAAAGCACTGGTGACCAGGATGCTCACAGAATTGGTTGAATTTGGTCGCAAATTAGATTAAAAAATGAAGGCTATGATAAAAGAAATGAAGGAAAATGCACAGGGAACCAATAGTAATGGGAAGGAAACTGGGACTCAAATCAATAGAGTGGACCAGAAGGAAGAAAGAAAAAACCAGA
>CM052539.1:104841538-104857109 GCA_028533065.1 Trachops cirrhosus | reverse complement strand
CAAGGCACATCATAATTACATTAGCCAAGGTAAAAATGAAGGACAGAATCCTAGAAGCAGCAAGAGGTAAGGGGGCAGTCACCTACAAAGGAGTTCCCATCAGACTGTCAGCTGATTTCTCAAAAGAGACCTTACAGGCAAGAAGGGGCTGGAAAGAAGTATTTCAAGTCATGAAAGGCAAGCACCTACATCCAAGATTACTCTATCCAGCAAAGCTTTCATTTAGAATGGAAGGGCAGATAAGTGCTTCTCAGATAAGGTCAAGCTAAAGGAGTTCATCATCACCAAGCCCTTATTTTATGAAATGTTAAAGACACTTATTTAAGAAAAAGAAGATAAAAAACATGTATAGTAAAATGACAGCAAACTCAAAATTATGAACAACCACACCTAAACCAAAAACAAAAACAAACTAAGCAATCGACTAGAACAGGAACAGAACCACAGAAATGAAGATCACATGGAGGGTTAGCAACAGGGGAGTGGGAGGAGGAGAGCGGGGGGAAAGGTACAGAGAATAAGTAGCATAGATTGTAGGTAGAAAATAGGCAGGGGGAGGGTAAGAATAGTAGGGGAAATGTAGAAGCTAAAGAACTTATGACACATGGACATGAACTAAAGGAGGGAATGTGAGTGGGAGAGGGTGTACAGGGTAGAGGGGAATGAAAGGGGGAAAATGGGACAACTGTAATAGCATAATCAATAAAATATATATTTAAAAAAAAAAGGGTAACCAGAAAGGTCATTTCATGGCTAGAAACACTGGAAAATTTAAGATGGGGGTATTTTATCCCCCCTAACTCACTCATTTCCTGTACCTACCTCATTTGTTCTATTTTTAATTTGATGCTTTTTAATTTGAAAGCACTTTTTTTCTCAGTTTGGAATTATGACTGTTCTTATACCAAGAAAATATATGTGTGGTGTATATTTATGCTATTGAGAGAAGAATGAGTTTGTAACATGTAAAGTAATACCAATATCCCTAAAATAATTTGGCAAGAGTCATATTCTAATTTACCAACAGGCAGTTTGCATATTGATTGTTTGGATCTTACAAATACAAAATTTCCTTGTGGTACTCAATAATTGCCAAAATACACAATATGCTTGATTCTTAATGCACATGTACTTGATCCTAATCTGAGAAGTAAAAGAATATAGAGGAATTACTTCATTAACTATGAGACCTTCAACAAGCTAATATTTAATTTGACTGATGATAGCTTCTTACTTTAAAGTGAGGCTAATAATCATACCTAATTCTCTGGCTTATTTTGAGGCTTAAATGAGAAAGTAGTTATAAAGTACTTAACACATTGCTTGGTAAATGTAAGTGTCTAATATTCTACTATCCACAATATGACATAATGTTTAGGGTAAAATAAGTGTTCAAAAAACTTTGCTGAAAAAATAAAAGAATGCATGAATGAGCAAAGGAAATTACACATTCAATAATATCTTCAGGGACATATCCAGGATCACATTTTCCTATCTTCTCCCATCCCATGTACTTTTGCTAGTTTGGGTGGGGGAGTCACTGCTCTCCCTTCCTTACTCCTTGTACGGTAATGAGGACATCTCCAACTCTACTTCATTTAGGCAGCTTGTGGGTGGAAATGGGAGGATAACATTGCAGGGGTCTCTATGGTTCTGGCTCAGGGTAGAATAAATAAGACAAATACTAGTTTTGAGTCCCTAAAATCATACAATAGAAGAAAGAGGGAGATTCTGGACATAGGAATAGCCTTCAGGACTCGAGAGAAGGAAAGCATATGTCTAGGAGGAAGAGAAATCATATATGCAATAACCCAAAAGCCAAGAGTTTTGGAAGCACAGGGAAGGACTGATGGTATAGAAGAGGGGAGAAGAAATTTCATGAGATGGGGTCTGCAGAGATGGGAGCAGCTACAGGATGAGATATGTCAGTGCAGAGGACAAGGGTTAAGAAAAGGGGGTAGACGAAGAAAATCTCCACGTGGTCAGGACTAGGAACTAACTGTTCCATATCAGAGGCAGGATAAATGGCAAGGCAGAAACTAGAGTGACCTGCTTGTAGAGATAGTCCATGTGTATTACATTACTAATTCCCAAGGGATGAAGAGGAGTTGGTGATATCTATTCAGGCAGGAGATGTTAAAAAGACACCAGGTCAAGGATAAAGCTGGGGGACAGGTTACACCACAAGCAAATGAAGAACAGAGGAAAACAGAGTCCCAGTTGGAAGATCACATCATCAGCAAAGTTCAGTGAGATAGGCGACTCGGCCACAAAACTGGAAGAAACTTCCCTTTCACTCTAATTGCCTTGGCCTACACCCACTGACTCCCTCTTTGGGGCTTTGAAGATCAGGCCAAAGGTTTTCTGCCTGGCCCAAAGAGCTGGAAGGGAATCATCCTTCACTCCCTTGCTGCCATACTCACCAAATGTCCAAGGACAGGTTTTATCTCACTTTGGGGGATCATATTATCCCTCATTCTTGTGAGTTAGGCTTCCCAGAAGTCTTTCCCTCAAGTTGTCTTCTTCCACAAATGCATATTTTCTTGAATTAAAAACCAGAATTCAGCTTGAAGCTGAATGATCTGGTGGTCTCCGGGTCAATGTCTATGATGAGGTATGAAGGCCCTGCGGCTGGGCCCACCCATTGTGGAGACAGAGGGCTCCCGTAGACAGGGATGTTAGCTCAGTGAAGATTTCCCAGTTAATAAGAGTTTGAATTTTTGAACATCATGATAATTTAATGTATCATGTAGAAAAATGCTATTTGCACTTTTGTACTTAAATTATAGAGGGTGACTGGACAATTTTTGCTTATCAGAAAGAAAAAAATAAATCCCTGAAGCCAGTTCACATGTATCTGTAAGTAAAGTCTGTTTTATTTTGACATTTTCATGAGATAGTATGCGTACTGATGACTAAAACACCGCCTGCATGAAAGTGGTGATGGGCACTCATACTCTAATGTGTGGCTCAATTTGTCATCTTAAAAGAGAACAGCAACAAATCTTAGAAACACATTCACTGCATATTATTTAAAAGAGCTGAATGAGAATTACTGAGATAGGTGATTTCTCCGAGGGAGGTTACTAGCTCCAGAACTACATGCTTAGTATTCTGAAGATTTTTCCAAGATACAGAAATATTCAGTTCACTGAACACCTCACTGTGTCTGAGTTATTCTGTTTATAAAATGAAAACTATTCAGACTCACAGAGATGCTGATGGAACTAATGAAATTCCAAAGACAAGAAAAAAATGTATACATGGATCCACATTTGTGATTATAAATATAATTATGTATATATGTATATATATACATATATATATAGTAATTAACACATATAATTAACATAGGATTTTTTTTGTTTTTACTTATCAGATAAGTAAAATTCATTAGTACCTGGAAATGACACTGACAGGCCTAGGAATTAGTTTGACATCTCACAGTTGTGTGACCTTGGTGAAGCCACTGACCTTTTCTGAACCTCAGTCCCTGTGATGCGCTTATGAGAAAATTCATTTGAAAACACTGTGTAAACAGCAAAGCACTTCATAAATGTATGTTTTGCTGGAACCTAAATGGATATAAGAGCATAAATACATATAGTTTAAAGACATTAAGCCACAGGGGGATTTCTTTGTAGCACACAGATACCTAAATGTAGATTCCAAAAATTAGAACATAGAGGTATTCCAAGTAAGTGGTGTAGGGCCTTATGTAGCAAATAAGAACATGGATTATATATGTTAGAAAAATGTTAAGTATTTCCTCTTTTCATTCAAGAACAAGCAAGGGCTTAAATACTTTTAAATTCAGATGGGAAAAAAGAGAGAGCAGAAGGAAAAGCCTACCAATAATGCATGTTCCCCTGTTAATACATTTTCCAGAAAAAAAAAAAACTGGAGCAGGCAGCACAGATGATATTTAATGTGGATTAGAGACACCAATATTGGGGTCTTAATTTTCTTCTTTTAGTAGAGTTCCCAAACTCTTCCACATACCCATTACATTCCTGCTACCATCTTTGTCACCTTTCTTCTCCTTTGTATCTCCCTTCCTTTTGGCACTAGCTCTTTCTTCTACCTTTCCAAAGTGTAAAAACTTATTACTAGTACACTCACGAAGCCCTATAGTTTCTGGAGTAACATACCCATTTGACGCCTGCTGTAGCCTCTCCAACAATCCCAATAATCCTAAGAGACACAAAGAATTTAGGAGCTTTACTTAAGGTGACACAGCTGGTGACAGGAACAGTATTGACACCCAGACCTGTTTGGTTTAGTGACTATAAATCTTCCCAAATAGCTGAAAAGGAGAGTTCTAGGGGCATGAAGCTTGGCATGGGGCAGGAAGACATGAGGGGTACAAGTCAAACCAGTATGTACATACATGCAATCTTTTTTCCCATGAGTTCCTAACCTCAATGTGGATCATTAAGAAATGTATATACAGATGTATTTTATTTATTCTCTCACCTCCCTGAAACTGTCAATAAAGTTTTGTTGCATATCTGTAGATACATTTTTTTTCTGGAAAGACTTTTCATTAGATTTTCAAATGGGTCTATAACCTAAATATAGATAAGAACCACAAAGCTATTTGAAGGTAATGGTGATAAATTTTCTAGAATGTATTCATTGTATAGGTGTTAACACTAGGCTATTTCTCATACATCATTTGATTTCATGATGATCACAATTTTGATGGACACAAATGAAGGCTATTATCACTGAGTATAACTTGATGGTACATCTTAAAGTTTGGCTTGTCTCAACATGACATAAAAGGAATTGGAATTACTCTGAAGAAGGGACTGGTGTGAGATTTAATTTATAATGGATGTTTCAGTTCAAATTAATATATTATATACTACATTCAACATAAAGTATGTTGATGCACTTACACAGCAATAAAATACATCTTCATAGGACTGCTTGGGGAAAAATTGTTTCAAAAGAATTAAAATGAGTGATTATTTTAGTCAGCTTTGCTTGGTGTAGCCTCATGTACATGGTTCACGTACAATGTTCTCCAATTTAGAGTTGACCCGACTATACATAGTTCAGTGATGTCCTCTAATATAGTATACCCAAATCATTCCTCTTTCTATATTTATACACAGAGAGAAAGAGATTCACATGCTATTCTTACCATATCAATGTAGTGAGGTATAAAAAGCCTCTAGGATTTACAATAGTACAGAATTAGCTGGTCACATTTTAAAAACGGAAACTCTGGAGGTAGAATTCTCAGCTGGAGGTAAGAACTTGCCAGACTCCCCGCCCTTTTACCATAGGAAGATCAGGCCTGCTCAGCCCACAGAGCGAGAAAGGGAATTAAGAACTCTACATCCTTGAATTCTGTAAATAAAAAATAAACCTCTCATCAAATCATTTTCACAATTGAAATGGAGGTTCAGGTGAAAATAGTAGAAAATAGATTTAAATGTGAAAGAGGCAGTGGAAACACCAGCCTCATCACATTGATGGCATGTCGAAGAAAGACAGGAGCTTAGAGGACAAAATAAAAACAAAAACATCGTATTGGTCAATTCATTCATTAATTCTCTCAACAACAAAAATGTATATGGCCCACTCCAAGACAGATCTCCATGTGAAATGAAAACCTATATTTACAGAGAAACCTTTACTGTATGTTTATAGCAGTTTTATCTATAACCACCCCAAACTGGAAACACCCCCAAATGTCCTTCTATTGTGGAATAAACAAATTGCAGTGCATCCTTATGAGAGAACACTACTCTAATAAGAACGAACAAAATATTGATACATGCTACAACATGGATGGATGTCAAATGCACTGTGCAAATTGAAAGAAGCCACACTCAAAGGCCACATGCTGTATGATTCCATTTATATGAAATTCTGGCAAAAGCAAATTATGAGCAAAAAGAGCAGATCAGTCGTTGTTGGGGTAAAGGCTGAGAAGGGCTTAACTACAAAGGGTTCGCACAGTGCGTGTGTGGGGTGGGTAACGGAACCGCTCTCTATCTTGACTGCAGTGCTGCTTTCCAACTCCACATTTGTCAAAACATGTAGAATTGTACACCATGACGAGTGGGTTCACTGCATACATATTGAAAAATAAATTTTAAAAAATGGCAATAAAAATATTCCAAGGCCAAAAGCAATTTTATTTGAGATCTTTCATATCTTAGACTCTGTGAGCTCAGAGATAGAAAAGCAAACAAAACAAAACAAAATTCAAAAATCCTTTTCCTTGACCTTAAAAATCACAATCTAATGGGCAAGACAAACTTGTCAGGAAAACCAGGGAAGGCTTTAGCAGCTATAGAAAAGGTATGCACACACTAAAGTATGAGAAAAACCCGTTATTACTGAAATAGATGTTTCTTTCTGGATCAGTTTTGCCTAAAATGTATTCTCATAGCTGTAAATTTTGCTGCTAAAACAACTCCAGCTCCCCATAAGTGAAAGGGGCTGCATCTGGGGTTTCCTCAGACTTTCCATTCTGAAGTACAGTATACAGCTGATGAGTATTGTGGCCCCTCCCCTCTCTTCTGCCCATCACCTCAACTGCTCTTTTTCAGTGGAATGTAGCCTCTACCCTGTTATCTCCCCACCCCTTTTCCTGCAGCTGTACTGATTTCACCATGGAAAAGGCATTCTCCTACAAAGAGCTCCTGGTTTGGGGGGGTGTCAGTAGGCTACTAGGTCAAATGAACAGCTTCTGGACACCAGAGAAGGGGCAAGACATATTTCTTCATCTCTGATGGATATATAGAGTTGATAGTTAAAAAAATAGCTAAACTGCACTTCATGTGGGCTTTTATTTTTAATTTTTTTCTTTTCCATTTTCTTCATCCCCCAGGAGCCAACTGAGCAGCTCCCTCCCTGCCTTATCTCACTGACTACAGTAATGAGCTCCAGGGGGACCTTGCTACTGCCTTTGAAGTAACACGTTTCTCTGAATACACTTTGAAAATTCTCTTCTACATTGTTTGTTTCTTGTTGGCTCTGAAGATCTCCTTGTAAGGGGGTCTGACAGCTGTTGGGGGGAGGGGCAGTCCAGTATGACAGTTCTGGAATGTGTAAATTGAACAACAACAATGAAAACACAAACAAAACAAAATAGAAAGAAAGAAAGAAAGAAAGAAAGAAAGAAAGAAAGAAAGAAAGAAAGAAAGAAAGGAAGGAAGGAAGGAAGGAAGGAAGGAAGGAAGGAAGGAAGGAAGGAAGGAAAGTGGGGGTGGGGGAACCCTTTCAAACCACTGCCAGAGCAGGAATACAAGCCCTTGGGCAGAAGTTGCTGAAGCATCCTGCAGGCCTCAGGCAAAGGAAGACAGCCAAGGACACAGGCAGCTGGGACTCCTGAAGGCTGTCAGAGAGGAAATGGCCTGCTGAAGACAGGCTTTTCTGGAAAGAGCTGGGAGACAGGCTCAGGGGAGGGGCAGAAAGGGACAAGGGTTGTGCCCTTCTCTCCTTGTGACTTTAAATGCACAAAGGTTCTGCTCCTGGAGTTCAGCACTCCTTCACAGCAAGAGGAAGGATACATAGCACATCCATTTTAACCTTTAAACCATGTACATGGGCCAAATTTAAAGCATTTTTTGGTGATTCAGGAAAGGTATGGGGAATTAGATTTAGCATTGGGGAAGCATGAAGGAAGAATAATATGAAATACGAAAAGAAACCTAGTCTAGACCCTTGATTTAGCCATCCACTTGCACTGAGGATGAAAGAATTAAGTTTCAGTCCTCAGAGAACTAATCAGACATTATTTCCAACTGAGTGGATTGCAACTTGATGATGTGCAATAGTGGTAATATAGACAAAATCAGACTGCACTAGTCAGTCCTTGAAACATGAAGAGGGCAATCCTCCATCCAGAAACCCAAAGTAACAAAGTCCACTCGATATTATTGGGTTTTGTTTTCAGAAAATATTTGTCTCAGAAAACCATTGTATTTGGGAATGTGGATCAGAGGACAAAGACCCCCAGGGGGACTTGTGTTGCTGCAGCAGAACAGCAGAGGCAGAGTGAAACGTGCCCAGTTGTAAAGACACTAAAAGTTTTCAGTGTTCTCACCTCTGCTTCTCTGGGCTCCTTTTGAACATTTGCCTGCGGTTTTTAAATCACAACTCAAATTCCTATCTGAATATGAACTTATAATCTCCTTGACTCCTTTGCCTTACAAACTTATTGAAATTTTAGTCATCTTTGTTTGACTCCTATGACTTTTCTTTTCTCTCCTTTTGACCAAGTCCATCTCCAAGTCATGTTCATTTCCCTTTTACTATGAGATATTTTATCTTAGTTCTTACCTTCTTCTCTGGCTGTCACTTCAGTCTCTATTTGACACCTAGTTAAACTCTAAAAGCACCCCTTTAAAAAGTATACTCGCCTCTTACCTAATCTTCCTTCTCCCTAAACTTCAGCTGCATTTTCCTACATCACTGCTTTAGTGTCTAATCACAAATCAAAAATCCTAAAAGTTCTTTATTTTTATGAAATAAAGACAGCATTCCTCAATTCAGAATTAGAGGCAGATGCAGAAAAAAGCACTTGACAAAATTCAACATCCATTTCTGGTAAAACTCTCAACATGTGGATATAGAAGGAACCTCGCTCAACATAATAAAGGCAATACATGACAAACTCACAGCTGATATCATACTTAACAGTAAAAAGCTGAAAACTTCTTTAAGATCAGGTACAAGACAAGAATGCCCACTCTTATCACTCTTATTTAACATAGTTTTGGAAGTCCTGGCCATAGCAATCAGACAAGAAAAAGAAATAAAAGACATTCAAATAGGAAAGAAAAAAGTAATAGTCACTGTTTGCAGATGATAACACTATACGTATGAAACCTAGAGATTCCATAAAAAAATACTAGAATAAATAAATTCAGTAAGTTGCAGGACACAGCATTAATATTTAGAAATCTGTTATATTTGTATATACAAATAACAAACTATTAGAAACAGGAATTAAGAAAAAACTCCTATTTACAATTGCATCACAATAATAACATAAAATACTTAGGAGTAAATAAACTAAGAAAGTAAAAGAATTGTACTCTGAAAATTATAAGACATTGAAGAGAGAAATTAAATATGACACAAATAAATAGAAGAATATTTTTGGCTTAGAGATTAGAAGAATTAATATTATTAAAATGTACATAACCAAAGCAACCTACAAATTCTACACAATCCCTATTAAAGTATCAATGACATTTTCATAGAACAAGAACAAATGATTCTAAGATTTATATAAAACAACAAAAGAACCCAAAAAACCAAAGAACTCTTGAGAAAGTAGAACAAAGTTGAAGGTATCACATTTCCTGAATTCAAACTATACTATAAAGCTATAGTAATCAGAACAATTGCTACAGGCACAAAGACACACATAGATCAATGGAAGAGAATAGAGAGAGCAAAATCAATGGAACAGAATAAAGAGCGCCCACAAATAACTCCACACTTATATAGTTAATTACTCAACCACAAGGGAGGCAAGAACACACAATGAGGACAAGAAAATCTCTTCAATAAATGGTGTTGGGAAAACTGGACCAATACATGCAAAAAATTAAATAAACTAGACCATTTCTTATTCCATGTACTAAAATAAACTCCAAATGGATTAAAGACTTAAATGTAAGACCTGAAACCACAAAAATCCTGGAAGAAAAACATAGGCAGTAAGCTCTTTGACATCAGGCTTAGCAATACTATGTCTCTTTAGGCAAAGACAATAAAAGAAAAAAAACTTTAAAAATAGGCAGAGGATTTGAACAGACATTTCTCTAATGAAGACATACAAATGGTCAACAGATACATAAAAAGATGACAATATGTCTAATCATCAGGGAAATGAAAATCAAACCACAATGGGATACCACCTCACACCTGTTAGATGACTATTATCAAAAAGTGTCGGTGGGGATGTGCACTGATTGTCTGATTGTGAATTAGCAGAGCCACTAGGAAAATAGTATAGAAATTCCTCAAAAATAAAAAATAGAGTGGCTGTAAGACCCAGCAATTCTACTTCTGGGTGTTTATCACATGAAAATTAAAACAATAATTTGAAAAGATATGTGTTCATTGCTTTGAACACTGAATATATTACTGCCACATTTTTTTTCAAATTTATTTTCCAATATGCAAGCAGTGAATCTGTTACCATTTGTGTTTAGCCATATACTGAGAAAGGGAACAAAAGAGATTAGACATTGAGCTTAATAAATTGGGAAGCAGGGGTCTGTTTGCTTCACAAGGAAGCTACAGCTTTTCTCATTCCTGTGGATCATAGCATTGATCTACCAAGGGGATTAACACTACTTCCTCCCCCCCTTCAGTACCAGATTGTTGGAGGGGTACCAGGGCAGGTGCTGGACCACAGAGGCTTGCCAGCTTAACTAGGGGGTAGGCCCATCCAAAGCCTGTGAAAGTTTGAGAAGTTGACTGGTCATTTTGAGAAAGCACCTGCTCTGTCTTAAACCTAACTGCTGGCTAAAGCCCCAGGGAAAAAAAGAATCTCTCTCTCTCCTGCTTATGACCTTCACTTGCATGGTGCACTCAACTGTTCTCTCCATGGCCACATTGCCTCCAGGAGGGAGCATGAACACCAAAGCAAGGCACAGCATGGGACTATAGCTGGAAACTCATGCTAAGCTAGCCAGATGCTAGACTAGAATGTACTTTAATATGGAGCATAAACTCTGGGCAGTGGCTTTCATCCTGGCCCTACCGAAGATAGGACCGGACTTTTTCCATGACAAGATGGATGGAATTGGGACATTTGGAAGTCAGAAAGGGAACCCCTTAACTGCATGGATATCATCGATAAACCATACCATAGAGCCACATCCTCCCATGCGGGTCTCAGGAAATTCTTTTCCTTTAGACATTGCAAGAACCCCACTTCCATGGATAAGAAATCTACTCCTTTGGTGTGTAGTTATGTGCTTTGACAAGTGCAGAATTGGATAATATTACTATAAGCCAGATACAAAATAGTTCCATTATGTCCTTCACACATACACACTTGTGCTAATCCTTTATAGTTAAACCCTCCTTACCCTTCACCCTAACAATGACTAATCTGCTCTTTGTCCCTATAGTTTGCCTTTGCAGGAATGTCATATAAACAGAAACACACAGTATGTGGCCTTTGGGTCTGGTTCACACAATGCATTTGCCATTCATCCATGTTGTAGCATGTATCAGTATTTTATTTTTAGAATACTTAGGATAGAAAGGCACCTCTGGAACTTTACAAATATTATACACCAAACTTACAGTAAGTTTCCTATTAATGGGTATTCCTTTATAGATCTGGAAATAGGACAAAGATGCCCATTATCACTGTTGTCATTCAGGTGCCAGACAAAGCAAAAACCCAGGGAAGAGAAATAAGAAGCACCAATATTAAAAGAACTTCAGTAAAACTAGAACTATTTGCAGATGGTATGGTCGTTTATGTAGGAAAATCATCAGATCTGTCAAACAAGCTTCTTAAATACTTATGAATAAGAACAACATGCACAGATAGCATTACTCTATTTTGCACAAATCAATACAGCCACCTATCTAATATCAGCAATAACCAACTCGAAGATATAATAGAAATTAAGTGTCATTCATAATAACTATAAAGTATAAGTTGGTCAAAAGTACACTAAGTTTTTTTCTCTATAAAGACTTTTGACCAAGTCTTCACAGAGAAAATTGTAAAATTACAAATTTTAAAAAAATAAAAATATAAAAGTAGATTTAAATAAAGAGTGATTGCTACCTTGTTGATGGATAGCATGGTAAAGATGTGTTATCTAAAGCTTAATCTAGAAATTAAATGTAATTCCTAATAAAAATACCAACAGGATCAGCAGAATTATTTTAAAGAAATTCAACAAATTAATTCTAAGATGTATACCACAAAATTAAAAAGTATACATCACTAAATCCACTTCAAAAAAGTAGATCATAAAAACCTTACAAGCATTAAGACACATTATAAATCTATAGTAATAAAAACAGCGTACAATTGCAACAAAAATAAATAAATGAAATGAAACAGAGTAAAGAGTGTATAAATAGATCTTTGCATACAAAAATAGATACAATATATACATGATAGACTAGTAATACAAATCTGTAATAGAGTATTTACATAAAAGATATTTGGGGGGAAATAGGTTCTTACATGGAGAACAATAAAGGTGCACCTGCACCTTATTAAAAAATAAATTCCAAAGAGATTTATAATCTACATATAAAAAGTAAAAAATAATGCTAATAAATTGAAATTTAAAAAATATACGTTTTACCTTGGGGGTAAGTACATAATTTTTAAACAATACTCAGAAAACACAGGATAAAGCCAATATTATAATAAAGTAACTACTGACTTTGACTACAGTGGAAATTATTTAAATTCACAGTAGGTTACTATTGATAAACATGAAAGGTGACAGACACACTGTGAGAGGATATTTATAATTCTAAAAGGGGTAATTTTAAGAACATTAAGAAAGTCCTTTAAGTTAACTAGACAAAGGCAAAAGTAATAGAAAATGGACAGAAAATTCAAAAATAAACGTCATAGAAAGAAAAAAACAATATTCATAGAAAAAATACAATTATCAGAAAAATACAAATCAGAAAAATACAAATTAAAACTATCTTGAGCTATCAAGTTATACTTATCTGACTGGCAAGAAAATAAAATTAAATTTAAAGAATAAGGTTGAATAATAGCAAATGTTGGCAAGGCTATAAAGAAATAGAATGTTTAGCCCTAGTTGGTGTGGCTCAGGGGATTGAGCACCAGCCTGTGAACCAGCCTGTTCAATTCCCAGTTAGGGCACCTGCCCGGGTTGTGGACCAGGTCCCCAGTGAGGGGAGTGATAGAGGCAATCACACATTGATGTTTCTCTTCCTCTCTTACTCCTTCCCATCCCCTCTTTCTAAAAATATATTATTAAAAGCTTAAAAATAAAGAAATGGAATGTTTACTGGCAGGCATATGTAAAATGCTTGAGCCAAACAAAGCAATCTGGCATGATTTGCTCCAATCATGCATTCGTTGAATGCAGGAAACTGTAGTCACACTACTGCATGGATACTTTAGCGCAGCAGTCTTCAAGGTACTTCTGGGGGTTAGAAAAACTATTCAAGGATATAAGCACAAATAATTTTAAGTGAATTAGTTATCTGATCTTCAAATTTCTTGTATTCTTAAATCAATCTACTGGTTTTCTTCCTTCCCACTACCTCTTGGATTATTGTTCTTCTCCCACTCTAAAAAAGAAAGGCATGGCCTACCTCTCACCCATCCAGAACCTAACTATGGGTACTTTGTGCCTAGATTTAAAAACCTGAATCCCTGATTCAAACAAAGGGACAATGTGGAATCTGCAGGGTGATGTACAATATTAAAAGCAGGGTGATTTGGAATAGCTGAGAAGAGGGAAGATGGCAGTGTGGTAGGAGGGAGCAGATCCCACTTTCCCCTACTCACAGGAGAAAAACCTAGCTGATCTGTGGAGGAACAGAGCAAACAGCCAACACTACCCCAACATATATGAAGATAGGAGATCAAAAATTGTAGCGGACATTGAAAAAACAGATGGTAAGGAGAGTGCTTCAGGATAATTAGGACCCCGGGATCAGCTTGGGCACCAGGGAGGTTGCACCCCGAGGCCCAGTGCTCCCAGGTCTGCCTCAGGGCTCTCAGGAGAGAGCTGGGTCAACCACTCCCTCCCTGGCCAAACAAGGATTGAGCAGCACTGGGGGTGGCCTGGTTGCTTGAAGGCACAGAGAGGGGAGTGAGGACTGAGAGGCACTCACACAGGGGCTATGAGCACCCACACATACCCCTGGGAAGAGTGTGCGCCCCAGCCTATGCGACCAAGGGCGGCCTGGCCATGTGCCTGAGCCCCCAACCCAGAAAGAGTATGGTTTTGTGGAAGACCCGGAACCCACAGCCGTGAACACGGAAAAGGCACAGGTGCTCTGCAGGATGCCTGAAGCCATGAACTCAGGAGAGCATGCTTAGGAGGAACCAGATCCCACACCCAGGGCCCTGCGAAGAGGTACCAGACTGGCTCTGGAGATAGTGCACAAGAGGCTCTCTGAGTGCTGAATGGGAAGGGAGAAAAGCCATACCAATCACCCCTCAGCCTGCTGAAGCCAGCAAGAACAGAAAAACTAGTCTGGCCAGTTTGAAACCAACAAAAGGGTTTTTCTTTTGTTTGATTGTTTGATTTTGTCTTTTTTTTAAAGCAACTTTTTATTTTTTAATTCTTATTATTTTTATATCTCCCCATTCCTTATGCTTCTCTTTCTTTCTAGTGTTATTCCCTCTGCCTTTCTTTCCAAATTTATTTCTTCTTCCTTCCATCTTCTGCTTTCTTTTCCTTCGTATTTTCTTTTTTTTTGAACCTGCAAGTTATTGCATATTTGTATTATCATTTTTCATTATTACATTTTTTATTTTAATAGTATTTCGGTATTGCTCTTCTTTCTGTATAGTCTCCTTTGCTTGGCTGGTTATATTGTATTGTTTGATAGGTTTCCCCTGTTATCTCATTCATAGTGTATTGCTAATTTACTGTCCTTCATTTGTGTTCCATTAGTAGTACACTACTCAAGGTTCTATACTCCCTATGCTTGTTATCTAGATCTCATAGATTCTGTCATATGATTGTTGCTGTAATATTACTGTAAATAATAGCTATTCCATATAATTGTAAATACTACACAACACCCCTCCTAGATCTTAGCCCACTTCACAGTTTCCCAGAATCTATTACTGTAGTAGTTAACTCTATTCTCTCACACACTACACCTCACCTATTTAGTACTCTTTACTCTCACCCTACCTCAAAATCTGACCTCCCTCAACCTCACTGCTTCCTAGATCCAACTCACAATCCTTCCCTCCCCAACAAGAGTCTTATCTTCTTTCCGTCCTTTCTAAAAAGTAGCTAGTGAGGTGGAGATCACAGTTAACACTATACATAGCCAAAGGATCTCCTATCTCTTCTCTACTGGCCGCTACTGTAAATACCATAGAATACTCTCTTGCTGTCTTAATCCATTTTCCCTTACCCCTCCAACTGGTCACAAAAAAGAGTAGGGGGAAGCTGTGAACACCAGGATACCAGAAGGAGAATGCACCACTGAATCTCACAGGTATTCTACCACAGAAGTTCATACCATAAACCCAGGGAACCAGAACAGATCATTTTAATAAACAGAAGCTAACAAGAAGAGTCTCATGAACAATGAGAAGACAAAGAAACAATCCCCAAATGAAGGGAAAGGAGGAAGCCTCAGAAAGAATGCTAAATGAAACAGAGGCAACTCAACTATCAGATATTGAGTTCAAAGAAATGATTCAAGAAGCTCATGAGCTCACAATGAGCTACCAGAAACTACAGGGAAACTACAACAAACTCACTGCAAACTATATCAACATGAGAAGGGAAATAGAAACTATCACCAAGGGCCAAGAGGAAATGAAGAATACAATTTCTGAACTGAAGAACACAGTAGAAGGAATCAAAAG
>CM052539.1:104805407-104841038 GCA_028533065.1 Trachops cirrhosus | reverse complement strand
TCAATCAAGATAGAAGGCCAAATAAGAAGCTTCCCAGACAAAAGAAGTCTAGTAGAATACATCTCCACTGAGCCAGCTCTGCAAGAGATGTTATAGGGACTGCTTTAAGGAAAGGAAGGAAAAGAGAGAGAGAGTGGGGAACACAGGTATGTAAATGGCAATGAGTAAGTACCTATCAATAATAACCTTAAATGTAAATGGATTAAATGCTCCAATCAAAAGACATAGAATAGCTGAATGGATAAGAAAGCATGACCTGCGCACATGCTGCCTACAAGAGACCCACCTCAGGCTGAGGATAAAAGAACTACACAGGCTGAAAATGAAGGGCTGGAAACAAATTTTCCAAGCGAATGGACAGGAAAAAAAAGTTGGGGTAGCAATACTTACCTCAGACAAAATAGACTTCAAAACAAAGTTCATAACAAGAAAAAACAAAAGTCACTGCATAATACTTCATGGAGTTGTCTAAAAAGAGGATATAACCCTTGTAAACATATACGCACCCAATATAGGAGCAACCAAACACATAAGGAAAACTTAGAGGACATTAAGAAAGAGATCAACAGTAATACAGTAACCATAGATCAACAGTAATACAGTAACCATAGAGTAACCCCTACTGCCAACAATGAATAGCTCTTCCAAACAAAGAACCAAGGAGGCTATTGTGACATTGAATAACACTCTAGATCAAATGGAATTAATGATATTTACAGAACATTTCACCCCCCAAAAGTGAAGTATACATTATTATCAAATTCACATGGATCATTTTCAAAGACAGGCCACATGGTAGGACATAAAAAAAAGCCTTAACAAATTCAAGAAAATTGAAATCATATCAAACATTTTTTGGGATCACAATGGCTTGAAAGTAGAAACCAACATCAAGGAAAAAACTCAAAAACATTCAAATACATGGAGACTGAATAACATATTATTAAATAGTGAATGAGTTAAGAATGAAATCAATAATCAAAAAATATCTGGAAACAACTGAAAATGAACATAAAACAACCCAAAATCTACTGGACATAGTGAAGGCAGTCCTGAGAGGGAAGTTCATAGCAATACAGGCCTACCTAAAAAAGATAGTAAAATCTCAAATAAACAACCCAACCCTACCTCTGCAAGAACTACAGGAACAACAACAAATGAAGCCCAGAGCAAGCAGACAGAAGGAAATAATAAAGAGTATTGCAGAATTAAATGATATAGAGATTAAAAAACAATCCAAAGAATCAATGACTTCAGGAACTGGTTCGTTGACAAGATAAATAAAATGGACAAACCTGTAACCAGACTCATCAAGGGAAAAAAAGAGAGGACCCAAATAAATAAAATCAGAAATGAAAGAGAAGTAACAACTGATACCACAGAAATACAAAGGATTGTAAGAAATTACTAGGAACCATTATATGCCAAGAAAGTAGACAACCTAGGTAAAATGGATGTTTTCTGAAAATATACAACCTCCCAAAACTGAATCAAGAAGAAGCAGAAAACCTGAACAAACTATTAACAGCCAGCAAAATTTAAGAAATAATTAAAAAATTCCTGGCGCACAAAAGTCCTGGACTGGATGGCTTCACAGGTGAATTTTACCAAACATTCAAAGAAGAACTAACACCTATTTTTCTCAAACTATTCCAAAAAATCCAAGAAGAGGGAAGGCTCCCAAATTCTTTATGAGGCCAGTATTATCCTCGTTCCAAAATCAGGTAAAGACACAACAAAGAAAGAAAATTACAGGCTAATATCGCTAATGAACATGGATATTAAAATCCTCAACAAAATATTGGCAATCTGGATCCAGCAACACATTAAATAGATCATATAACACAATCAAGTAGGATTAATTCTACAGAAGCAAGGATGCTGTAACATTCACAAATCAATACATGTAATGTATCACATAAACAAAAATGAAAGACAAAAATTACATGATCATATCAATTAATGTATAAAAAGCATTGGATAAAACCCAGAAACCATTTATGATAAAAACACTCAGCAAAGTAGGAATAGAAGGACCATACTTCAATATAATAAAGGCCACATATGGGAAACCTACTGTCAGCATCATACTCAGTGGGAAAAACTAAAAGTATTTCTCTTTTTTTTCTAATTTTATTTAATCATTGTTCAAGTACAGTGTTTAGTCCTTTACTGCCATCCCAGCCCACCCACCCCTCCCTCAAAATATTTCTCTTAAGATCAGGAACAATACAATGGTGCTCACTTTCACCACTCCTATTCTAAATAGTACTAGAACTTCTAGGCACAGAAATTAGACAAAAGAAGACAGGGAAGGGAAGGGGAGGGGAAGGAAGGGGGGAGGGGAAAAGGCATCCAAATTGGAAAGGAGAAAGACAGTCATTATTTGCAGATGACATGATAGTGTACATAGTAAATCCTGTAGTCTCCACCAAAAAACTACTTGACCTAATAAATGAATTTAGGAAAGTAGCAGGATAAAAAGTCAATCTTCAGAAATTGGTTGCATTCTTGTACATCAACAATGAATTATCAGAAAGAGAAACTAAGAAAAAAATCTCATTTGCTATAGCAACAAGAAAAATACTTAGAAATAAATTGAACTAAGGATGTAAAAACCTGTAGTTGTAAAACTATAGAAACGGTGAAGAAAAAAAATGGGGAATATACAAATAAATGGAAGCATATACTGTATGCATGGATTGGAAGAACTGACATTATTAAAATGTCCATACTACCTAAAGCAATCTACAGATTCAATTCAAGTCCTATTAAAATACTGATGGCATATTTCACAGATCTAGAAAAAATATTCCAAAACAAAAAAGACCCTCAATAGCCTCAGCAACCTTAAGAAGAACAAAATTGGAGAATACCTGATACCAAACTGTATTACAAGGGCACTATAATCAAGACAGTCTGGTACTGACATAGGAATAGGCACATAGATCAATGGAACAGAATAGAGAGCCCAGAAACACACCCATGTCAATATGGTCAGTTAATATTTGACAGTGGGAGAGTGAGCATGCGATGGAATAAAAACAGTCTTTTCAATAAATGATATTGGGAGAACTGGACTGGTGTATGCAAAAAAATGAAACTAGACTACCAATTTACACCATACAAGAATAAAATCAAAATGGATAATCAACTTAAATATAAGTCATGACACCATAAAGTCCCAGTGGAAAACACACACAGTAAAATTTCAGATATCCCACATAGTGATATTTTTGCTGATATATCTCCTGGGACAAGGGAAATAAAGGAAAAAATAAACAAGTGGGACTACATCAAATTAAAAATTGTCTGCATAGCTAAAGAAACAATTATCAAAATGAAAAGGGAACTGTCTGTATGTGAGAACATATTTGCCAATGATGTATCAGATAAGGATTTACTCTATAAAATATATAAAAAATTTATGAACCACCAGGAAGATCAACCAAACATTTGAAGAATGGGGAAAGGACCTGAACAGACACTTCCCTGAGGACATACTTATGGCCCATAAACATATGGACCATATGAAAAATACCCATAGACATATGAAAAGATGCTCAACATCACCAGCCATCAGAGAGACGCAAATTAAAACCACAATGAGATATCACCTCACACCAGTCAGAATGGCCATCACTAATAAATCAATAAGCAACAAGTGCTGAGGAGGTTGTGGAGAAAAGGGAACCTTAGTGCACTGTTGGTGGGAATGCAGACTGGTGCAGCTACTGTGGAAAACATTATGGAATTTCCTCAAAAAATTAAAACTGGGATTGCCTTTGACCCCATAATTCCACTGCTGGGATCATACCCCAAGAATCCTGAAACACCAATTCAAAAGAATTTAGGCACCCCTATGTTCATAGCAGCACAATTTACAATAGCCAAGTGCTGGAAAGAGCTCAAATGCACATCAGTAAATGAGTACATTAAAAAACCGTGATAAATTTACACAATGGAATACTATGCAGCAGAAAGAAAGAAGGAAGTCCTATCTTCTGCAACAGCATGGATGGAACTGGAGAATATTATGGTAAGTAAAATAAGCCAGTAGGTGAAAGAAAAATACCATATGACCTCACTTATAACCAGAATCTAACCAACAAAATAAATTAATGAGAAAAATAGAACCAGAGACATGGAAACATGGAACAGATTCATAGCTGCAGGAGGGGAGGAGGGATGGTGGGTAATGGTGGAAGGAAGGGGAAAGAACATGTGTTAATCATGCATGGACCCTGACAGCGGAGAAGGGATTGACTGGGAGAGGGGCGTGGGCTGGGTGGAGGGGACAAAAGGGAAACAATCAGGAAAATTGTAATATAATAAACAACAAAACATAAAGTAGAAAAACAAATAAATAAAATCTGTAGAAAACATGCTGAGCTATATTAATCTTTTATGAAAGCCCTCCTCTCTACCTTTACATTATTCTAATATGAGAAATGACTAGAAAAATATTCTTAATTTTCCTTTCTAGTTCTCCGCCTCTGTTGCATATTTTGCATGATTTCAAGGAAAAGGAGGAAGAAGTTCCATCTTTTCTTCTCATTAATTAACATTACATCTTTATGTCAAGAAGTCTTTCATAAGACAAGTTTTATGTTTTGAACATTTATTTAGATCCTTAGCAGAAACAAATTTTTTACCTTTTATGTAAAGTTTATATAGTACACTAAAGTATTTAAGATAGAACATAGGATTGCAAAACAGAAAGAAAAACTTTAAATTTTAATTTATATACAATTTTTATTACAGAAAGTTCTGATAAAAAAATCAATCACATACTTTCAAATGACAACGTATTTTATTAGAATAAAATTATGTGAGGTACATGAATGAAAAAATGTTCAAGGAGTAAAAGAACCAACATAAAATTGTTGACAGTTATACTTTCAGTTTAGGTATTTTTACCATTTTTTAGAATTATGATGAATATCAAAACTCTGCTGGGTTTAGATTATTATCTCTAAATATTACTTATGTTTCAAACAAACTAACAAAAACAACAAAATACCCTGCTTTTAGGGAAAAATAGATGTGACTCCATCATATCTGGAGCAGGGCAAGGATGAGTCTTGCCAAGTGTAAATGAAAGACATCAGAGGCTAATAGGGTGATCTCAAAGCATACAAACAAAACAGCTTAAAGATGCTTCATGGCCAAAAATGGGAAAATATGAGCATGAAAATCACCGCATTATATTGAAACACATATAAAAGTACAGAATTCACAATGATTTTTAAAAAATTCCTCATTCATAACCCTTGAAGGTTGCTAGGGCAACGTCTCATTATTCTGAAAACTGATTAAGGTAAAAGATCAAGCATTTGTCTTGCCTTTCCTATACTGTTGTTTTTCAGACTAACCAAATAGTTGATAAGGAAAAGGTCTTCTTTATAGAAAACCAGAGATAATATATTCAAGAAGAATAATGGAATTAAAAATAGACAGAATTATACAATTTTTTAACCTTAATGAAATACTGAATATAATAATCATAGACAGATACTACAACTATATGACAGGACCATGGTGAGTTTTAAATGGATGGATCAGTTTTACAACACATGGACCCATTTATGAATGTTAGTATTGCTTATAGTAAGACAACCTGCTATTATGTGCCTCTCAATGTGGTGCACTAAAAAAAAAAAAATCACCCATAAAGTATTCTTTTTAAACATTTTTATTGAACTTATTGGGGTGACATTGGCTAATAAAATTATATAAGTTTCAGGTGTGCAATTCTATAATATACCATCTGTATATTATATTGTGTGTTCACCCCCCAAAGTGAAGTCTCATTCTATCACCATGTACCTTCCCTCTACCCTCTTCTACCTCCCCCACCCTTCTTCCCCTCTGGTAATCAGTGTTCGTTGTCTGTGTCTATGAGGCTTTCTTTTTTCTTAATTCCTTAACTTTTTCCCCACGCCTGTGACAGCCATATTCTCCAAGAAAAAAATTAAAGAAGAAGACAAAGAAGACACACACACGATTCTTAACTTCATTAATACACTAGATCTAACTTTCAGGGAAGAAAAGAAAAACATTTTAAACAATAATATGAAGATACAATTGTAAAGATTCATTAGTCACATCCAGAATATGGGAATTTATATAAGAAAAAAGATGCAGTTTCTTCAACAAATAAATGGATTAAAATAATAAATAAATGAATGCATACATACATAAAACATAAATAAAATTCAAAATAAATAAAAAAGAAAGAAAGAAAACAGATATTTAAAAAAGAAAGTTATATATTTCAAAAGGGACTCGGAGGAATGAAACCATAGGCAGTTTCTGAGCCTTGTTTGGATCCTGATTAAAATAAACCAACAAAACACAATTATTAAAGTAGTAGAGGAAGTTAAGCACATACTGAGCATGGGACACTATTAAGAAATTATTATAAATGCACCAGTTGTGATATAACAGTATTGTGCTTCTTGTGTCAGATACACATTTAAAAATATCTGTGAATGATATGTCTGTGATTTGCTTTGAAATACTCTAACAAAGAGAAAAAATGGAAATCGCACTACATAGTTATTTAAATTTAAAATAAAACAGATTTTAGTGTACAATTAACAATGTGCAATTGCTGTTGCAATTACCATTTTTCAAAAAATTTTAGTGGTATATGTGCACAAAAGTTTGAAAACTCGTACTAGAAAAATTATTTTCCAGTTACATGACCGTTCTTCTCACCTGAGTCAGTATGTCAAGATAGAGTTTTAAGAAAATAATTCACTTACTCTCTTAGCCTCTCTTTCATTGGTGGCTAGTCATGTGACCCAATATTGACCTGTAAAATGAACAGCTGATACTGCTGGGCATTCTGTGAGATATTTTCTTTCATAATAAAAGGAGATAAAGTGACCCCTTGTTGCTCCAGACTCCTACACCCCTGCCAACATGACTTCTGTATGGCTCCATAAGGGGCCGTGATGCCAGAAACTGCTGCAGCCATCCTGTGACAAAGGAGAGAGACATTGGGGATGACAGAGAAACCTGGAGGATGTGCTCTGCAAAAGCAGAACTAAGACAGTGTTTGGGGCACAATACTTATAAAAAAAATTGGAGGAAGTCAGATAGGGCAGAGGAAGAAACCAAACTCTAAAGCAGGCCCAACAGTCACAGCTAAAATGCAGTAAGCTCTTGAACAAAGGATTTTCAAGCAGAGGGCTGTATGTGTGGGTCTGTGGGCCATAACTTTAAACCCTAGCCTCAACCTCACTCAGTCAATAAAGGCAAGTTTCCCAGAGAAGACTGTCAGGAGTGAGGTGGCTCCCTGTAGCTGAGGCTGACACTCAGGCTGACCCTGGGGCTGACAGCTGAAAGCATGCCACCCAGTGGAGCTGCAAGTACCTCCTTGACGGGGCACTTTCCCCAATATCTAACTGAGAGCCCAAGTCCTTGATGTTGTTGTTGAATCTCTAGATAACTCCTGGGACACCTATTTCTGATGTTGGCCAGTCAAGAGAGGTGAGGTAAGGATAGGAGTAGTTTGCGCTTAAGGGTGACAGACGTATCCTGACTGGAGCTTGTTCTGAAGGATAGGTGTGTTCAGATATGAGAGTAAAAGGTAAACAAGTTTTGAATTCCAAAGGACCCTCCCTATATTACTTGATAAGTGGTTAAGTTTTCATTCTAAGTTGTTAAGGTCAACGGGAGTTAATTGAAGAGTTTTAACCAGTAGAGTCAGACCAGATTTTCAATTTTGATAATCACTTTGCTTACTATAGATTTCAATAATCCAAGGCTGGGGGCAGATGGAGGAGGCAAGAGATAGGGTAGCATTCACTGAATACAGCAACTAACAATGAAAATTAGTAAATGTAGCCTGAGCCAAGTGTTTGTTTTACACAGTAGCTGACCAAGGGTGCAGACATAATAGGTAAGATTTGTCAGAAGAGAAATACTAGGAGCTGGTGGTCAGCATGAAACACTGCATAGTTGAAAAAGGAAGCATAGTTCAGTGGGTTATTGGGACAGGTGATAATCAGAACAACTGTTTATTTGATATATTTTTTCCAAAATGCTGGAAAATTTGTGTGTGAAATAAATGCATCTATGCACAAGGGAAATTTATAGTAAAGCTTGGTATGAGCTGAGCTCGAGTTTAAATCAGCTTTGCTATTTGCAAGGAGCTTACTCTGAGACAACTTGCTTATTTCTCTAATCATCAGTACCTACCTCAGAGATCTGTTGGAGAATTAAGTGAGAAAAAGTGATGTGAAATGTCTAATATATAATAAATTCTAAAGATATGGAAGCTAGTCTTTTTTTTTCTGTAGAAAAGTTACTTTTCATTCAGGATGGCATCTATTTTTTAACTATGTTTTATTGAGTATGCTATTACAGTTGCCCATTTTTTCTCCCCTTTATTCCCCTCTATCTTACACCCCTCCCCCCACCAGCATTCCCCACTCCCTCTTAGTTCATGTCCATGGGTCGTACATATAAGTTCTTTGGCTTCTCCATTTCCTATACTATTCTTAACCTTCCCCTATTTATTTTGTACCTACCATTTATGGGAAGATATTCTTATTAATTGTCTCATCCAGGACTTATGAAAATAAAATTTTAAAAAAATAATCAAATTAACTCTATAAGAAGGAGAGATTTATCAACATTTAAGAATATAGCAAAAGGAAAAAAAGACTCAGGACTAGTAATGCATGCATAAATGCCCCATTACTTACGAAGAAAGGGTGATGTACACATGAACCTTCCAGATGTGTTCTAAGAAATGATTGTGTTTACCAGGGCCATATAAATTTAATATACTAATAGTATTATTCAATTGTGTCCAATTAAACCCTATTATCTCTTTATTTTTACACCAGACTCCTTTGTTTCCATTACAAATATGCATTCTAGAAAATCTGTTTGTTAAGGATCACTTAAGTTTCAAGTAAGGCTATTTATTTACAAACTTCAAGCTGTGTACAAAATTGATAAGATAGGAAAGTAATATACTGGGCTACAAATGAGAGAAATACTCGTAGGTCCCTGATATAACTAGTGGAGATGTGTTACTACTATTTACCAAAAGGAATGAACTGTGCATTCTTTTTACTGCCTCCCTTATGTCAGCCTAGAGTAAGAGCTCCGAAAATGTGCATTCTGGGATCATGTATTGTCCATGCTATTGTACATTTGACTGATATTTTAGAGCAAAGTACAGAAAAAGGGGCAATCACATTTATACAGGACACAAGATGTAGGAGAAACCATCATACAGGATTCAAAAAAGATTATGACAGGCTGAGAAATGGGTGCAAAATAACAAGATGTGATTAAGTATGGATTCTTATAAAATCCTGCTTTAAGACTTATGGCATGAGGAAAACTTGACTTAACACATTTTTAGGGGGGAATAAGGCTGATTTTGCTGACTATACAAAAAAGGGAAATAATAGTACTGTATTATACTATATACTATATTTTAGTACTGCTGAAAAAAAAACTTACTGTTTCTTCGAATACATTTATATAGTAATTCACTAAACCCACCAAAATGTTATCTATTATACGTAGGGCGTTATGCCACTCTCTGTGAGAAATTCAAAGACTGTGTAAAGGTCTTAAAATTTACTAGGTCAAGAGGTAAAATGGTCCTATGTACCCTTCATATAATTACTGAGGATAGGGATAAGGCATAGCTATGGTTATAGGGTAGTGACAGATTAAAAAAAACACAGCCAATACTAATAGCATTTGTAATTTACTAAGATCATAGAATGAGGAGATAGTCTTCTTTAATTTTGAGATTTTAGGCTTATTACAAAGTACAGCTGCTCAGGGAAGCCCAATTCAGTGGATGAGTTAATCATATACTCACATATCCATACACACATATATTCCTGTAAAGAGAAGTCATAGTTACATACTCAGAGCTTACCTCTGACCAAAGTGAAGAGGGTGGCTGCTTCACCTTTGTATCAGTGTGAATAAAAATTCCCAAGGAAATTCTATTTACAAGTCTCAGATCCTCAGACATTCTAGCCTCTCTGATTGCCCCAGATCTTTTTTTTTTCTTTCTTTCTTTGATCACCAGTTCTTATGTAACAAAGTTGATTTCTGAATTGAGTTTTATTTTGAGGAGATTTAATCAATTAATCTGGTAATTTACTTGATTACCTGACAAAACAAAGGCCTAAGAAATTTAGATAATATCCCCATCCTTCAGTGTAATTTTTGTTGTTGTTTTGTTTTGTTTTGAGGTGACAACCCTGTAGTCAGCTGAGTTTTTTGGCAGCTCTGTTGTAATCTTGGCTAGATACACTTCATCGATCCTATTGTCTTGGACCTTGCTTTCAGGCTACTCAATACACATGCAAATTCAGTGTGCAATCACTCTGTATACCATTCTCTCTTTTCCTTTCAATTTTTGTCTACTTAGACATACTGATAGCAAAGTGCCATTGTCATGCTTTACTTATAAAATTGTGCAACTCTCCCTACAACCACTTGCATAGTATCCTTTGGCAATTGTAAATAATAATGGCTAACATATCAGTTTACATAGAGGTTATGCTTATCAGAGACCTGGAAGCCTTGAGTACTTTACATAGAATAACACTTAATCCATCAAATAAGCCTATAATGTATTCACTATTGCCATACAACATTATCTCCAAATGCTATTAAGATGGTCTCTGTTATATTCTGATCCATAGATCCTTAAATGACAGGGCTTTTTACTGGAAAAAGTAAGAGAAAGATTGTTTTTTACTAAGGGCATTGTATAGGCTTCCTGGAGAAGATGTCATATGATTTGATGGATGTCAACAATTTTCCATAAGAGAAAAAAAAGGTAAAGAGAATGAAAAAGTGAAATGCACATTCCAGGTACAGATAAGTATGAATAAGGCACCAAAGTAAGGAAATGCAAGGTGTGTTAGGAAGATATCCAGACAGTAGGCTGGAAATCAATCACAGAGGCTTTCAATGCTGTGTTGAAAACTTTAGGCTTTAGTCTGTACAAAAATAGATCATTTCAGAAATAAAATGTCTCCTCCCCTCATATGTAAAATAAAAACAAATACACTCTACTGATCACCACCACAAAGCAAATTATATCTACCCTTCCTGGAGGAGCCTCGGCCTGGCAAAATTTCCTTAGTAAATGCTAAAATCTAAAGATCTAAAAATCTTCTGACCTTCAAGCTGCTTCACTGATGAATGACTCCTGAGCAGTATGACAGGCACGACTCAGCCAGCCCAAGCACACCTTATTCACTTGTCAATGTAGTGAATGCCCAAAACCACAGTTATCATCCATATTTCTGGTAACTGGTGATACAAAGTCTATATGAACTTATATTTCTGAGGTTAGACTATATGAAAAGACTATTTTACAGTCAGGCCAGCACTTGTACTTCCATGTGAGTGTTATACTTCGTGAATAGTAACTTGCACTTGACTGGTGATGCTCTTGTCAAAACCCTGCAGAGAAAGACTTTCAAAGCCAGGTCGCAAATCACATAAGAAAGACAGTTAACTTATTTTATCCATGTATTTTGTTGCTGAGGTCAAATGGCATTAAAATTGGAATTACCTACTCACCCTTCTTAGTTCCAAATGGCTTTTGCCTATTTGGAAAAATAAAATTCATACTCAGAATATGGAGATTCACTATCTACACAGGAATAACAGCTACCATTAACCAGCAATAAATGTGTTTTGGGAACTATGGTGATAGGTGATAAGTTATATGCTCTGTTACACATCTTAAACCATGAGGTAACTTTGATTTAGGTGGGTTAAATATCAATTAATAAGTGACAAGACATAATGGAGTAGAGGAAAAACACTCTGCAACATGGAATGTAGAGTATTTAAAATGAATATTTATGTAGCAAACTAGGCAAAATTTGATGACACGAGTAAATATGTTTGGATTTAAAATCCTGACCCAACAAATGATATCTGATCCTGGGCTGGTTGTTTATAATCTCCCTTGGTTGCCTCATCTTTAAAATTATGGTAATTTTTTGTACTATACTATGGATACTTAACAAAATATTTGGTGCTGGCCTTGGCTGTTGGGTTTAGGAAGCTTCAGCTGGGAGGCTCCATATGACCCGCCCCCATCCTTTAGGAGTCCAGACTAGGCTTCCTTACACGGCAGGTCTGGAAAGAAGTCCAAGACGGAGGAAACAGAAGATTCAAGACCCCTTGGGGCCTAGGACCAGAACTTCCACAACATAATTTCACCACATTCTTTTTCTTTTATTGTTGGCACTATTACAGATGTCCCTCATTTTCCCCCTCTTTGATCCCCATCACCCAGTCATTTACCACATTGTTCTCTGTGTCCTTCGGCTACACATTTTTGCATATATGCATATATGTTGTTTGGCTAATCTCTTTTAGTACCCTCTCCCCTCACCTCTGACAGCCATCAGTCTGTTTCATGTATCCATGCCTCTGGTATTATTTTGTTCATTAGATTCCACATATGAGGGAGATCATATGGTATTTGTCTTTCTCTGACCAGCTTATTTTGTTTAGCATTAGAATCTCCAGGTCTTTTAGTCAGAGCATCTCACAAGTTCTTCGTGGATTCAAGGGGCAAAGAAGTAGACTTGACTTCTTGATGGGAAGAGTAATAGTCACATGGTTAAGGAGCATGTGTACAGAAAGAAATGAGCTTTCTTTTTAAAAAATATGTAATATACTCCAGTAATGTTAGAGAGTTGGGACCTTAGGATAAAGAGAATCTACTTCTGAAAGACTTTAGGAGAGAAGTAACAAGATGATCAAACTCACTTTAAAATGATTGCTCTGTCTAAAGTGTGGAGAATAGATGGAGAGAGAAAGTCTACATACAGACAATCCATTTGAGGTTCAGTTACAGTAACCCATTTTGGAGACAGTGGTGACCTGAGATAGACAGTGGCAATGGGACAGATGGAAGCTCTTATGAGATACAGAATCATAACCTGGCAAATATGACTGGCTCTGGGAATAATAAGTCTTGTTAACTTGTCATCTTGCTCATCACCTGAGTTAATGAATCTACAGCCAAACTAAATAAAGCCAAGGTGCTGCCAGCCATGGGTTTTAAAAGAGTATGAAAGAAACAAATTAAAGTTTGCTGAAAATGGAAAAACTCAGCTGCTGGTGACACTTATTATTGTTCATGTGTCCAGTGATACTGTGGAATGAAAGAAAATCTATTAAGAATTATTTGATAGCATCCTTTTACAATGCCTTTTCCAATTCAACTTTAATTTACATTTTATAAATTATGCAATATTTTAGAAAGTAAGTAAAAATCTTTTAGTATTCTAAAGTGCAACACTATATTTTTGGCAGCTTAGAAGTTTTGAACATAGAATTTCACATTTTCTGATTCAGTAATAAGCTTTCCAAAAGGTGAGACCTGTGGAAATGTTGAAATGAGTTATTCCATCTCCTTGTCAATTTTTTAAAAGCAATTTCCACATTAAGTACTGTTCACATACAAACCATAATGGGGATGTCTAATATGCCTGCAGTAAATGCTTAAAGTAAGTTAACATTTAATCAGGAATGTTTGTTTTAATCCTCATAGAGATATTAAAGGTAAACAATCCAATGGCAATTGAAATGGACTCTCTCTATTTGTAAGATATGTGTACTTTAAGTCTGGGAAAGAGGAAGAGGTGCCTTGTAAATACCTCATTAAAGTACACTGCAACACAGTAGTGGAACTTCTCCAAACAAGACTGACACAAGCCTTTTGAATTTGTATAGGCCTGATGTGGGCCACTCTCACATGAACGGAGGAATTTAATTACATGGCAGCTGACTCTTCCCAAGAAGCAGTGAACTTATTGTTTTGATGCATTGAAGCCACTGTGTCGAATCAAATTAGCACAGTCAATCTTTGTATAATTGTCACTGTAAAATACTAGGTGCTAAGCAGACAGTGGGCCCTGATCAGTTTGGAGTAGTTTTCTGCACACACAGGGCTGGTCTGCAGCCCTGGTTCTGTGAGACTTCAGTGCATTTATGATGATCTCCAGAAAGAGAGATCATCATATCCTCCATCATATCCTGGAGGCCAGGATAGACTCCATTCACAATATTGTTTGATTCTCTTAAAATATTGCTTTTAAAAAATGATACCAAGTATGAAATAATAAAGTAGTGCATCTTTTAACACCTTGCTCTCAATGGCAAACATGCCTCCTTAGATACTGAGAATGGGGGTAGGGGGAGTTATGAATTACATGTAAAAATTTCATTCCATCCAATTGTACTTTATGTGGACTCAGAATAGAGAGAGGGAGAGAGGTAACATTTGTATGTGTCAAGATAATATGCCAGTCCATAGGAACATCTTTCTTACTCTAATGGTTGAAAGAGACTTCATGAATGAGGTGAGGAGAGATTTTAAAATAAGTATTTAAAAGAAACCATTAAGTCATTATGAAAAATAAGAGAGCAGTTTTTATCCCATGGCATATGTTAGTCATGACAAGGGATGACATGATAAAAGACAGCTAATGGAACAGAAGAGGGAAGATAAAGATGCAATAGTAATAGGCTAGAGACAAAAAAGATTTTTTTCAAAGCAACTTTGCAAGGGCTCATAGACCCTTGGCAGGGCTTCATCGCAGTTGACCACTGAAGTGCTATAGTTGGGTAACATCCACAAGGCCAGCCAGACAGAACCCATTGACAATGAACCAATGCGCAAAAGGGGACACAAACCTGGCTTCTTGTTTTACCTCAAATTAGTTAAGGAGTCATTGGAACACAAGGCCTGATTTCCCTTTTGACATAATAGTCTTTGTGTGATGTTCAAAGACAGAGTTAGAGTTTAAGGGCAGTATCAAAACAGACAACATGATAATAATTTTAAAGGTGGTAGATGAGGAAGGAGTAGCCAAGCCATTCTGATGTTAGCTCATCTTTTCATTTATGCTCTTCTCTCCTTCGGAACTTTTCAGGTGGTCAGCCTTGTCACAGACATTTCCTACAACTTCAAAATGCGGCTTAGGGGTGGGGGAGGGGAGTCTGTTCTCTAAGACTCCTTTATCCCCCTTCCTCTGTCAACAGCATGTGGTCTGAATCCCATCATAAAAGGAAGTTATATTTAATGAGAAAGGGGGAAGAAGACAGAGATGAAGCAGGAATCACAGTGGCACAAAAACAAAAAAGGGCATTTCTTTGCTCAATATTAATTGCAAGTGTCTGCCAGTTACCTTTTAAAGACTTGTGTATGTGTCCTATGACTTTCATCTTTTTCATGTGATAGTCTACGAGGTCTGTCTGGAAAAAGTCCAGCCATTGTTAACATAATGAGAATGGTTTGTGTGACATTGATGTAACCTGGCAGGCAAGGAGAGTGGACTGGAATGCACATGCACGAACACTGACAACCTTCCTGTACTAGTCAGTGGGGGCGGTAGATGCCACTGAGTGAGCATGTGCACTGTGTGGCCATCACATTCAAAATGACTGAGGGAGTAGAGCAACAAATCTGCATCAAGTTTTGCCTTAAGCTTGAACAATCCTCCTTGGAAACTATTCAGATAATTCAGAAGGCTGCAGCTATTGACAACTGGTGACTGGTGACTTTATCAATAAGCTGGCTCATGCATCATGTCTCATGCAGAGATTTTTGGTGAAACATCAAATCACCCAGGTTACTTAGCCCCACTATAACCCAGATTTGGTGTCCTGCAACTTCTGGCTTTCCACAAAACTAAAATTTTTAAGTGCCTGCTCTACTGTAAGGAATCCCATAACTTAGACCATAGTTAAGAACATTTGACAAGATTATGTAAGAAATTATTTGACTATCAAAAAGTTTGTCTTCATTTAAGATTTTCAGTACATGGAAGAAAACACCACTTATCAGAGACAGATGTGAACTTGGAATTTTCAGAAAGTTTTAGGCTGTGGTTTCTAACCCTTGCTTCTTCCTCCTTAGTACCCTTTAGCCTAATATATATCCTTTCTGAAGGTTTTCTCAGCCCTACAGGTAAGAACCAGAAAATCTGCTGATAAGCTATTGGTCTGAAAAAAGAAGGAATTGTTTCTGGGTAGAGAGCAAAGGGAAGGAGTCTATATGGGTGACTGCCAAATAAGAGATACTGAAATATGCCCAGAACTTGGGAGCAAAGGAGTAATTACCAGGGGACAGTTAACACCACAAAACCATGGGGTTATAACCCTATAACCTGCAAATAACTATAACAACACTTGAGTGAGCTAGAAAGTAGCAATAGTATTTTGGAGTTGAAAAGAATTATAGAGTTGCCTGATATCATTTTATAGTTGAACTTCACAGCTGAAAACGAGTGCTAAAAAATGCCAAAATCTCATCTTTTGATGGATTTATCATAAAGCTAATAAAACTTAAGTTTCTCCTTTGCACAGACCCTGGTGAGTGCTGGGGGTTGTGTGATATTATCAAGTGAATGAAGAGGGGAAGGGAGGCAAAGTAGCAAACAGGAGGTATTTTTCAGAGTTTTTGGGGAAAATGCCTATAAAGATTATAGCAATAAGAGATGTGGATCTCCAAGCTTTATAAAATTTTCAGTTATTTGATTTCAAGTTCAAGATAAATATTCCATTTCAAAAATAATTTTGTATTATTAAGAGCTTCCTGCAATTTTATAAGCTTCCGGGACTCAGAAAATCTGAATCACACCTACATGTTTCATAGAGGTTCATCAGCCTTACGTGTTTTAATTGATTTAAAATGGTTCATTTTTGATGATTGCTTCAAATGTTTTAGGTGTATCCATTTCAATGAAAGAACTATATTTGTTAAGATACAGAAATATATGGCTACAGGGGTAAAAAATAGTGTTGGTGTTAATAATACGGTCATGCGTCCTTATCACCACCTGGTGGCAATATTCCTAAAATACAGAATAAAATGATTTCACCTGCTTCAATTATTTAAACAATTTTGGGGGGAGTGGCTTGCACATATAAAACAGTAATAACTTGTGTTTTACTAGTTTGTATTGTGATAGTCCTCTACTAAATCAATCATGAATTTGATAGAGTAGAATCCTGTTTTGTATTTGTCTTTGCTTTTACTTTTCATGAATAAATCTGGCCTTTTTATTAGACGTCTGGATGCCTTTAACAGAGGTTAAGTTCTAGGCAACAAGAAATACTATGCTGGATGCTTGATCAATTATCCACAACTTGAAGAAGGGAGGAAGGGATGACCTCTGTTCCTCAGGCTAAGCACACTCTTCAATACTTCTATTTTTAGAGAAAACATGTGAAAATACCAAGTTTTATCATTTATTGTTCTATTGCTGAGATGATAAGGCTTTCTTTATCTATCGAAATTTTAGAATAAAATTTAAACTTGGATATATTAAGAAGCTTGATAATCCTACATCTTATGAAAAATTAGATACTATCATTTGCGAAAAATATATCGCAGTCCTTGGTCAGTGCAATGCTGATTTCTGCATTGTTTTGTGGTAGGTTGGACACCTTTGTGAGGCTTTAACATGGATCCACTAGACTTTCTTGAGCAAAAAAGAAACTCACAGATTCTCTGTGTACTAAACAGACCGTTGGCAATAGCTAAACAGCTGTTGGCTGTATGATACATATTTGGCTAAAAACAAACCCATCTGTATTTAATGCATTATTGCCAAAGTGTAGCAACATGCTGTTTCCAGTCTGAAAACACTGGTACCCTCATGTGCGATGATCAAATTGAAAATCACACAACATGGCTCCTGCAAGTCTTGGCTATGTGAGCGGAAAGCCTAGGAGTGTGCCAGAGGATGGCAGAATTAGTTCCCAGAGGCTTCAGTTTTCAAGGCAGGGAGGATAGCAGTGGATAGGCACCAACTAGATAGTCCTTTCCCTTGGTAGATACTTTATTTTATCATACTTTTCAAAAGAATTCCTTAGTATATATTACTTCCTATAAATGTATTATGCAATCTTTACTTTTACCGATTAAAAAAGTAATGCAATTTTAATAGAATAATTGGAAAATGCAAGAAAAAGATGAAAAAAATACCCTTTATCCAACCAGAGTTTACTTGCCCATTTTTTAATAAAGTTATTATTTAATGCTTCAGGTTCTTAACATGACCAATCAGTTCATTTACTAGGATTCACTGTGCTTGGGTGACAAGAAACTAGAGAGAGGTCAGGCTACTTTCTAAGGTTATTTTTCTCCTAATTGTGCAAGCAAGAATTTGAACTTGTTTGAATTTGAACAAGGTTTGAAAGAATTTGAACTAGGTTTGTTTTATTTAGAGGGTGAGCGCTGGGGCTTTTCACCACTGTAGCACACCACCTCTCACTATGAAAATAATAATACCATTCTGAAACTACATCCCAGGGTCAATGGCCAACAGAGAACAGTTTTTATCATATTTTAGACCATTTGGGATTTTAAAAACTAGATTATGTAATAAAAACAACTGAAAGCAATAGCTTCGTTTGGTAATGAGTAAAATATTCCTGAATGTACTAAAACATATGTGTAAACAATTAGATTTGGGGTCTCCGAGCATCTATCATTCAAGGGGAAAAAAAGTGTTAGCTAATGAATTTTTTTATGTTGATTAGCATGGAATGCTAATGGAATGTTCCTCTAAATATCAGCACTTATTTTATTTGATAAACACTCAACAATTTGGGGGAATTTTTGTAGTTTTTTTTTCATGATTTGAATAATGCATAGTTTTTTCTCATAACAGGCAAATGTTCAAATCAACCTCACAGAAATCTTCACCTGGAAAGCTCTAACTAATTGAGCAGTTTTTCTCTGCCTACTGGTAGCACCCGCTTCTGCAGTAAACAGTCAACAGCTGGAGCGGTAACAGGGAATTCTCAGTGCAGCTACTGAGAGCCCCATATTTCACAGCTCAGAGACTGTAAAATAATTTTTTAGAAACGAAAGTATTTACAAAAATCTTCTTTGTTTGAGTGTAGACCCAAGAAGCTGTTGCTTTAAAGGAATATACTCTTTGCACTAATAATTAAGTTCATAGAACTGTAAAATACAAATGTAGATAATTTATAAAGTGACTGGTTTCGCAATGTCACAAACACATCAAAACAACCAAGATATATCTGGAGTATGATTTAATCTAACAATAGTTATTTGTAAAGTGTTATTTTCCCTGACTTCTCAGATAAAAGAAAGAAGGGATGGCAACACTATCTATGGAAATGTTCAACTAAATGCTGTAGAAATGCATGATACAAAGAATATATTAGTCCCACCACACTAGTGCATCCTCGAATATATACTTTTAAACATTCTGACAAAATGCCACTTCCCTGGGAAGATGTTTTAAATAATTCAAATTAACTATTAAAAAAGTTTTGATAAGTGTTTGTTTAATTCAAGTTTCTCTCTTGCTCCCAGTTGATGCGGTTTTGCTTAAAAACATTTAGAATAAATACTGCAGGGAGCTCTCAGACCTACTACTAAGTAAAATTTGAGGACAATTGGAAAAAATGGTCAAAACACACGTTCATATTAGAGCAGAATTTTTATACTCAGAAGAGAAGAGAAACAGAGAAAAATTGTGAAAGACGCAATTGAAAGAGACCAAGTGAAGCACAGGGAGTTTAGGGAAAGAGAATTGAAAGACGGAACACTTAGGAAAGTGGACACAACCAGGGGAAGAGAGAACTTGAGAGAGGTGTTCATGCTCCAGAGAAACAAACAAGGGGAGAATGAGGTGCAATTCTAGGTCTACAAAACAATCACATAAAAGAGTTGTCTTTGACCCTCCTGTGGTAACACTGCAGAAAGAAGATGGTTGTTGAGTCACACTGAGCACATACTAATTCTGCAGCCTTGGCCAATAATCTCAGAAATGTTGCTTCAAAGATAAAATAGAAATTTTAACCCTTAAACTATATGAGCTAGCATATGTAGCAATATGTAATATACTTAACACCTTTTAGATTAATAAATATTTGATTACTGATAATTTAGGCTTCACTTAACAGATTAAACACTGTCCTTCAGAGAGGTTCAAGGGTCTTAGCTTGGAAACTTGCTCATTTTGTGTGTTTTAAATGTGTAGAAAGGGAAGTCCCAGCCTGTTGTCGGTTCCCAGCTGTTGCTATCAATATTATCCTGCACTTAATTCATCTTGTCATTGTCTGAAGAAAATTAAGGCAGGTTTGCTGTGAAATCTATTCTTCTTTAGAACATAAAGAATTTCATTTGCAAAAGTCAGGGTGGTCCATAAATATCCCATAGTAGACTTCAAAGGCATGTTAATACTGTCTTGGAGACATACAGTCTAACTAGCAGTTAAGACAAACTGAAAGAGACGTGATCATGGGTCTGGAACAGCACTGTTCACTAGAAATGTAATGAAACTAACCCAGTGATACTACGTTTTCTAGTAACAATGTTTTCAATAAATAAAAGAGAAATGGGTTATATTGATTTTATAATTTGTTTTGTTTAAGCAAATATATCTAAAATATTATTGTAACACATAATCAATTAAAAGTGACAGATATTCTACTCTTTAAAAATATTTTTGTACTTAATCCTTCAAATTCTGGTGTGTATTTTAGAGTTACAGCACAGCTTAATTTGGACTCTCATCATTTTAAAGGCTGAATACCTACCAGTGTCAGTGTAGATATAGAAGAATCTAAGCAGAGAAATACTATAAAGAACCAGTGTAGACACTAAGTACCCCCCTTCCCAGTAAGCTAACCAGAGAAGCAAACCCTCTGAACTTAACCTCTCCATCAAATATTTACTCTAGCCTGGAGTATTGTATGGCTTGGCTTTACTGAGAAGAAATCAAAGTCACAAAGTATAAAATTTCTTACCTTCTTCTCAAAATGTCTCTGTAACCATATTCTCCTCACAACTTCTGAATAGCCAAGGGCTTTATCAATTCTCTCCTTCCTCACTTCTGTCGCAGAGAAGTGTTTTTTTCATTCTAAGATTGAATGCCCCTACAAGTTTCCTTCCCCTGCTTTTCAAATTGCCTCCTTCCATCAAACACTGTCTTACAGGATTTCACCTCCTACAATATGAGGTATATAGGATTTTCTTAGTGTCCCTTTCTTAAAAAAAAAAAAAAAAGGCTGTACAAAGACAATCCCCAAAACAGTTTTAGATTCACAGCAAAAGTGAGAGTAGGGTACAGAGATTTCCTATAATCCCCTGCCCCCACCTATGCTCAGCTATCAACATCAACATCCCGCACCAAAATGGCACGTTTGTGACAACTGATGATCCGACACTGACATGTCATTATCATCCAAAGTCTTACATTGTATGGAATTTGACAAGCAAGAAACCACCATAAGAAAAGTAGTTTCACTGCTCTTGAAATCTTCCATGTTCTACCTATTCATCTCTTTCATCCTCTTTTGCCTGTGGCAACCACTGATCTTAAAAAGCCTCCATGGTTTTGCTTTTTCCAGAATTTAATATAGCTGGAGTCATACAGTATGTATGTAGGCTTTTCAGATTGGCTTCTTTCACTTTGTAATATGCATCTATATTTCCTTCATGTCTTTCCATGGCTTGATAGCTCATTCCTTTTAATGCTGAATAATACTTCATTGACTGGCTGTACTCCAATTTATTTATCCAATTATGTACTGAAGAATATCTTGTTTGCTTTCAAGTGTAAAAAAAATAATGTAAATGGAGCCACTTTGAAATGGACTTGATGCTGTCAACTGCCTTGCATGTCTTATGCCTCAAACCTTTGGGATGTTAAAATAGGGTAAAATAACCTTTGTACTGGGCCTAAAGAAGCACTGTGTCTCAAAGAACTATTTGCAAAGATGTTACCAAACAGCAAGTGGGGTCCTGCTAACCACTGCCACCCTCTAGGCAAAATTCTGGAAGCAAGGATTTGGTGATAAAGGAAAGGAGTCTTTATTCAAAAGCTACACAAGTTTGAAATAACAGCTTTCCGCATGCATTAGTCACTTAAGTCTATTAATTAAGGCTAAATGCTAACTCTGGTTACAGCTTTAATCCCTTAAACCTATCAATTAGAGCTAAACTCTTTTAATGCCTGCGTTCTATCATTTCCCGTTAGTTTTTAATTATCTTATTTCTATAGGCTACCTTTACCAACTAAAACAACATAAGATATAAAAGCTATACAATTTTGGGAGAATGGTAGGCTTCTGCCTCAAAGCCAGTTCCCTCTAGACATCCAAAGAAGAATAACCCTGCACCCTCTGCCAGGCCAACCTGATCCTAGGCTGTGTCCGGAGTTTCTTCCCATCCAAAATACCATCCATTAGGATGCAGCGGCAGGTGCAGTGTGATTATGCAGGTATTAAGGAAGAGAGCCCCAGAGCCAGTCTCTACCCTCCTTTTATTTTAAATCTTCTGGCCCATAATTCCTTGTGCTCTGGACACGTTCAGCTTCTTAGCCAAACCCATGCTAGACTGTTTACCAGTGCCTTGGGAACCTCTACCTCTGGCCCTTCAGTAATCCCCAGTGTACTGACTAGATCTTTTTGTATCAAAGAGATAACAAAGAAGCAAATATTATGCCTGCCAAAATGGTGACTCCCTGACTGAAAATTAAAAAAAAAAGGAAAACATTCTTTAGAATTAGTGTCACTCTGTTAGCTCATCTGTATGAGTAGAAATGACTTCCTTCAACTGATGTAATTGTTCCTCTTCCCTTTTTCATAAATGTTCCTTACCTTTGTCTCCTAATCAGAACACTATTGGTTTTTTATCTCAAATAAATGTTTGTTGCCTCTCACTTTGGCCTTCTATTCTGTGGAAGAAAAGGGGCCACATATTAACCTGACAAGCTCAAGAGAAGCCAATGAAGCAGCCTTACAAACTAAAAGATCTAAAGAAACCACAAAGGATAGTCTAAAATTAAAACTTACTAACTAAAAGCTGTTCATGGTGGGTAGTCATGTCCTAGGCCAGTATTTTTCTCTAGCAAAGGTCAATTTTGACCTTAACTAAGCCTGTCTATTGTCTTTTTGCATCTATGATAACATACCTTTGGAATGTCATAGTAACTTCCCACATTCCCAAGCCCCTTGGGCACAAGCCGAGACCACAGATACCCTCTTTGTTACCGTTATCATGTTAATGTTGACTGAGAACTATGCCTTGCCCACCTGTGTAAAAGAAGTTGTGTCTCTCGTTTTATTTTTTATCCGGTCCCAGAGGTTTTCCCTCGTTGTGCTTTCTCCTGCCTCCCTAATCTATCATCAATAGCCTTCACGTAACTCCCTTACGGCTCCTCCTTTGACTCTAATGTATAAAATAAGGTGAAAACTTTGATTCTTTGGAGTATTTCTCAATTCGTTGAGATTTTGCTTCCTGGCAATTGTTGTCAGTTTGGCTCAAATAAACTCACTAAAATTTCTCTACAGGTTTGGATGTTTCTTACACTGACAATTTTTACATTAACACAAACTTGGGCAAGCATAAATATAACTGCTATAATATTGGCATAAAAGTTTTTGTGTAGACATAAGATTTTAACTCATTTGTATAAATGCCAAGAAGTAAAATTATTGAATTGTATAACAGTATGTTTATTTTTTTAAATAAATTTCCAAACTGTCTTCCAACATGGCTGTACCATTTGCATTCCCACCAGTGATGAATGAGAGCTCATTTTGCTCCACGTCTTTGCCAGCATTTTGGTTTGTCAGTGTTTCTCTCTCTCTCTCTCTCTCTTTTTTTTTTTTGCCATTCTAATAGGTTTGTAGTGGTTTCTCATTGTTGTTTTAATACAAAATTCCCTAATGACATATACTGCTGAGCATCTTTTCAAATTACTTGGCTTACTTGTCACTAGTATATGTTCTTTGGTGAGGTGTCTGTTCAGAGGTTGTTTGTTTTCTTATTGTTGAGTTTTAAGAGTTCTTTGTCTCCTTTGGATAACAGCCCTTTATCAGATACAGGCATGCCTCACTGCATTGTACTTTGCTTTATTGCACTTCACAGATATCAATAGCCATTGAACTGTTTACAGTATTTATTCATTGTCATGCACAAAGGCATAGTTTAAGGTGATGCATCAGTTCAAGTTTAGGGAAAACTGTCACCCCAAATTGATATTTGCCCTTCCCCTTTGGATGTCCTTTATGTTGGTGCAGACTTTAAAGAGTATTATTCTAACTGGTCTGCTTAATGTTTTAATTAATTATTCAATTACATAGTATAGTTCCCAGGAATAACTTAGATTATCTTCAGGGATTTACTTAGGCCTTGTTCCTGATGGAAACACCACAAAGATGCAAGGCTAGCATTGCTAGTATTTACTTTACTTATCAAGCATGTAAAGAGCACAACTATGCGTGTGGCACTTTGTATACACATGAGTTTTTACAAAATAGATACTATTATCTTAATTCCCTTTTAATAGGCGGGATAACTGAGGCACATGGAAACTAAGAAACACATAAAAGCCATACAGTTAAGAAAGCACCTAACACTGAAAACTCAAGCAGTCTGGCCTCAGAACCTAGGCCTTTAACTACCAGGTTACACTGTTTCTCTAGGGGTGGGATACGTGAATACACATTTAGGAAGGCTCAATTTTCTTGAATTGGCCTTTTTGTCATCTATTTGTTGATGCCTAAAAGTCCAGGTCAGAGCCTAATCCCTTTAGTGAAACACAATGCTCTCTTTTCAAATGCAAATATAACCTTATCTGTCCTTTATACCTTAGTACAAATTGATTTAGCAAGACATTTTGTGACAGCAGATTTTGATGATGGGAGTGTCCAAGGAGACAGATTATGAAGTAGGAGCTTTTGTAACAGAGAAGAGTTTGGAGGGGAAGGCAGACTGAGGTGGTGACTGGCATCTCAGGCTTGTCTGGATTGGCTGTGTAGATTGAGGGGAAGTATTTCATTTTGCCTTAGTGTACTAGAGATTTCAATATTTTTATCTAAGTAAGAAGGTCGAAACAGACCTAAATTTGCTGTAGAACAGGAAAAACAGACCATTTCAACCTAAGGGGAAAATCCTCTAGGATACTGTGGCATCATTACAAGGTAATCCTTGAATTTATATATTCACTAAGCATCACCTTCGAAATGAATAATAGTAAATAAATAGTACAACACTATTTCTAAAAACTCATAAATTCTAAAGTATACTTTTATTTAGAAATAAATTCATGGTATTTTTGTCATTATAGATTTTCTCAAGCAACTTAGATGGCAAAGAGGTTGCATCTTTATTTTTCAAGATTTTATTTATTTTATTTTTAGAGAGCGGGGAATGGGGGGAGAAAGAGAGGGAGAGAAACATCTTGATGTGAGAGAGAAACACCGAGTGGTTGCCTCTCACACGCACCCCAACTGGGGACCACACCTGCAACCCAGGCCTGTGGCCTTTCACTTTGCAGTTAGACATCCAAACAACTGAGCTACATTGGTCAGGAAAGAGGCTACATCTTTAAAAATCATGTTTGAATTATGAAGCACGGGTATACAGAATAAATCTGGAATCAAGTGGAACAAGTCTGGTATTCCTTTATTTGTCTTACTTACTTATGTAAATGATGATGCTAAACTCAGGATAACATCTCTTCATTGGCATCACATTTGGAGTTAACAGATAGAAACTGGACCTAGGAAACGAAGGGCAGGGGTCTCTGGGTCAGCCCCCTAAGTAGTGCACGCAGCCAAGTGGATGTGTGTATGTGTATTGTTGAGCTGTACTGCTACTACACATAGCAACACAAACTTTTCTTGCACTCTTACATTTGCCTCTCTAATTCAGAAATTAAAACATTCGTAATGCCTAACAAATCAAGCTGTGGTTTTCTGACAATTATATCTAGATAAAGTAACAAGATCAATGAAGACGCTTTCATTGAAATACCCATTGGGCCATAGACATCAGCAGCATTTGGGATCAAATCAGGCTATTAAACCACAGGCCAGAGAGTCTGTGATTTGCATGAGTAATTAGAAATGATTAATAGAATGCCTTGCTTAATTAAACTTATCTCATAAGGGCACTTGAAAATGCCTAAGAGGTTGACAGTTCAGAACCATTCTCAATATGTTGGGTATAATAGTTTTGCCTCTAATGAAGGATTTTTTGACTATTTAAAATAGATGTAATGGCACACGCCACACTGTCTTAGAAATTTAAGATGTGTGTGAAATTTAAGAATTCTGTAGAAAAGTGTAGAAAACAAAAAAAAGTATGTTTCAGGGAATATTATATCAAAGAAAGGAATGTAGGTTGTTTCGGTGAGGCTAGCTACTAATTAAGATGACTAGTTCTTTAATATAGGAAAAGACATATTTAAGAAAAATATTACTGTTTTAGTCAGTTTGGGGTGCTATAACAAAATAGCATAGACTGGTGGCTTCAAGAAATGTTTATTTCCCATCCATCTAGATACTAAGTATAAGATTGAGGAGTTGGCAGATTCAGTGTCTAATAGCAGACCTCTTCTGGATTTGTAGGTGGCTGCCTTCTAAGCGTAACCTTCCACCTTACAGAGAGGGACATCTGGTATTTCTTCCTCTTTTCATAAGGGTATTAATCCCTTAACTGAAGTTCTATCCTCAGGACCTTACTTACCTAAAGCAATTACCCCCTCCAGGTCCCAACTCTAAATACCACCACATTAAAGGATTATGACTTCAGCATATAAATTGAGGGGGGAGGGGTACAACCATTCAATCCATTGCTAATCAGTTAAATGTTTATTTAGTTCTTAGTTCAACAGTTTGGAAGAAGCACGAGACAAAATCTGTTAAGTACCTGCTTGGGTACCAAGTGATATGGTGGAAATTACCATAAATATGAAACAGAACAAAAGTTATGGTCAAACTTAAAGGGCATATAATACAATAAGAACAATACTTTTGAAAACTGCAAACTTATATGTCAACTAACTTAGTGATGATTTTTGCAGTCAGGGAAGATGAGCTCAGAGCAAAAATATGAGGTAAAAGGCACTGGAAGACAGAATCTGATTACAAACAATCTGTTAATTGTTAACAGGCCCAATATTTTGCCAATATTTCTTATATTCACTGGCAGCATTCTTTATTGTCTTTCAGAGCAACCACTTCTTTATTCTACTGTTTTCTGGAAGTTCTCACTTCTTCCCTACTTTTTGAATTAGGGAAGGTAATTAAAACAGTAGAAGTTAACAAAAAACTATGGTACATTTACACAATGGAATACAATGCAGCAGAAAGAAAGAAGGAGCTCCTACCTTTCATGACAACATGAATGGAACTGGAAAGTGTTATGCTAAGTGAAATAAGCCAAGCAGTGAAAGACAAATACCATATGACCTTGCCTGTAAGTAGAATCTAATTAACAAAAGAAACTGGCAAGCAAAATATAGCCAGATACATTGAAATCTAGATCAAACTGACAGTAACCAGAGGGGAGGGGAGAGGGAAAGAAGGAAAAGGGACATAAACGAACATGAATGAGGGACCCATGGACGGAGCTAAGGGGAGTAGGATTGAGGGAGGGAGTTGGGCAGGGGTACGGCTAAAGAAAGTGATGTTGAGAAAATGGAGACAACTGTATTTGAACACCAATAAAAAAAGAAAAAAATTACTTTCCCTACTTCTTATCTAGGTAAATGCCTCATAATTCCAGATATTTTTGATGGTCCTAATAGTCACTAGAATACAAAATACATATTTAATCTTACGTGCATAACATCAGTTTCAAATAAAAATAACAAATTGTCAAAAAATACTTTCCATAACTATTTTTATCATTTTTAAGTATGTTTTATTGATTATGGTATTACAATTGTCCTTTTTTTTTCTTTCCTTTATTCCCCTTCACACTGCATCCACACTTCCATCAACATTCCCCCACATTAGTTCATGTCCATGGGTTGTACATATAAGTTTTTTGGCTTCTACATTTCCTATACTATTTATACTATTCTTAACCTCCCGTCTATTTTGTAACTACTATTTACGCTTCTTATTCCCTGTACCATTTCCCCCATTCTCCCTCCTCCTCCTCCCTGCTGATGACTCTCCATGTGATCTCCATTTCTGTGGTTCTGTACTTATTCTAGTTGTTTGCTTAGTGTGTTTTTGTTTGTTGTTTTTCTTTTAGGTTCAGTTGTTGATAGTTGTGAGTTTGTTGTCATTATGCTGTTCATATTTTTAATCTTTTTCTTATATAAGTCCCTTTAACATTTCATAAAATAAGGACTTGGTGATGATGAACTCTTTTAACTTGACCTTATCTAGGAAGCACTTTATCTGCCCTTCCATTCTAAATGATAGCTTTGTTGGATAGAGTAATCTTGGATGTAGGTCCTTGCCTTTCATGACTTTGAATACTCCTTTCCAGCCCCTTCTTGCCTGTAAGGTTTCTTTTGAGAAATCAGCTGACAGTCTTATGGGAATTCCTTTGTAGGTAACTATCTCCTTTTTCTTGCTGCTTTTAAGATTCTCTCCCTCTCTTTAATCTTAGGTAATATAATTATGATGTGCTTTGGTGTGTGCCTCCTTAGGTCTAACTTCTTTGGGACTCTCTGAGCTTCCTGGACTTCCTGAAAGTCTATTTCCTTTGCTGGATTGGAGAAGTTCTTCATTATTTGTTCAAATACATTCTCAGTTTCTTGTTCTTCCTCTTCTCCTTCTGGCACCCCTATAATTCAGATATTGGAACAATTGAAGTTGTCTCAGAGGTTCCTAAGCCTCTCCTCATGTTTTTGAATTCTTGTTTCTTCATTCTGTCCTGGTTAAATGTTAATATCTTCCTTCTGTTCCAAATCAATGATTTGAGTCCTGGTTTCCTTCCCTTCACTGTTGGTTGCTATATATTTTTCTGTATTTCACTTTGCATAGCCTGCACTTTTTCCTGTATTTTACATCCATATTCCACTATTTCTATGAATATCCTGATTACCAGTGTTTTGAACTCTGCATCTGATGGGTTGTCTATCTCCTCATCACTTTGTCCTTTTTCTAGAGTTTTGATCTGTTTTTTTTTTTTCATTCTGGCCATATTTCTTTGTCTTGGCACACCTGTTATATTGTAAGGGGTGGAGCCTTAGGTATTCACCAGGGCAGGCAATCCACTTTGCTGTGTTGTGGCACAGTCTGGTTGAATATTTCTTCTTTAACTCCTTGGTTGTTAGACTTCCATAGAGTTCAGTTTTCTGGCAGTCCTCGTTGTTTTTGTTGTTAAATTTGTTGTTGTCCTTCTTTTGTATGTTTGAGGAGGCAAAGTGTATGTACCTATGACTGCATCTTGGCTGGAAGTCCCATCTTTTTTTTTTATTTTCAATTACCGTTGGCATACATTATTATATTAGTTTCAGGTGCATACCTCAGTAATTATACATTACATAATTTACTAAATGATTGTACTTCTTAATCCCTTCACCTTTTGTACCCATTCCCTCAACACTCTTCCCACCTGGCAAACACCAAAACGTGGTCCGTATCTATAAGTCTGTTTCTGTTCTGCTTGTTGGTTTACTTTGTTTTTTAGATTCAGTTGTTGACATATATGTATTTATTGCCATTTTATTCTTTATTCCCCTCCACCTTCTTTTTATGGTCTGGGAAACTCTGAATCTATCCTTTGATTCTAAATGATAGTTTAGTTGGGTAGAGGAATTTAGCTGTAGGTCCTTGTTCTTCATCACTTTCAATATCTCTTGCCAATCCCTTCTCTCCTGCAAAGTTTCTGTTGATAAATCAGCACAGTCTTAGGAGTGCTCCCTTGTAGGTAACTATCTATTTTTCTCTTGCTGATTTATGATTTTGTCTTTGACTTTAATCTTTTGCATTTTAATTGTGCTGTCTGGGATTCTGTTCTTTCTGGATTTGTATATCTATTTCCTTCTCCAAGTTAGGTACATTTTCTATCATTAATTTTTCAAGTAGGTTTTTAATTACTCATTTTTTTTCTCTTCTCCTTTTGGCACACCTATGAGGGAAATATTGGTATGCTGAAGTTGTTCCAGAGGCTTCTTGTACCATCCTCAATTTTTTGGATTCTTTTTTCTTCATGTTGTTTTAATTGGGTATGTTTTGCTTCCTTATATTCCAAATCACTGATTTGATTCTTGATCTCATCTACTCTATTGTTGACTCCCTGTAAATTATTCTTCATTCCAATTAGTGTATCCTTCATCTCTGTTTGTTTGTTTTCCTATGCTGTTAAGGTCCTCACTAAGTTCCTTGAGCATCCTTAAAATTTGTGATTTGAACTGTGTATCAAATAAATTGCTTGTCTCCATTTTATTTAGTTCTTTTTTGGAGTTTCATTGTATTCTTTCAATTGAGACATGTTTCTTTGTCTCCTCATTTTGGCAGCCTCCCTGTGTGTGTTTCTATGTATTAAGTAGGGCTGCTATGTCCCCTGAGCTTGGTAGAGTGGAGTAATGCAGTGGGTGTCCTATAGAAGCCTTTGTCTCACTCAGCCACAATCCCTGTTGGTTTTTGCAGCCAGAAGCTATGGGAACTTTTCTTTCTGGCACTGGTACTCTAGGCTGGGGGGCTTGATGTAGGACTGGGACACCTTGCTCTTCATGGTGGACCTCTGCAGCTGAGATATTCCTTCTGATTTTTATCCACCACATGTAGGTGTGGGACCAGCCCATTATGAGTCTCTGCCCCTCCTACCAGTCTTGATGTGGCTTCTTTAATTCCATAGTTGTAGGAGTTCCATTCAGCTCAATCTTGGGTGGTTCTGAATAATGGTTGTTCTGTTGTTTTAGTTGTAATTTTGACGTGGTTGTGGGAGCAGGTGGGCACTGTGTTTACCTACACCATCACCTTCCCCATAACTATTTTTAATAAATGCTTTTTGGCATATCTATGGGCGTATTGAGGGGAGAACTGGATAAATGAGCACTGAGAGCCACCACAGTCTTCTAAAATAGGAATGATGATAAGATTACTCGTGAAATTGTTTGCTTATACATTTAATACAATGGCTGATTGCACACACTGCTCAGATACATTATTCTATACTGTACCTGAATCTGAGGACTAGAAAAATCTCTTAGCAAACAGTAAATTATTGCTCTAGCATGTGGCAATTTGGAGCTCAAGAGTAACCCTAATACAGCTAGTCATCTGTGCCCTTAAGTGATGAAACTCAACCGCTTAGTAAAGGTAAATTATTTGTCACATGTAAGGTAGCAGCTTTTACTTCTATTTCAGAAAGGCATGCTACTTCAGAGGTTATTTTTTCATAACAAGAACAGAATACAACAGTCAGTAAAACAAATCATTTGGATAAAAGCAAGGTGTGTATTCAGATCTAAAGTTTTATTGTTAATCTAAACAACTAATGTGCTGAGAGTTGTCACTCAAATGAGTCATGAAGTGTGTTTTGAAAAGGAGACATGTACATTGGGTTTAATTAATCCATTTTTGTCATGACTGGTACCAGTTTCCAGCTCTGAGTCTTCTCTTTCTCTTCTGCCCACGCAAATATGACTTTAAAAATGCACTTGAACTCCACAAATATTAAAAGGCAAGTATACCTTAAATGTCTTTATGTAAAGGTATATAAAGGCATAACTCCTGATCTTAAGAAGTTTTAAAATTTTATTTGAGAAGATAAGACAGAACACAGTAAATATGAGCAAGGAGGCTAAATATGATGATTACTGGAAGAAGAGACATTTAGTCTAAAAATTGTGGTGTTTTTGTGCATTGTTCTACAGGGTGCACGTTCTATAAATATTAATCTCTGTCCATATATATTACAATTATGCATTTCTAAGCCTAACAGGCTTGCTAGAGGTCTCTAAGGGGTTTATAAAACTGCCCAAAGCCTCTGGACATGGCTTTTGGGTTAAGATCCCTTAAGACTATGTCTTTTTCAGTTTTGTATCACTTGTTGTACTAGTATGTACTAGGGGCCCAATAAATTCTTGCTTAGGGCAGTTGAGATAAGTTGAAAATAGTTGAATGAATTATTGTTTAGAACCGGCTATTTCTCCACCAAGCATGGGCATACTGTAGACTTTGCACGTGCTCATAGATATGTGGGGGGAGGGGGAATGGATCATTGGGCTCAAATGTTGAGGACCTCATTATGGAAGGGTAGTGTACATTTGTAGGGGAAATAATATAGATTGTGGTTCCAAAGACTCCTTTTAAAAATAGTTTATTTTCACTGTACTTTTTTTCCCATTAAAATATTGCCATTTCAAATATTATCTCTCCTGACTTTCACAACAGATTGGGGATATAGACATTATCTCATATTATAGGTGAAGGAATTGAGTTCTGTGGAATTATATTATTTGCCCAATGTGACAAAGTTTAACAGTAAATTACAGCCCAGTATTCTGATTCTGCCTAATCACCAGCCAATCACCCCACCAAAGCCATACTTTTCAGCCAATCACCACCACCAAAGCCATACTTTTACCTTTCAGTGTAACTTGAGGTGGATTTTTCTGGATGCAGTGGCATATCAGTGGACAATGCCCATGGGCCACTCAGAGAAGAACAATAACTACCACTCATGAACAATATGATGGCAGGCAGTGGGAGGACACAGACCTATAATACTTAATAGTTGAAACTTTCCAGGGGGATACCTGGAGGAAAGGTCTTCTAGAATTACTCCCAGTGAGTCCATATACATCATATTATAATGAAAACATAAATAACATGTTTCCCCCACCTTGAGAAGTTAATTCTTTAAACAGGAATTTTTATAATATGTTTGTTTTAAGTATGTGAAATTGATGTCTTTTCAACCACATGCTTTCCATGAACTTAGAAAGCTTGCTGAATTGTTTAGCTTTACAACTCTTCTTTGAGAGAAATCTCATTCTTATTATACAGTGTTGGGCAAAAGTACATTTACAGTTATTCATATGGAAAGTAATACAATAATTAATAAATAAGAATACAATAATAAACTTTGTGTTTTGCATACTCATGACTGTAACTCTACTTTTGCTCTACCCTGTATAGACAGGAAATTGATACATTGTCAAATTAATGACTAGAAAATTCTTAACAACTTAGTACTTGCCCAGGATTCAAAGACAGATACCCCAATTCTCTTATTTCATAGCCTATGGCATGCTGCTCTAGAATCTGACTGTTCTATCCCCCCTGGCTTTTGGGTGGAGAATAATATGGACCTCAGTGAGCATAGTTTTTCTAACTGATAAAAAGAATTATAGATAAAGCATACAGAAAAAAAAGGAAAAATAATCAGCCATAGCTGGGTATGGAATGTTTTGACAAAGTTACCCTGAACCAAACATATGAAACTTACTATTTCATACTTAAATGTTCCATCAAGAGAAAGGGGAATTTCAATACTGATTTTTCCCAAAGTGAAGTTCTGTTCCCAAATGAATAATTCTGAAGAAGGCAGTGAAGTAAAAGTTTATTTTCCATCTTTTCAAAATAAGAAATAAATACATCTTCAAATGTGTAACGAAACAATAGGTCTAAGGCCTACATTTTGAGTGCAAAGAATGCCATCACCAAATATGAGGCAATTGGCCTTAATTGGCTGTGCTATATTTTCCACCTGAATCAGTGTATTCTTTCTCCCAAAAGTCACATAACAAGAATGAGATGGAGGTGATTAGAACAGGAAAAGAAGAAAATGACTACTAGAGGATTCAGGCAATGTCCTATGCCTCACTTTCCCCATTTGTAAACTAGGGCTAATTATTTTTATTTATTAATGAAGTACAGTCTAGATAGACAAACTCCTTTTTTTTTGACAAATTCCTTTAATATATTTCAGTAAAGTGGTATCTATTCCACTTAGAAGTTTTTAAAGAAACTTTTGTTTTTTCCCTTGTCTCTGATTTCCCAGAACTGGCCTTTGATAAAATGACTGTGAACTTAAAAACAGCCAACCCTAGCAAAGAGATAAAATTACCCCATGTGACCACTGGCTACAAAGCCCAGTTGAATGCTAATTGGTGGTTCTAACCTCTGCCAGACTTACCTATATAGAGCATCTTACAGTTGATTGAGGAATGGACTCAAATCCAAAGTCCAGGGTCCTACTACGGGCTTTTTTACTGAGTTTGTTTGGTTTTAGCAATTAACTTAACTTTCTGAGCTTGACCTCTCATTTGGGGCCATAGCTTTTGCCTTGCCTGCTTCACAGGGTTGCTAAGAGGATCAAATAAAACGATATATGAGAGTGTGGAAAGTTAAAGTGCTAAAATACTTCCAGCCAAGATGGAGGCATAGGTAGATACACTATACCCCCTTGCATAATCAAAAGAAGGACAACAACAGATTAAAAAAAAAAAAAAGAAAACCAGAACTGACAGAAAATTCAACTGTATGGAAGTCCTACCACCAGGGAGTTAAAGAAGAAACATTCATCCAGATTGGTAGGAGGGGCAGAGACAAGCAGCTGGGCAGAGATGACTCGGGGTAAGGTGGCAGCTGGTTGACTGTGTGAGGCAGCAGCTGGCAGACCAGATAGTCCCACATTTGCATGTGGATAAACCAGAAGGAAAAACTGCAAGGTGAGACAGACCATGCAACCCAGGGTTCCAGTACAAGGAAATAAAGCCTTCAAACCTCTGACTGAAAAAGCCTGTGAGGGCTACAGCAGTGGGAGAAACTCCCTGCCTCACAGGACAGTTCATTGGACAGAGCCAGGGGGTAGTAGAATGTACATAAAACCACCCACCCGAGAATCAGCACCAGAAGGGCCCAGTTTTCTTGTGGGTAGCATTGGAAGTGACTGAATGCTGGCAGAGAGTTTAACAAGTGACATTGTTCCCCCTCAAACCCCTCCCCCACAAAAAGCTGCACAACTCAGCAATGTGGGTTGCCCCACCCTGATGAATACCTATCCTACCCCTTACTATGCAACAGGAGCTCTGGGACAAAAAAAAAAAAAAAAAAGAAGGCTCAAATGAAAGAACAGATTAAAGCTCCAGAAAAGATACAACTAAGCGATGAAGATATAGCCAAACTATTGGATGCACAGTACTAAACAATGGTAATCAGGATATTCACAGAAATGGTAGAGTATGTTTGCAAAATAGAGGAAAAAGTGACAGCTATAAAAAGTGAAATAATGGACAATCCAGAGGGAACCAGCAGGGAAGGGAAGGAAACCAGGACTCAAATCATTGATTTGGAGCAGAAGGAAGAAATAAACATTCAACCAGAACAGAATGAAGAAACAAGAATTCAGAAAAATGAGGAGAGGCTTAGGAACCTCTGAGACAACTTTAAATGTTCCAATATCCAAATCATAAGGATACTGGAAGGAGAAAAGGAAGAGCAAGAAACTGAAAACTTATTTGAAAACATAATGAAGGAGAACTTCCCCAACCTGGCAAAGGAAATAGACTTCCAGGAAGTCCAGGAAGCTCAGAGAGTCCCAAAGAAGTTGGACCCAAGGAGGAACACACCAAGGTACATTGTAATTACATTACCAAAGATTAAAATGAAGGAGAGAATTCTAGAAGCAGCAAGAGATAAGGAGACAGTAACCTACAAAGGAGTTTCCATCAGACTGTCAGCTGATTTCTCAAAGGAGACCTTGCAGACAAGAAGGGGCTGGAAAGAAGTATTCAAAGTCATGAAAGGCAAGGACCTACATCCAAGATTACTCTATCCAACAAAGCTATCATTTAGAATGGAAGGGCAGATAAAGTGCTTCCCAGATAAGGTCAAGTTAAAGGA
>CM052539.1:104775127-104790456 GCA_028533065.1 Trachops cirrhosus | reverse complement strand
TGAAAAGTCTCTGGCATCTGTTCTTGCGGTTGCTAAATGCAACACGCCCCAACCGGGTACTGAACCCACAACTCAGGCATGTGCTCTGACCAGGAATCTAACTGGAGACATTTAGCTTTGCAGAAGGATGCCCATTCAATTGAGCCACACCAGTCCTGATGGTTCTTTTTTCCATTTTTAAAGAGACTTAGAGTTTATACCACAGACAACAAGAACCTGTGTGGTCTCTTTTCTGCTTAACTCTCCAAACCCATCTGTTGCGGATGTTCTCATTCATCAACTCCTGCTAAAATGGCCTCTTGTTGTCCTCAGATATGTCAGGCTTATTTGCACCTTAAGGTATTTGCACACATTGCTTTTCCTTTCTAGAATGTTCTTCTTCCAGATATTTACATGGCTTAACCCTTATATTCTTGTGTGTGACAAACCTTTCGCCTATCAGAATCTTTTCTGCTTTGTCTTTCTAGCACTGATCATTACCTAAAATTATATTCTATCTATATCATTTTTCTTGTTAATTTTCTGTTTCCCTAACTATGATGTAAGCTCCACAAAGGCCATCTTTTGCTATTGTGTCTCCAGAGCCTAAAGCAGTGCTGAGAGTCTGATGCTTAGAGTAGTGAGCACACATGCAGCCACATACACAAACAAGACGTGTAGATGACATAAATGAATGCTAGACTCTGCTATGTGTTTTCACATAAAACTGAGATGTAGCTACATGTGAATGTAGGGACCTAGTGCTAGGAAAACAAGCTTTCTCTGTGGACCTGCTTTGATGTAGTTTTAAGCTTATTTAATTCAATAAGCACTGAACACCTCTACAAGGGCAGCCCAGCACCACAATGAGATACTGGCTTCAGTCTGAACTGTGAGTTCTCAAGAAGTCAACCTAGGATTAACAGTCCATTGCTGTTTCCCTGACAGTTCTCTTTACCTACAAACCACCCAATCTCTTAATTCCCAAATTATGAAACATTCAGATTGCCACAGGGGACACCAAGTCACCAAGAGACTACTTTCTTAGTAATTCAGTATTAATGAACCATTTACTTTGAGTGATATTTTAAGAGTAGGAATTTCTACTTCTCTGACCAGGCTCTTTCTATAAATGAATTGCAACCCCAGGCACCTTGTAGACAATGGATTTAATCAGTCCTCAAACAGAGTTCTCCTTTTAGCCAAGGGTACAGTGAAGTTCATTTGCAATTTGACTCTACCAAACAGTTTGTGAGTTGCCTTTACATCATCCTGAGCTTTTGTCCCAGTCTTCCAGGCTATATAAATGGAAATTTCTTTCTTTCTTCCTAATAGGTGGCTTTTTACCCTAGTTCATAAGGTCATTATCATATACATTTAGGTCAAGAGAAAATTTTTAGAACAACATGAATGCCTCATGCACTTGATACAGTACACTTATTTTCAGTGAATTTCAATAAGATCTGTGTTTTCAATGTGTGCTTAACAAATACTTTCATTGGGGTTTTAAGTTGCTGACCCTGGCTTGCATGTAATTCACCTAGGAAAAAATTGAAACAAGGAATGCTTTGATTTATACAATACAACTGGGAGTGGGGGAGCAGTTCAAAAGCTAATTTCCTACTTCAGTGTCAGAATCCATTGAATTTATCTGCAGATTATTTCTTCTCCATTTTTCTTTCATTCACACGTGTCTGAACTGTTACCTGGGTTTATTTGATACACTGATGAAGTACTTTATGGGGCCCAACCATCTGTGCCTTTTTCTTCCTCACATGCATAAAACCATAATCCATATACATAAATTCATAATCCATGTGCACTGCTTATAACTCTATTAAGATAATGAATTTTCCAGTGCAATTAAACTATGAATAAAGAGATGATTGCATTATCAAACTGCATCATAAATACTTGGGCCCTCAAAGCTATATAACTGGTGAGAAATTGAGACTAAGTTGTATTTTGAAATAAGGGTGCTCAGCATACTAGCCATCAGAGAGATGCAAGTTAAAACCACAGTGAGATGCCACCTCACACCCATCAGAATGGCCACCATAACCAAATCAACAAACAAGTGCTGGCGAGGATATGGAGAAAAGGGAACCCTAGTGCACTGTTGGTGGGAATGCAGGCAGGTGCAGCCACTGTGGAAGACAGTATGGAATTTCCTCCAAAAACTAAAAATGGAACTGCCCTTTGACCCCACAATTCCACTGCAGGGATTATACCCTAAGAATCCTGAAACACCAATTCAAAAGAACCTAAGCACCCCAATGTTCATAGCAGTGTTATTTACAATACCCAAGTGCTGGAAACAGCCTAAGTGCCCATCAGTAAATGAGTAGATAAAAAAACTGTGCTATATTTACACAATGGAATACTATGCAACAGAAAGAAAGAAGAAACTCCTACCCTTTGTGACAGCATGGATGGAACTAAAGAGTATTATGCTAAGTGAAATAAGCCAAGCAGTCAAAGACAAATATCATATGATCTCACCTACAAGTGGAAACTAATAAACAAAATAAACAAGCAAACAAAATAGAACCAGAGACGTGGAAATAAATAACAAACTGATAGTGATCAGAGGGGAGGGTGGAGGGAGATAACAGGGAAAGAAGGGGAAGGTCAAGTCAAGGAATGTGTATGGAGGGGGTGGGAGGAGGATTGAATGTGGGAGATGGGGGGAGGGTAGGGCAAGGCAGGGAAGAGTAATGGGGGAAAAATGGGGACAACTGTAATTGAACAACAACAACACCAACAAAAAAGAAATACCTTAAAGTAAACCTAAAAGAATAGCATAAAGCCACAAACTGTTTTCTCTAGTTATCTACAATCTACTTATCCAAAATCAGGATATAGAGGAGTTTGATATATTTATAAAATATTACTTGCTCTCCGTGCTATTTGAAACAAACAAACAAAAAACATTCAGATACATATGGATCCCTTGCCACCTGCACATGCTATATGAATTCTCATTATCTAAATCCAGGAATTAAATAGAGTTGCTTAGTGAAAAATGCTTGCACTGTGGCTTTGTCAACTTTTGAAATGAGACTTTATTATGGGACTAAGGTAGTAAGAACTATTTGTGTTTATAGGATCCTAGTAGGCACATGCCAAGTTCTACAGAGAAGTAGCAAAGTCATTGAGGGTATTGTTGGCACTAGTGATTAAGTTGCTCTGTGCCGTCCTAACGACTGATGCAAGATCTCTTAGTAAATTTTTTATAATCATCACACAAAGACCGCCCTGATCATTCAGTCATCAGAACTCTCCGTGAAGGATACAGTGGGTCATATTGTTCCCATTCCCCAGGGCTGTATTTCAGCTCCTCTGAAAGCCAACTGCTATTGATTAGGTCAGTTTAATAAAACCTGGATTTCACAATAGAAAGGAGCACAGAGTTGTATAGTTTAAGTTGAGTTGTAGCAATTCAAATATCTCAAATGGTCATAGGATTCTTTTAATTATTTCTAAAATTCTCTGTCATAGCCTTGGTACTTATATAAGAGATCAAGGTGGATAGAAACTACCCAGGCACTAGAAGACATAGCATTTTCATAGGGCTTAGTTTAGTGTCTTCTACAGACCAGATATTCAAATACTTATTGGGTAACAATAAATTTATTCATAAAGGTATATTTTAAAAAGCAGGTCTATTTTTATTTTTTTAAGGAAATTCCATACTGTTTTCCACAGTGGCTGCACCAGTCTGCATTCCCACCAATAGTGCACTAGGGTTCCCTTTTCTCCACATCCTTACCAGCACTTGCTGTTTGTTGATTTATTAATGATAGCCACTCTGACTAGTGTGAGGTGGTATCTCATTGTGGTTTTAATTTGCATCTTTCTGATGGCTAGAAATGTTGAACATCTTTTCATATGTCTGTGGAACCTCTCTATGTCTTCCTTGGAGAAGTATCTATTCAGGTCCTTTGCCTATTTTTAAATTGGATTGTTTGTCTTCCTGGTATAGAGTCAGATGAGTTATTCATATATTTTGGAAATCAAATCATTGTTGATATATCATTGGCAAATATATTCTCCCATACATTCAGTTCCCTTTCATTTTGATGATTTCTTTAGCCATGCAGAAGCTTTTTAATTTGATGTAGTCCCATTTGTTTATTTTTTCCTTTATTTCCCTTGCCTTAAGAGATATATAGGCAAAAAATATTGCTATGTGGGAGGTCCAAAATTTTACTGCCTATGTTTTCCTCTAGGACTTTTATGGTGTTACAACTTATATTTAAGTCTTTTATCCATTGTTTTCATTATAGATATTTTGTTTTTTATTTTTATTTTTATTGTTGTTTAAGTACAGTAGTTTCCATTTTCTCCCCACCACTCTCTCCTGCCCCACCAATTCCCACCCCCCCTCACTCCTACCCACCTTTGGCTGTGTCCATGGGTCCTTTATACTTGTTCCTTTATGACCCTTCCCCTTCTTTACCCTGTTATCCCTTTCCTTTTCCCCTCTGTTCAGTTTGTTTTTTTATTTCAATGTCTCTTTTTAATCCATTTTGAATTTATTCTAGTTTATGGTGTAAGTAGGTGGTCTCATTTCATTTTTTTTGCATGTACCAGTTCTCCCAACACCACTTATTGAAGAGGCTATCTTTACTCCACTGTATGATTATGACCCATTTGTCAAATATTAATTGTCCATAGAGATATAGGTTTATTTCTGGGCTTTCTATTCTGTTCTATTGATCTATGTATTTGTTCTTATGCCAGTACTGGACTGTTTTGATTCCAGTGACCTTGTAGTATAGTTTGATATCAGGTAGTGTGATTCTCCTACTTCGTTCTTCTTTCTTATTGATTGCTGAGGCTATTCAGGGTCTTTTTTGGTTTCATGTAAATTTTTGAAATATTTGCTTTAGATCTGTGAAATATGCTATTGGTATTCTAATAGAAATTGTGTTGAATCTATAGATTGCTTTGAGTAGTATGGACATTTTAATGATGTTAATTCTTCCAGTCCATGAACACAATATGTACTTCCATTTATTTGTATCTTCCTTAATTTCATTTTTTTTCAGCATTTTGTAGTTTTCCAAGTACAGGTCTTTTACCTCTTTGGTTAAATTTATTCCTAGGTACTTTATTTTTCTTGTTGTTCTAGTAAATGGGATTTTTCCCTTAGTTTCTCTTTCTGATAATTCATTGTTGGTGTACAAAAATGCCCTCAATTTCTGAATATTGACTTTCTATCCTGCTATTTTGCCAATTCACTTATTAGGTTGAGTAGTTTTTTGGCAGAGATTATAGGCTTCCAATCATGTTGTCTGTGAATAATGACAGTTTTACTTCCGCTTTTCCAATTAGGATGCCTTTTATTTCTTTTTCTTGTTTAATCACTGTAGCTAGAATTTCCAGTACTATGTTGAATAATAATGGTGAAACCAGACACCCTTATTTTGTTCCTGATCTTAAGGGGAAAGCTTTTAGTTTTTGCCCATTGAGTATGATGTTGGCTGTACGTTTCTTGTATATGGCCTTTATGACCCAGCAATTTCACTGCTGGGAAGATACCCTAAGAATCCTGAAACATCAATTCAAAAGAATTTATGCACCCCTATGTTCATAGCAGTGCTATTTATAATAGCCAAGTGCTAGAAACAGTCTAAATGCTCAGCAGTAAGTGAGTGGATCAAAAAGCTTTGGCACATTTACACAATGGAATACCACACAACAGAAAGAAAGAAGGAACTCCTACCCTTTGCAACAGTGTGGATGAAATTAGAGAATATTATGCTAAGAGAAATAAGCCAGTTGTTAAAAGACAAATACCATTTGATCTCACCTATAGGAGTGATCTAATGAACAAAATAATCTAATGAGCAATATAGAACCAGAAGCATGGAAACATGGAACAGAATGATAGCCACCAGAGATGAAGGGGGAGTGGGATAATGATGGAAAGAAGGAGAAGGGACTAGTCTTAGAATATGCACAAATGACCCATGGACATGGACAATGGCATGGGGATTGACTGTGAGAGCAGGGCATATGCTGGGAGGAGGAGGGTAAATGCAAAAAAATTGGGACAACTATAATAGAATAACAATAATTTTTTAAAGGTGTATTTTAAATTCTCTTGGGAGCCATGAAGTAGGAAACTCTGAAGCAAAGCAGAAACAAGTCTGACAAGAAGATCAGCTTGGCAGACAACTTTTATGTGGGAAGCAGATAAAATATATTAGAGAGTCAGTGTTAGTCTTGAACTTTCAAAAATCTTCCTTATTTATATTTGAACATTTGGACACTTCCAGGCTAGAGCTGCAACATGTACTTTCCTCTCTGGGTTGATAGTAACCAGAGTAATTTTGTGTTGGCAGTTTTTAGGATATAAAATAAGCAGTTTCTCAAAGGTTCAAAAATTATGAGTCTTCCAGAAGTTCTTGGGGTTGGAATTTGCTTAGGGCCCAAACTTAGATCTTTCAGATAGTTTGCCAGTGAGATGAAAGGTGAGAACATTATTAACCAACTGAGCCAATGTTATGTAAAGTAGATGAACTTCCAGATACAGAGATTTAGATGCTAGTGCTTTGTCAGATATATGCATGCAAATATTATCCCCCAGTCTGTACCTTGCCTATTTATTTCTTAATTGTGTCATCTGATAAGCAAATGTTTTAAATTTTAATAATGTTCAAAATATCAGTTTTCTTTATGGTTAGTGCTTTCTCTGTTGTATGTAAGCAACCTTGACATAGCTCAAGGTCTCATATTTTTCTTCTTTTCCCAAGAATCTTTATGATTTGAGCTTTTTATTTAAGTCTGTGATCCTTCTTGAATTATTTTTGTATATATTGGGAAGTAAGGTATGAGTTTATTCATGTTTTTCTTATATAAATATCCAGGTCTTCCAGGATTATTTCACTGAAAATAATTTAATTTTCTCAATGACAGCTTTGACTTTTAATAGTAAAATTAATTTATCTCCACTACTTTTAACAATATAAGAAATGTCACTCTAAATGAAATTGTTCTAAGTAGATAGTACTCCATCTCTGATAGACACACCAAGCACTGAGGAAGCAATTACTTCTCCTTTGAGGAATTTGCTTACATAGGTTAGGATTTACCTTGAATCAGCAGATGCAAGTGTCCACAGTCTTGTTCGTCTATGAGTATGGTGCCCTGCACAAGAACACACAGCCCATGTGGACCCGGGAGCACAAGTTCCCTCTACGCTCCTGCTATTCAAACTGCACATGCCTGAGGGCATGGGTGGGGAAAGTCACAACTACAACAGGAAAATGTCACATACTAGAAGCACCCTTTGTAATTCATTTAGCGGAAATACTTTAAGGTTTGCCCATAGGTGGCACCTTTTTGATTCAGTTATAAAGCAGCTTTATGTGCTACCATAGGCTCTGCACTGTTTATCTAACCATTCCCTGATCTATAGTGCTTAGTCACTGATGTATTTATGTATTTATTTATTTATTTATTTATCTATTTATCTATTTATTATTTTAAAAAGATTTTAGTTATTTATTTTTTTAGAGAGAGGGGAAGGAAGGGAAAAGAGAGGGAGAGAAACATTGATGTGAGAGAGGAACATGAATGGTTTGCCTCTCACTTGTGCCAACCACAACCGAACTCACACCCTGGAATCTAACCTGAGAACTTTCGCTTTGCAGGATGATGTCCAATCCACGGAGGCACACTGGTCAGGGCTGGTTCTTTCAATAGTAATATGTGTCTTCAATTTAAAACTGGAGGCACAGTAGCATTCCTGCTTTTGTTTAATTTTTCAGGTTTTGATGATGATGATTATTATTGTCATTATTTACTTGTGGCTATTTGTCACCTTAAAATCTTTATAAAAAATTGTGACACAACAGTATTTTTCTTAACTAACAGTGAGGAGAATACATCTAATTGAAGTATGTATCACAAATGTGAAAATAGTGGTGTAATATCCTCTAATGTCTATAGATTTTAATCTGAACAATAATTATGTAGTATATGCACCTGAGGACATCCTGTTAAGCTTTTATAAAACCAAATTCTTTCACTCCACCTCCCAAACTTTCTACTTTCTTGGTTTCAGGTTCTCTCTGGCTATCCTCCCCATGGTCTCAACCATCAACATATAGAAATGGATGCAGAATTTGACAGACAAGATTGCCATAGTGCTTACCAGGTATTCAAGAGTCTGCTCATTTCCATTAGGTATTCCAATAAATCTCTATTCATATATATCAATTCAGAGTTAAAGAAAGAGATTCTAAGAACTTCAAAGACTTGCCCAAGTTTAGAGAGATATTTAGGAAGAAAACTGTGTCTAGAACCTCTATATCTCCAAGCTAGTCTTTGAAACAACCTGCAGTTTTATTCTCTCCTCATATTTTCAAACTCTTTTGATATTAAACAGAAACTCTTGTTCCCCTTCCCTTTAAGCTAAACAAAAAGAGCCTATGTGGGATGGATAGAAATAAGAGAGATTGGGGGAAAAATGGGATGGTATTTTTGAAAAGAGGATAATGTATCTAGTATTCATTTCAGTGATTAGGAAGGAAAATTGACTGAGAAAATACAGTACTATTGTTGAATAATACTTAAAACCCATTTAGAATTTGTGGCCATGCAATTAAAGCAGAGAGTGATTTGGTATAGTGGTTCAGTGTCAAAGTTAGCTGTTTGAATGGGTATGCAAAAGGATCAAAATTTTGATTTAATTAACTTTTGGGTTTTGATGCACAAGTATGAACATGGGAGAGGGGGCTTATGGTGGCAAGCTGGAATACAAGGGTATAATTATACTGAAGAATACGGCATCTTAGTTGAAAGGAACCAAGTGAATAAGATATATGAGAAAAATGTTGCTCAGTGAAAAAGAATAAGTCCTGATATGGCAAAAGAATTGTTGGGGTATACATAGTAGAATAAATGAGTTTGGGATATAAGAAAGAATTATTGAAGTGGAGATTTTAGTAGTTAATGGTGGCTTTTAAATTAATTAAATAACTGATAATTTATCTTATCCTGAGGACATTTTTTTTACATTGCTCTTAGAGAGAGAGTAAAGGAGAGAAACATTGGTATGAGAGAGAGGCATTGACTGGTTGCCTCTCATATGTACCTGGACCGGGGATTGTGTGGGGTGTGAATGTGCCTGGACTTGGATCAGAGATTGAGGACTGAACCTGCAAATTAGGTATATATGCCCTGACTGAGAATCAAACCAGCAAACTTTTGGTTATGGAATGACGATGACACTCCAACCAACTGATCCACACCAGCGAGGGATGGCAGGTTCATTTTCTATATAGTAGTATAAGTAGGATGAAAGAGAGTGAGCCAGTTGCTAGAATTTGGAGAATGGAAGGTTGTTATCTGATTGGAAAAGTGTAGTAATAGATAATACAGTCTAATGAGAAGCTGAAGAGGAGCTAAGAGTTTGTTTTTTGTTTTGTTTTGTTTTTAATTGCAATTATCAGATGTTCTGAGCTCCTAAACTACTATACATTTCCATTGTTTTTACACTTCAGAACTTTCAATTTACATCAAAAATCACATTCTGTACCACTTTTGACTAATTTTGTTTTAATGGGGATTTGAGGTTAGCTGTGCCACCCCCCACCTGTACTTCACTTTCTGTTTAACCATACTGTCAAAAGCACTTCCTCTTAAACAAGGAGCCTGTCTGACAGCATCTAAACCCAGGGAATAAGCCCCTTGATGACCCCATAGATGCTGAAATCAGAAACAGCCCTCAGTGCTCAGGCCAGCCAGCCAGAAACGGCCCAAAATCTGGCCAAAGACATCTCAGAGACATTTACCAAAAAACACAAATGGATGGACCAGCTCAGTGTTCCTGAGGTTCCCAATCCTACTGACTCCCCACACTCTGGGAAGAAATGGAGTCTACTTAAGGGAAATAATTCTGGGGTTGAATCAATGCACTGTTACAAAAAAAAATCTAGAAAGGGTTTGCATTCTGACCAACCCAACACCATTACTGTACAAAAAATCAGTTTTATTAGTTAAAGCACCTCTGTTCGTGCTCTAGGTCATACCTGTTTCTCAGACCCAGCCCAGGTTCATAGGCAAGTTACTAGATTAGTAAATAGGAAAATTGTTCTGCAAAATAGCAACTGTCAGCTTAAGGCATTACTAACATTGCAGTAGGAAACAAGGTTACTAGGGAAGTTTGGACAGCCTAGGATGATGATTTCTGGGACAGAAAATCCTCTCTGAAAAGGCTGACCCACGCTTCTGTCCAACTCAGGAGATGATACTTTGGCTCTGGGTGACCCGTCCACAACATCACAGACAAAACATTGTCTATTCCTTGCATTCAGGTTTAGAAATTAGTTACATAAAAAGCACTCTGCCCTGGAAGTCCCAGCACATCTGTGGGCCTCCCAGAGAATGCACTTGGTCCTCCCTGCCTGGAGCTGGAGATGATAGAGATATATGGAAGGTTGGTAGGAGCTAAGAGTTTTGAAAGAAAAGGGAAGAAAAGTGGTCTATGAGTATGAGAAGCAACGAGGAGCAAGTAGTTCAATGCAACCTCAAGAACCTGTTTTAGATGGAGAGGATAGTAAGAGATTAAAAAAAAACAGTTACCATTTAAGACAGATGTGGCAGTTTCTGGATCCTCACTCAGGTAAAGACCAGGTTTCCATTAAAGTGAAGAGGTAGATGGGGAGTTCAGTGATACAAGGTATTTTAATGACAGACTGAGAGTTCCAAGGACATGACAGAATCATGTAAGAGGGCTACATACAGCCAGATTAGGAAATGGAGGGGGGAGATATAGGGAGAGGGAGGAGTATTAGCATGAGTTTCCAGTGGTGGTGAGGATTGGAGGCAGGATGTTGTCAGTTCTGTTATCTCTTGGAGGAAGGTAGATAAACACAAACACACAGAATTTAAGGTTTACTCAAAATAAAACTACTTAATATTTCATGAGTGAAGGGAATCTATGTTTCTAAAATATATCAATATATTTATTTGCTTTTGTGTTTTTTACAATTTATTTCCACATTAGAAAAGGGTATGAAAGGAAAAAAGGAACTTCTGGCCAAGATGGAGGTATAGGTAGTTATACTTTGCTTCCTCACACAACCGAAAGGACAAGTTTAAGAGCAAAAAAATAACCAGAACTGCCAGAAAATTGAACTGTATAGAAGTCTGACAACCAAGGAGTTAAAGAAGAAACATTCACCCAGAGTAGTAGGAGAGGTGGAGAAGGACAGCTGGGGTGGAGTGGATGCACAGCAAGGTGGCATCTGACAGACCAGGCAGTCCCACATTTGCATGCCAATAAACTGGGAGGAACAACTGGGGAACGAGACAGACTGCATAATCTAGGGTTCCAGCATGGGAAAAGAAAGTTTCAAGACCTCTGGCTGTAAAAATCTGTGGGACAGAAACTTCCAGCCTCACAGGAAAGTTTGTTGGAGAGACCCACAGGTTTCTAGAATGCACACAAACACACCCAGCCAGGAATCAGCACCACAAAGGCCTGATTTTCTTCAGGGGAAGTGACTGAAAGCTGGAAGAGAGCCAAGCAGGTGTCATTATTCCCTCTCTGACTCCACCCCAACATACAGCACCACAACACAGTGATGTGGGTTGCCACACTCCAGCAAATACCTAAGACTCTGCCCCTTAAAATGTAATAGGTACATCAAGACAAAAAATATGGTCCAATGAAAGAACAGATCAAAGTTCACATGCAGAGTTCAAGTGACTGGTAATCAGGAGGCTGATTATGGTTGTGAAATAGAAGAAGAAGTGAAGGCTATACAAAGTGAAATAAAGAAAAATATACAAGGAACCAACAGTGAAAGGAAGGAAACTGGGACCCAAATCAACAACATGGAGCAGAAGGAAGGAATAAACACTCAATAGGAACAGAATGAAGAAACAACAATTCAAAAAAATGAGGAGAGGCTTAGGAACCTCCTGGACAACTTTAAATGTTTCAACAACTGAATCATAGGGGTGCCAGAAGAATAAGAAGAGCAAGAAATTGAAAACTTATTTGAAAACATATTAAAGAACTTCCCAAATCTAGCAAAGGAAATAGACTTCCAGGAAGTCCAGGAAGCTCAGAGAGTCCCAAAGAAGTTGGACCCAAGGAGGCACACACCAAGGCACATCATCATTACATTACCCAAGATTAAAGAGAAGGAGAGAATCTTAAAAGCACCAAGAGAAAAGGAGACAGTTATTTACAATGGAGCTCCCATAAGACTGTCAGCTGATTTCTCAGAAGAGTCCTTTTAAGCAAGAAGGGGCTAGAAAGAAGTATTCAAAATCATGAAAGGCAAGGGTCTACATCCAAGATTACTCTATCCAGCCAAGCCATCATTTAGAATGGAAAGGCAGATAAAGTGCTTCCCAGATAAGGTCAAGTTAAAGAAGTTCATCATCTCCAAGCCCTTATTATATGAAATGTTAAAGGGACTTATCTAAGAAAAAAAAAGAAGATTAAAACTATTAACAGTAAAATGGCAACAAACTCACAATTCTCAACAACTGAACCTAAGAAAAAACAAAATCATACTAAGCAAACAGCTAGAACAGGAATAGAATCACAGAAATTGAGATCACCTGGAGGGTTATCAATGGGGAAGGGGGTGAAGGGAGTAAAAGGTAAAGGGAATAAGAAGAATAAATGGTAGGTACAAAACATGCAGGGGGAGGTTAAGAACAGTATAGGAAATGGTAAAGTCAAAGAACTTATATGTATGACCCATGGACATGAACTAAGTGTGGGGAATGCTGGTGGGAAATGGGGTGCAGGGAGAGGTGAATAAAGGAAAGAAAAAATGGGACAACTATAATAGCATAATCAATAAAATATGCTTTAAAAAATAAAAAACAAATGAAATATAAAAAAAGTAAAAGGAGATAGTTGGAATAAAGAACATTGTGCTACTCATACAGAAAACTAGAGAACCAGTTGTAAGAAGGGCTGTCTGAATTGTTCAAGCTCTTTTTTCCAAATGTTGTGATATGTCTTTCTTAGTTACTGTCATATCCCCAAGAATGAAAGAAAAGATGAACACAACAATAACATAATAGCAATCGTGCATTTTCAAGAGACGAAAGCATCCAGAAAACTTAAAGTGTTTCTCATTTCCTCTAGGGATTCCTGTTATATAATTTCCATTTTAAATGAAGCAAAAATACCTCCAATAACCAGAGAAACACTTAAAAATTAAGAAACACTTGTTCTAGTTAATGTGTCTGAATAGTACCAAGAAAAAAGTCTCCCCCAGGAGGTCATTATTATTCAAAAATTACTCTAATTAGGTCATGAATACATTAGGCCTTATTCAGTGCCAACAAGAGAAAAAATAGAATTGGAAATGTGACACACATAACACTCCCAATGTGTTAGGGCGATTTTATTCCAAAATGCCATTAAGAGATGAAAAGGTCACCCTGTAGGGAAGTAATTGGTACAGCACTCTTGTAACTGATGAAAGAGACTTTTATTTGGGCCTTTTCTTTTCTTTCTTTGAAAAGGGGTCTTTCTAGATAGAAAAATGTGTGTTTGTATCTCTGTGTGTGTATGTGTATGTATTTCAATATATACAATTCAGATTGGGTGGCTGTTTGGCTGCTTTAAGACAATAAAATGGAAAAAAGAAAAACAAGAGCTCTTGCATATCAAAACAGACACGCTTATAGAGTAAGAACAAATTGCACAGTACATTTTAAGAAAATATGAACATGTTATAGGTATTTTCTTATATGATTATTTCATTAAATTAATCCATCACTATGGCTTCTTAGAATACCTGCTGCATAGACAAGTTTTGTGTTTAATTGGAAAAGAGTATAAAATTTTAATGAGTTGCTAATGCCCAAAGTAAGAGGCTAGGAGGCTGAAAGCCTTTTATTTTTATTTTTTTCTTAAAAATCTTAACAGAATCTGATAATGAAACCCCTGAGGTAGTTTGAAGGCTGAATTTGTGGAGCTGCAGGAAGCACTATCACACTACACATAGTGCCAACCAAGGGAAGGCACTCACAGGGTTTTCACATGCACTTTTCCCTGTTGAACACCTGCAAAATGGGACATTGCTTTATCAGTGGTAACATGGCTTCTATTTTTCCTGTATACTCTCACATTGTGAATGCAGTTTTGTATAATAGTAAATTGTAACATTTATAATCAAAATTGCTATCTTTAAAACATACTAAAATTTTCATCATGTACACAAGATTTTCATTTTAATAGCTCAATGTCTAAATATGAAACACCTGAAACTCACCTTTTGTCCTTTATTATATATACTACATAACTTCAGCCCAACTGTCAAAATTAAGAAAGTAACATTAATAGAACAGTATCATCTAAATTACAGACCTTATTTATATTTTGCCAATTACCCCAACAACTACTTTTTGGATACCTAGGATTCTCTGGTGTATAGCATATCAGGGTAAAGAACTGTGAAAGTAAAATATTTAAGAGAGTTTGTTTTTGAGAATACATTTCATTTTACTGTAACATTCCTTTAACTCAGTAAAAGGTACTGAGTGTCAACTTTTTATATAGAATAAATGATATAGCTCCCATTTGTTGAGTGATTACTATAGGTGAGGCACTATACTATTATCTTCATATCTTCCTGTGAACTCTTCTCAGATGACCTGTGACTCAGGGTGGTTTGACTTAATTTTTTTCTTTCTTTCTTTTTTTTTTTTACTTTGTAATGGTATGGAAACAATCCCCATTAAGTGGTAACCATACTTTAAATTTTGATATTTTTCTGAGCTAGGGATATGTAGTGTGATACTCACTCATGATGCTAGGCAGCAGTGGTGAGTTGCAGCTCCCAGATACCCCCAGGGTCAGGAGGGTAAACACCAACACTTTACAGTGTCTGTGCTTCCAGCTTTATAATAAAGTAATAAAGTAATAATAATAAAGTGCATTCAATAAAGTACATGAGATACTCAGCACTTTATTATAACATAGGCTTTGTGTTAGATGATTTTACCCAACTGTAGGTTAATGTAAATGTTTTGAACATGTTTAAGATAGGCTACACTAGCCTAAGATGTTTGGTAAGTTAAGTGAACTAAAGTGCATTTTTGAATTAAGACATTTTTAATTTACAATGGGTTTGTAAAGATGTAATCACATAGTAAATAAGGAGCATATATACATTCATTCTCACCATTTCATAAAGTAGGTATTACTTCATAGAGAAAGAAACAAGGGCTCAGGAGACTAAAGCAACTAGTTTGAATTCAGAGTAAGTGAGGTGCAAGACTTTTTTGTCAAAACTTTGAATCCAAAACCTAAACTCTTACTCATTTCACCATATTTCACATGGCATGAAACAACA
>CM052539.1:104757323-104774627 GCA_028533065.1 Trachops cirrhosus | reverse complement strand
CTTCTTTTTCTTAGATAAGTCCCTTTAACATTTCATAAAATAAGGGCTTGGTGATGATGAACTCCTTTAACTTGACCTTATCTGAGAAGCACTTTATCTGCCCTTCCATTCTAAATGAAAGCTTTGCTGGATAGAGCAATCTGGGATGTAGGTCCTTGCCTTTCATGACTTGGAATACTTCTTTCCAGCCCCTTCTTGCTTGAAAGGTCTCTTTTGAGAAATCAGATGACAGTCTTATGGGAACTCCTTTGTAGGTAATTGTCTCCTTTTCTCTTGCTGCTTCTAGGATTCTCTCCTTAATTTTAATCTTGAGTAATGTAATTATGATGTGCCTTGGTGTGTTCCTCCTTGGGTCCAAATTTTTCAGGACTCTCTGAGCTTCCTGAACTTCCTGGAAGTCTATTTCCCTTGCCAGATTAGGGAAGTTCTCCTTCATTATTTGTTCAAAAAAAGTTTTCAACTTGTTGCTCTTCCTCTTCTCCTTCTGGTACCCCTATAATCTGGATGTTGGAACATTTAAAAATGTCCTGGAGGTTCCTAAGCCTCTCCTCATTTTTTTGAATTCTTGTTTCTTCATTCTTTTCTGATTGTTATGTTTTTTTCTTCCTTCTGGTCCAAACCATTGATGTAAGACTCAGCTTTCTTTCCATCACTATTGGTTCTGTGTGCATTTTTCTTCATTTCACTTATTGTAGCCTTCATTTGTTTGTCTAATTTGCGACCCAAATCAACCAGTTCTGTGAGCATCCTGATAACCAGTGCTTTGAATTGTGCATCTGATAGGTTGGCTATCTCTTGGTTGTTTAAAAGTATTGGCTGTGGGGCTTTGATTTGTTCTGTTTGAGCCTTTTTTTTTTTTGGTCTGGTCGCACCTGTTATGTATTGAGGGGCAGGGCCTTAGGTGTTCACCAGGGTGGGGTAAACCAGTTGCTGGGTTGTGATGCTGTATGTGGGGGCAGGGTCAGAGAGGGAACAATTGCGCTTGCTCTGCTCTCTCTAGGACTTCAGTCCCCTCTTCCACTTCCCACAAGCAGATTGGGCCCTTCTGGTGCTGGCTCCTGGGCGGGTGGGCTTGTGTACATTCTAGCGCCCTGTGGGTCTCCCCAGGGAACTCTCCTGTGAAGCTGGGAGATTCTGCCGGCACCTCAACCCCACAGGTGTTTTCAATTGGTGCTTTTAGGCTTTGTTTCCCGGCACTGGATCCCTGGGTTTCACAGTCTGTGTTGCTGCCCGTTTTCACCTGGTTTATCTGCGGGCGAATGTATGACTGTGGACAGCCAGCTGCTTTGCACGCCTCACGTGGTCTGCCACTGGTCTGTCAGCTGCCCCTGCACATCTGGGGTCCACCAACTGCTGCCTGCACCCTGTGTGCCTGTGTCTGCCAGCCACTGCGTTTTCCTGCTGGGACCCCTCAGCTCCTCTCCGTAGGCCTCCGACTCCACCCCTCTTGCTGGTCTGGATGAATGGGTGTCAGACTCCCATACAATTCATTTCTCTCTGTTCTGTTTTTTTTTGTTTCTAAATTTTTGTTGTCTTTAGTTTTTGTTGTATGAGGAGGCACAGTGTGTCTACCTATGCCTCCATCTTGGCCAGAAGTCTAATATATGTTTTTTATTCTTATGAAGTGTTTCTCAAAATTCCAGTGGTTGAATCATTAGAATTAACTTCTTGATTTTATGTTAGTCAATTATTTCTGGAAAATGTTTAAACTAAATAGTGTACAAGGTTGTCTCCCCCTTCTAAATGACTCCCAAAGACAGAACTAGGTTAATCTTGCAGCCTCTCCTAAACTTAGTAAAATGAGGGCACTCGTTTTTAAGAAAAGCAAAGTTTTAAAGTCCCAGAGGATGGTGACTTAGAGCTCTGTTTCTCTGAATATGGTGATTAAATGCCTGGATGGCAGCTGGCTTCACATACTGCTGAAAATGCCCCCTCTGGGATGATATGTGGCATTCATTCAGATGTTAAACATTTAGTATTTATTGTCAGTTTTAAAAATCTCTCTCTCTCCCTCCCACCCTCCCCCTCTCTCTTTCAGCATTAGAGTCTTATGGTACTTAACATTTAGCAAAGGTATATTTTGCTTCATGTAAATCCATCAGAGTTTTCCTAAATTTACTTTTCAAAAGTTTTCCTTATAAAATGAAAACATATTGTATTGCTGAATACTCCATTCTACCTCAGCATTCCAATAGTGGTAAGTAACTTTTGAATTTTATATAACTCTCATAGATTCAAATCTATGAGAGTGTATAAATATGAGGATAATAACTTGTAGATATCCCTTGCAATGTGGTCTTTGTTGGTAAGCAGATTACTTTTCTTGCTCCCATAAACCATTACAGCTAAACCTGATGTTTAGTGTTCCTGAAAAATTGCACAATTTCTTCCAGAGAGGAAGAAGAAAGGGAGAATGGTCTCTTTTGGCTGATGGAATATGGAGGGAGAAGGAAAAGTTGGCAAGTTAGAGAAGTAACTTCTGACTTCAATGTGCTGAAAAGGTTGAAGAGAAATCTAGAAGCAGGAGATGTTTTGAACCATTTTCTTCTTGTATTTGTTTGAAAAGAGAGAAGGCCCTGGTCCAGTTTGGGGAGGGTGGTGCTTGAGAAATTGAAGAGAAAATTGGCTCAGGAGATGATCCTCAGACAATGCTCCTGGCTCCTCCCCCTTGTATATGGCAGGCATGCAAGAGGACCAGACATTTGTATAGTTGCCTTTGACTTGACATGACATGTTGAGAAAGTAAATAAAGTACCAGTGGCCCAGGGTTAGAATGAAGAAGCAGGTGACTAGAACCAGGCTTCAGCAGGTCCTGTCAGCACCTCACTCTTGGAGGCCATGCAGGACCAGAGAGTGTATTTGTGTTCATCAGTCCAAAGCCCAGACCAGACCAGCCAATCCATTGCCACAAATCTTAGAATTGCATTCTAAGATTCCCATCAACCTCAGGTGTATGAGCTCACATAAGATAGTTCCTGCTCTCACCCAGCAGCCTGATGCCAGGTTACACAGTTGAAGAAGGTAATGTAAATGTGAATGGCATTATTCATCTAAAAGATAGCCAAATATCCAAAACAGATGACTGAGATTAGAGGACAAAGAGACTGACTGAATGGCAAAAAATGTCCTCCCCTCTGCCCTGATCTAGCAATATTGGAGCAATTACAGAGAATTAAAGAAATGGTATTTCTGATTGTCATCTGAGTGTGTATATTCCAGTTCAACACAATGTACTACTATAGAAATACAAACTATTCTCTTAACTAATACTTTTTCCCTTGAGTTCCTCAAGCAGGATCCTGTTCCCCTTATGTGTAGAGAGGACTGTCAGCATTGCTTCATCACAACTCAGCAATGCACCAGCTATCACATTACGTTCAGTTATCAAGAAGCAGAGCCTCTTTGCAGTATCACTTCTTTGCCTCCATTCTGGATGACGGGAACAGTAAGAGGCAGCAGCACATACTGGATTCAAAATTACAAGTGTCTTTTCCTTCTCCCCGCAAAACTAAGTATCTCTTAGGAACCACATCATTTTCTCATATGAGCTGCAATCAATTTTTCCTCCTCCTCTTCTTTTTTCTAGTCTTGAATTTTGTTTCTTCTCCCCTCCCCCAACTCAAAGCGTAAACTGTAATGATAGAATTTCATGCTCAGCCAACTTCTTTATGGCCACTTAAGAAGCATCAGTAAGGTTATATACCTGCTCTTGGGAGCGCTGCTGCCTGTTTTTTATTACATGTGGGCAGCAGAGGGTAAAGAGTGGTCAAACACTAAGCAACAGATCCCTCCCCTCTGGTAGCAGTTCTCTGTTAAGCATGTAATATCCCACCCCCATATACAAATAATAACAGATAGTGACTCCTGAGAGTCTATATTGGAGCCTACAGTTCAAAATTCTCCTGCTTTCATTCATTCATTCATTCATTCACTCATTCATTCAATCTAATTTATAATCTTCCTTCTTTGGCTACTCCTTGTTCTTTGTTCTCTACTCATTTTTGAAAACAACTCTTAATATCAGCATGCTGACATTTTGAGCATAAGTACATTCTTCTATCTTTTCTTACAATGTCTCTCATATCCAAAACATAATATATTTAACTCTGTGATTTTCATAAACATTATCATGTATCTTCATTTTCTCCATAATCCTTTAAAACATTATATGCAATAAACCTCACATTCAGATGCATAAACGAGTAAGTGCCACACTCTAGTAACATTTAACTACAGAAAAATTTTATATTATAAATCCAAATATTTGTATTTTTAATTTATTTTGCTTTGGTTAAGCTTGCTTATCAGCCCTGTAAATTACACTGTATAACACAGTCTAATTGCATTATGCTGCTCATGGCTTCAAAGTAGTGGGTTTAAGAGTAAAGATTGGGATTAGGTTTCATCAATGGCTGTGAGATCTTGAATGAGTCATTTATCCTCTTTAGGCTTCAGTTTCCTCTAGAAAATCCACAAGGCATTACTCATACCAACAACTTCTTCACAGGACTGCTGGGAGTGTTAAGTGAGAAAAGGTATGAGATCCCTGAAACAACAAAGTATGACCAAAGTGTGCTCAGGCAGAAATTTTTTGATTGTATCATCCTTACAAAACGGCAAGAAAAGACTGAGATTGAATCACAAATTGAGAACAAAATAGAACTATTTCTTCTGTAGCATCAATTGGGAATGTTTCTTTCAGACTTTTAGATTTGCCTGTGACCAGACCTGTCATCGTGTGTGTCAGGAGGCCTCGATGGTATTTCTCTATTAGTAAAAAGTAATGAGATATCACATCAAAGAAAGAGTTACACATTTAGCACATTTTATATGTGCTGTAAATTTTATGTGACATCTGTTGTAAGCTTCTTCTCCCTCTCTATAAGTCCTTTCCTTGCTGCCTATACCTCTTGATAGAAGAAGGAACTAAATGGTAAAACAATCAATCAATATAAAATTAAGTAGTTCCTGCTTCATGTCTTGCTTTTTAAGGTACAGAAGCAGCCCTGGCCGGTATGGTACAGTTGGTTGGAGTGTCATTCCATTTACCAAAATGTTGTGGGTTCGGTTTCCAGTAAGACACATACCCAGGTTGCAGGTTTGATCCCCAGTCAGGGTGCATACAGGAGTCAAGTAATCTATGTTTTCCTGTCTCTTTGTCTCCCCACCCTTCCTCTCTCTAAAAAAATCAAATGGGCATATTCTTATGTGAGGATTAAAAAAAAACGATACAGAAGCCATGTAAGATAAGGTTTCTATTCTCAATGAGTCTATATGCCATTAAAAAAATATAAAATGGCACAGTCTCCTGGATCTTAGAGTTATTTAAATGACCCCCCTACTACATGAGTACCTTCTAGTAGGGACCCCCTAATCCACTGTTCAGCCAACTCTTAAACATATCTTGTGACAAGGATATTGTTATCTCAGAAGCCAGACTGTCTGTCCCTTTGAGCTGCTCTGAGTGGAAGTTTCCTTACATTAACTTTTCTCAGTAGCATTCATCTCTACATCTCTAATTTTGTTCTTTGTGGCTATACATTTAGATGCTTTATCATAAAACTGATGGATGAATGTATTAATTGTTCAGAGAAGAGAAGGGGAAACTAGGACCATAGCAGGTTAAAAAAGCTTGGCTTGGGCTTAGAAGAAAGCCCTAGATTTAAATAACTAAAAGGGTACAATGCATACTCTGATACAGAGGAGAGCACAGCCAAAGCCCAGAAGCAAAAATGAAGGCTCAAAGACTCCCTTTCTCAGGACTACTTGCACTTTGAAAGGAGCTAACTGCAGAGAGCAACACTTTGACTAGAAATGAGGGCCAGATCTAAGAATGGTAAAGATGACAATACTACAGATTTCATTTGGCCCATAACCTGCCCACCCCCACCTTGAAAAATAGAAGAGCAGTCCTTATTTTTGGAAGTCCAGAAGTACTTAAGAGAGGAATTTTCTGCGTTAGGGAGTAACTTCAAAGAATGCCACCCATGGAGATTTGTGGCAGCCCTGTATTTTTACACACCAGGGGGCAATTAGGTTGTGTATCTGGCCTTTCCATGCTGATAAACTTAGCTAATGAGTCACAAGTGTGGTGGTTGGCTGAGAAATCCAAATTTTCGGAGCTCCCAAGAACAGAGCTGGCATGAATCACATGCTCTGACACAGTTCTCATCCAATGACCGGTGCTGAAAGCCGGAATGGTAGGGAATTTTCAACGGCAGTAACTAGCAGCTCTGTGTCCAAGAAACTCAGGAAGAATTCATAGTATCTAGGATATGTACGCATTTTCAATTCAGAGTAAAGCAAAATGCCTACTGACTCATGGAGGAAGGAAGGGATTGTTTTTAATAAAGTACAAAGATAAGGTTTGCATCCATATTTTAACCCATTCCCTCCCTATTCCAAGCCACTCTTGTTTTGTTTTGGCACTTTTTCCAGTCCTCCCAGAAAAGGCTTTTAAAAGAAAATTTTTCATGTCCAGACCATAAAACTTGCACTTCCTACAGATATACACAAATTTTACTAGATTCAGAAGACTAAAAAAATCACCTGTTTGCCCAATGACCCTTCCACCCCAGAACATACACACACATCCCGAAACAGAGGGTAAGGAGTTGAAGTCCACAGGTTGACAGTTTGAAAAACCCAATGGAAAAACTGTATAGAGTAGTGTATTGAACAAAGCAGATTGAATAAAACAAATCTTTCTGGATGTAATAAGTACACTGCCACTCTCTAAAACTTTGCTAGCCCCAATATTTTGGCAGTGAAATTAGTCAATACCCTACTATGAAAAGGAACTGCAAGTTCTCTGGAGAATTATATTCTGTAGAATGGAGAAAGTCAAAACATAAAATATTTTTATGTGTTTATATGTGCTTGTTTTTCTTAGTATTTATTGTTGGCACAAAAATATGTAAATGTTATCATACAGCACTTGGTATTAAAAGAATATACTGGCAACTGTTGTTATTTCAAATTATTTGGGATTCTATTTTGATCTGTCATCTGAGGTTGAATGTGCGACTGTATTATGAGGAGGTGTAAAAGAAGTGTTGTGTAATGAAGAGAACACTAAGTTAGGGGTCAGATGAGTAGCTCTCTAGTAAAAGAAACCACAATTTATTGAGTGCTTACTATGTGCCAAACCTTAATAAACCTTAAGGCTACTCTAAGAGATAGATGCTGATATTATCCCTAATTTACAAAAGAAAAACTGAGGCTGCAGTGATTGAAGTAGAATTTGTTTGAGGTTATCCAGCAATAGAGTTGGAGCCAGATTTCAATCCCAGACTGTCAGATCCCAAAGCCCACATTTTTATTTCCCCAGTAGTCACTGAGTCTTGTTATTTGCTAACTGCATGATCTTCTCCTTCCTATGCTGCTATTTCCTCATCTGTAAAATGGAGATGACAATAATAGCAACCTTTCTCAATCCATAAAATTACAGTGAATAGAAAATAACATTGTATACACGTGTGCTTTGTCAACAATAGAGCATAAAGAAAATTTAACATTGCTGCACTTGTTATTTCACTAACATAAAACAAGGAGGGTTCACAAGTTGGAAGCTCACTCTTCTTCAATCATTTCTCAACACAGATTAATCTTCTAAGTCCATGGGTAAGTGATATTACCCACTCATAAAGCAGGTGGCTATGCATGTGGCATGATTCCCTCTCTCTGTGGCCTACAGATGTCTAAAATACCACAGGGGACCTTAAAGCAAATCTCATGAGAGCTTGAGGTAAAAAGAGGAGTGGCCTCTAGAAACAAATAACAAAGTTGTGAAAAACTTGAATATTTCTACATCAATTGCAGAAATCCAAACCATGCCTTGAGCTTCTATTGCCTCTGCCTCATCCTCATTTCTCCACTGTGCCCACCACAGACAGTCCCTCCCCTGGGACCTTCTGGTCCTCCCTGTGCTCCAGCAGCTAATGGAACCTTAGGTATAGCAAGAGCTTTTCTGGCTCTGGACTGTAACCATCTCTACGCTGATTGGTTCGTCCTCAAGCCACTCTTCCTATTAAATATTTTTAATATAACCTTGAGAAATACTACTGATGAAAGGTAACATTTGAAAACTTATTATTCATATGTTTTCACCTTATTATGAATGAATTAGTGCATTCTCTTGATTGATAAGGAGAAGAGTTACTCTCTAAGCCTCCAGGCTTGCTTAGTCAGCATAATGAGCATGCTGTTTTTTGTATGTGTTTGCTTGCTTGTTGCCTCTCCTCCTTGTGGACAAGAACTATTTCTGCCCTATTGCCTAATTCAGGGACTCAATCAATGGTGACAGTGGGCTAAGGCCTTAACATGGGCGAGAGAATAGGGAGAATGAGGGAGGAAAGGTTGTAGATATGGGGAAGCAGCAGGTCTATTGGTATTGTCCAAAACTGGAGATGGCTAACCTTAGATAGGAGAGGGTACACTTGACTTTCTGAACATTTTCAGACATTCCACATTCATTAATGCTCTGTGTTAATAGAGATTTCGTTAAACATTCCTGTTTCATGCCCTTTTGGGGAAATCACTGGAATTTGCTCCTATGTATTAAAGAGAGCGCAGGCCTCAAAATCAGACAGACTTGAGTTTAAATTCTGTTCCCACTTTGAAGGTATTTGGTCTCTGGCAAGAAACTGCAACTTACTGAACCCTAATGTCCCCCCATGTAAAATGGGATTCACTACATACACCTAAATGCATGAAAAATAAATGATGGAACTGGAGAGCATTATGCTAAGTGAAATAAGCCAGGTAATCAAAGACATATACCATATGTCTCACCTATAAGTGGAACCTAATCAACAAAACAAACAAATAAGCAAAATATAACCAGAGACATTGAAATTAAGAACAAACTGACAGTAACCAGAGGGGAGGTGGGAGGGGATAATAGGGGGGAAGGGGGAAGGGTTTTCAGGAACAACTATAAAGGACACATGGACAAAATCAAAGGGGGGTAGGATCACGGGTGGGAAGTGGGGATGGCTAGGGTGGGAGAGAGTGGTAGGGGGAAAATGGAGACAACTGTACTTGAACAACAATTTTTAAAAAGTTTTAAAAAAGAAATAAATGAAAAACAAAGTGTACAAAGAACTCTGAGTTGTCTGGTCCTCGATAAATGATGTTTACCTTTCTTTTATATAGCACTTAAGAGTTAGACTTCTGTAATCTTTATTAAAATAGTATAGAAAATTATCAAGAAGCAATTAAAACCCTGGCTGGGTAGCTAAGTTGGTTAGAGCATTGTCCCGATACACCAAGGCTGTGGGTTGGGTCCCTGGTCAGGGCACATACAAAAAGCAACCAAAGAATGCATAAATAAATGGAATAAAAATATCAATGTTTTTCTCTAAAATCAAAAAATAAAAAACTAAAAAAAAAGCAATTAAAAATCACAATTTTAAAGAGAGGAACCTGAGACTCAGATATGTAAAATGAGTAATCAAAGATCACACGACAGTAAGCAGAAGTGCTAGGGCTGAAGGAATGATGTGTAATGGCTGGTCTAGTGCATTTTTTGAGTGAGTGGGGTTCTCAACTTACACTGCACAGGGCCCTTTAAAGGAAGGTGGTAGGATTTTACTTCGCTTGAACAGCAATGCACACTTCACAACACTGTGTGTTGCTACCTATGGAAGTGGTCTGTTACGATGGAAAAAACATAGAATGAAAAAGCAATAGAGTTAAAGGTTGAACTTTCCTTGCTACTACTTTGTGGTTCTGGTGGAATGCATCTCTTCTTCAGGGCTTCATAACCTCATCTTCAAAATGGGTGTGTTGTGTGGATTAATTTAAGTAGCATATGTCCAAAGGGTTTGTAAACTCTGAAAAACCACTTAAGTGTTTGTGATGTTACCATCATCAGCCCATATGGCACAGTGTGCATTCTTCCACAGACACAGACTTCTGTTTAATGGGCATTCACTTTCATAATGAAGACATAGCCCCTTTGTGGTGTGTTAGTCTCATTTCTGATTCTAACAGGCAAGATTAAAGGACCATATGAATTGCTTTTAATCTTCCTAAAAATAATTAAGAATATAATTATGCACTCTTGATATTAGATGTCCAAATGTGATCTAGAGAAGACTCTGAGATTGCACATATGCAACCTGTTATATGGCAGACACATGCCAGGCAGGTTATCCATCATACATTTTTATGTTGAGTTACTGTAGCTTCTGCACAGCTGTTGGTCTGTGTCCAGGTGGCTACATTCCAATGGTGGGCAAAGAGGCTTCTAAGTATGCTAAATGTGCTGTACAGTAATTGCTAATTCAGTGTATTTGGATCTACTGGGATTATAGGCATTACAAAAATAGACATAGTGAAGCAGGTTACCATTAACAAATGTTCTGATTTTTGAAGGATAAAAGGATCTTACGAAGCTGCTGTTTTCTAATCTCACTGAAAATAAATTCAGCTTGTTTTAGGAAAGCACTGTACTGGATGGTGAAGAAGCAAATAAAATAAATGCTAGTTCTTAGTCCTGATAGAATGTTTATTTCACTAGAGAAGACAGAAATGCATGACTACAATTTCTCCGTAGCTTCTGGATCTCAGTGACTAAAGTGTGACAAAAATCATATTTTGATATAAGTGATTTTGAACAGAACGCCTCAGTGCATTCATCTGGTTATACGGAATTATACTTTCCATTGCAGCAGACACTTTCATTGCCCCACCTCCACAAGCTCCTAGCCAACATGGGAAGTCGTCAGGGCTGCCACTGACCTCAAGTTCCTGGGTTTCACTGCCTGCCCTCTTTGGCCGTAGGGAAGTTCTTCCTACCATGTGGAGCAGAATGGTAGTGTTGCGAAGTTGCTGCTTCCAGGAGTAACCCTCACCCAAGGAAAGATGGGAGTTTGTGGGTGGATACTTCATTTTTCTTGCTTGTTGGTGGGGGAATTCTGAGTTATATTCATTTCTATATATTCATATATTCAAATCTCCAGCAGATTTGAGCCAATATTGCTCACAGTGGTGACATTTGCATTAATGGACTCCTTATTTAATTGTACCCAGATACTTTTTTGAGTCTTATTTGAAAGAAACCCAAACTAAACCATCTTTATTGCTATTATCTTGAGAATAATTTTTGTTTTGCTCAATAACATACTGGCCCGTATGTTTCATGTTTCCAGTTCCTCAAGTATACCGTATACATTCCAAGATCGCCTCAGGAATGCTGTGTCTCAGTTTATGCTGCTCCTTCAACCCTGAAGACTTCTGTCTGCCACTGACTTATGAACTCACCAGAAGTGATCTCCCTAATACTCTCAAATTGTTCAGATTTCACCCTATCACCTTATCTTACTTTGTGTTCTGCCTGCCAACCTAGAACTGTATTCTTGTCACCTTGCCTTTCACTAGAGACTTCTAATTACAGTGTTCTTTTGGCACTGACCTTTGGTTTCTAACACCTCTCTTCTGCTAAAATATCAATCTGCCCTTAAGTTTATTTAGCACTCTGGCCATTATGGGGAACACTCCAGTCCAAATCAGAGCTTCTCATAACTCTCCATTCGCGTAATGCTTGAAAGGTCATTGCTATCCATGCTGTAATCCCCAGACCCCTGCAACTGGGCAGGAGTGTTTTGCTCAATATTTGTTTGTAATAATGTAAAGGGAAATTATGCCCAAATAACTGATATGCATGCTCTGGGAAAAAAATGGGCAAGTATATGATTCATAGAGAATAAAAAAATCTAAAAATTATTTGTGAGGGTACCTCTTTTTAAAAAATTAAGTTGCTTAATGAAGGAGATGTCTAGTCAGAGTTTAGCCACACTGGACAGGAATTATCTGGTATATTACAGAACCAGGAACGCAGGGACTTACAGGTCAGATGAACCCAATAAAGGAGAGCTGGCCTCCATCAGGGAGGAGGGAAGAAAATAATGAGGTCCAGATGAAAGAATAGGCAGCTATCAGAAATCATGAAAAGAAGGAAATAAAATATCCTGCAAAGTGTGATACACAATGATACACAGTATGATATACTACGATATGTAACGTGCTCTTTTATTGAATCTTCAAAAACCCTGTAGTTATAGATATTAGAATCTCTACTTTGCAGATGGGAGACAAAACCCCAATTAAATTACTTATCTGGGTTCAGATAGGAGGTGACAGCCAGGGTCTACAGAGCTATTTGACTCTATAGTTAGGTCTCTTTTCCTGGTATTGCACATTAAGTAAACAGTCCATAACAATCATTTTGCAATGTAATATGTACATCAAAACATTTTGTTGTATACTTTAAATATATGCAATTTTTATTTGTCAATCTTACTTAAATAAAGCTTTAAGGAAAGAAAAGAAAAAAAGCCAGTCAAAAGGCTTAGCCAGGTAAGGTCCCTGCATTTAAAGGTACATATCTGTCCTTTGACAGAGTGGGCTATCCCAAGGGTGTAGGCAGCCCAGAATCCAGAAATACAAAAAGTAGGCAGATGTGCCTTAAAAAATGCCTTTTAGTTTTGACAGTTGGGTAGGACAAAAAAAAAAAGGCTAGCTCCTCTGAATTGAGAAGGCTGAACATTTTGCCACATGCCCTGCACACCATCCAAGGGATCTGCATTGAAACACATATTAATTATAGCATTTACAAAAAAATAAGTTGAGATGTTTGATGTCGTGAAATCTCTAGTAAGCTCCAGTGGGTAAGAAAATGCTGAGGTGGCAGGGATGACATCCAGGAAGACATGTGCAAGTCTGGGTAAATGGGTAGGAAAGTGGCCCATCAGCAGATGAGTTTCGTTGAGCAAGAGCAAATGTAAGGCAATGTGTTTGAGGGGAAATAATCCAAACTACAAGATTATGGACTCTAAACTACCACCAACAATCCAGAAACCTACAAGTGCATTCTGCACTGAAGACAATGACTAAAAATGCTGACTGGGCCAAGAGACCCGTGAAAGGCTAGGCTTTCTCACAGAGTTTTAGAGAAATAGAAATCAAATCATTCCTCACCCTTGCAATGAAAACAAAGCAAAACAAAATGCAACACAATGCAAACAATGCCTGGTGCATTATGCATTTGATCATCACTCTACAGGACACAGAATGCGTCTTGTCTAGCTGGACAAGATCCAGACTAATTAGCATAGTCGGGATGGAGGACATTTTCACGAAGATGATGAGATTAAAAGGCTTCCATTTGATATAGGAAATCCCTACAAATTCTACATCACTTAGAAATATTTTAAATTTACATTACCTCCCAGAGCACCATACGTTCTAAAGAGTCCATGCTTCATCCTATAACTACACATCTATCTGTTTGTTCCTTGACCAAATAACCATATACTGACTGCTGGTTGTTGGCCAGACAATGAACAGGTGTTGAGGTTAGGTGCTAGGATACACAGGTAGAAAAGCTCTTCACATAGAATGCTCACTGTATTTAAGGAGTAAAGCAAGGAAATATATTATCATAATACAAAGTCAGCACACTGACTTTATCTAAGTGGTATAATGAAAATAGTGAAGACTGAATTCAAGTAGCATTAAAACTGAGCATTTAGCATGTCAAACACTTTTTTCAATGTTATTAATATGATAATTATTTATTTTTGCAGATCCCTACATTTATAAATTTATATTTTGCATACTATTTTCCTTTCCTAGTAAATGTTTATCATAATATGTGCTATTTAATTTTTAAATACTTATAATGTATTTTGTTTCAGAGCTTATAATATTAGAGGGGATTTTTTGGCTTTAGAGTATTTAATTTCTCAACTTTGACCTTCCATCAGTACAAGATGCTGAATTTAATAATATATTGCATTTTCATCACCATGGATCCAATCATGCTTTATTAACTACAGTGAATGTACTAGATAGAAAATAATTTATTTAAACAGCAATAATAGTTTTACTAGAAACTATATCTCAACAAAAAAGTTAAAATCTTCCCTAGGCAAGAAAAATTAATGAAATCTGATGAAAAGAATTCTAAGGCTGATCTAGCAAGCTTACCTTGTAATGCACATGCTATACCAAATTGCCTATTTTGGAAATGTTCAGTAAAACTTCCATAAAATTGTTGTTAATAATGAATTATACAAGTTGGCACTTAATAAAGCATAAATGATAGAATGATGGGAATACATACTAACTTCTAATATTTTTATAACTTCTGCTTTACTTTTATGTCAATAACTTAGAAAATAAAGGTGTTTGAAAACTGTCCATGTAAAATTAATAATATTTAGGAAAGTGTTTCTTGGAGATTTTGGCAACCATTTTTAGGAGAATTTGGATCATTTGATGTAATTTAGGTAACATAATGCAGAGATATATTTTGTTGCTCTCTTTTCACTGTAAATTTCCCTGTGACAGGTATAGATATTAGAGATCAAGTTGCTGTCTCCCTCCTGGGTTTAAAAACAGAATGTCTCCCTTTTTTCTTTCTTGAGTAGCCATCTTATCTGAACCAGCAGCTTCACTCCACCCAAATATATTCACACCAAACATGCCTTTAAAATGCATGAGCCAACCCTTACTTGCACTGAATTTTTCATCCTTTGAGTTCTCATAAGATTGTTACTTCACAAGGTCAAAGTCTGAAAGGTTGGCTTGAATGTTCAAACTCAAAGGCACCTGTGCTAAGTTTGATCCTGAAACTACAAAATCAAAACCTTTCACTTAGTGACTCATTGTACCTGTTGCCTTACAAGAAGAGTAGCAAATAGTAGAACATGGCTTTATAGTTTTCTAGTCAATTTTTTAAGTTCAACTATGAGATAACTAACTATGAAGTAAAAACAAAGATGCATTTTTATACTCATATACATTCAAATGACATGTTTATAAGGACCCTGGCTGCCCTAACGATTATTTTTTCAGTCTCCTTGGGTGGCCCAGCAATGGTTCCTCTGAGTTTCCTATTGGGAATGTTCTTCAGAGTTGGCTTATGACTAGGCCAGATATTCAACATGACTTCTCTGTCCCAGAACACACTCCTTTGATTTGTTCCTTTTTCTCTCTCTCGGCTTCTCCCTGGCTCTTTATTCTTTCTCCTGCTGAGATGGAAGAAAGTCTATGCATCCCTAAGGAACTGCTGAACTGAGGCTACCTCTAAGCAGCAGAACGTAAACAGAAATAGCATCTAATACCAAACACCAAAATCAAATACTGCTATTGAATTTCTCAAAAGTAGGAAAGAAAGATTTGGACCATGCACTTTTAAAAGTTGCCTGATTTTAATGAAAGAAATGAAGTCTGGCTAAACCTAATAACTGACTATTTCAAAAATGACAAACCATTTGTATTATTAAAAACACTAATGTAAATGTTGTGTTTATTTAATATGTTCCATAGGATATGATTTCTGAGTATAATTCTTAGACTTTTCCTAAAGTCAACAAGAAAAACCTCACAAAATATGCATTTCAAATGCATAGTTTTGTCTTTTTCTAGTGTTGTAATTAGCTCACATGACATAATAAGTTGAGGTTTATAAAAATGAAATATTAAACAAAAACTGAAGAAAGTGATGCTGTGGGCATACCACAGTTAGGGGATATGGTTGAATTTTCCAATACAGATTATAGGACTAACACAAAGTACAATATAGTAATGATAAAAAATTCAATTACTTGTACTTCTGTTGAAAATACTGTACTAAAAGTGGAACATCTGATACACTCTCATAAGACTAGAAGTAAAGTATGTAAAAAACCCTGATTGCATTTGATCTTAATGCCTACTGGGTATCTTTATGTTTTCATAAGGTAGTTTTAGAACAAAATATTATATTTGCTCACTGAATTAATAAACAAAATGTATATGATGGTTTTAGCTGACCAATAAGAAACTGAATTGCACTGGAGAAAGATGGGATGGTTAGGAGAAAGTGCCATGTAACTTTGTAATAGAAGAAAGAAGGAATGAAGGATAATATATATTCTATTTTATTTTATCTTACTTCTTTACGAAAAGAATTTGTAGTGATTCAGAGAGGTGTAAACTTAGCAAATAATGGTAGGAGTAAGCCCAAAGTAAAGTTAATATAAAACATGCATGGCATGAATTCTTATAGTACACACTTTTTAATGACAACCACACAGAACCAAAGCAGGGTCAGTTAAAATACTCACAAGAGAATCATAACTCTTCCAGATACATAGTACAGAAGTAGCCTATGTTGGCAAAATATAAATATGACAACAGTCAACAATATATTATGAGAAAGCAAAGCCATGAATTTCATAGAGATGTTTCCTATCTTGTGATGTCCCTTGTAGGACATGATATTATTTCAAAGTGAATTTCAGTTAAAGAAACACTTTGAAGTTTGACCCATTGTGAAATATTTGATTGTTCCCTTCTGTCAAACCTATAAAACCATCCAGGGATAATGAGTTTGAATTTGTACTTCAAAAAAGGACCTGGAGGGAAGCTTGTTTCTGTACCCTCATATGTATGGGGTGGTATGAGATGTAGCAAGTAGGACAGTGGAAGTAGGATGGATGTCTGTAAAAATTAAGAAACCTAACAAGTCAGGGTTCTAAACAACTGCAGGCATATCTCTATCATAAAGCCGAACTTGCAGAAAAGCTAAGTTTCCTAACAAAGTAATTTTCTTTTGAGTTTTAATGCAGAATGTCCCCTGCATCTAAAATCAGAATTATTTAAAATAATTGCAGCTAAAGAAGATGAAAATTGTTTAAATCACCATTTCCAGAAAAGAAGGATATGATTAATTTAATGTAATTGCACAAGAATTCTACTGTTCATATTTTTAAAGTCATGCAAGAAGGTGAAAAAAGAGATGTACTGATAGATAGTATATATGCTGTGAATATGTAAACAGAGTGTCAAGAGGACTTACAGACAAAATGAGCTTTGGGTTTGTGAAATATCCTAAAACCAAAAATAAAAAATAAAAAAGCAGCAACTATTTATACATGTGAGGTTTATTCAGAAAAGCTTATGGCTTCGAGAAGATACGTGAGGCCTAGCAACAAATGGAAGAAGGAAGCCAGTATTTTCAGCTCCTGTGTTCCATTCATCTTGTCTAACAAGAAGTTAAATCTTCTCATTAAAAAGAGGTAGGATAAACATTACAAAAAGGAATTAAAGTTGAGATGGTAGTAAATTATAACCTGGGCAATTTAAATGTGTTTAAGTTTCTAGGCCCAGAAAGATTTTATTGCCAGAATGAAAAAAATGCGTGCACTAAGTAACAGAGATTAAAGTGGGACAAAATCCTAAGCCAGGCAGTGAAAGACAAATACCATATGATCTCGCCTTTAACAGGAACCTAAACAACAAAACAAAGAA
>CM052539.1:104737002-104756823 GCA_028533065.1 Trachops cirrhosus | reverse complement strand
TATGCTAAGCGAAATAAGCCAGGCAGTGAAAGACAAACACCGTATGATTTCACCTGTAACAGGAACCTAAACAACAAAACAAACAAACAAGCAAAATATAGCCAAAGACACTGAAATAGAGGATAGGCTGACAGTGACCAGAGGGGAGAGGAGAGGGAATTTCAGGGGAGAATGGGAAGGGTTTACAGGAACAAATATAAAGGACACATGGACAAAAACAAGGAGGGGGGGTGGAAACAGGAGGGAGGTGGGGAGGGCTGGGGGGTGGGCTGGGAAGGAAGTAAAAGGCAGAAAACTGAACTTGAACAATGATTAAAATAAAATAAAAAAGACTTCCTTTTGTATTAAAATCCGCCCCCCTTTTCCTTAACATCACTCCTACTCAGTTTTATCTTATATAAACACAACCCTCATTAGGGAAGAGAAAATGTTCATTCCTAAATAAATTAAGTATATCTTTAAAATTATACAGTTAATAAAAAGTGCTAGAATTGAAAAAAAGTATTTTACATAACTATATTTTACATTACACTAAGTTTGGAAAAGGAGTTTCAACAACAGGGAAGAAGATCTAAAATTACAGAGAGACAGATAAGTCATTGTACCTGAATGATCACTATTAGAAATCCAATTTCTAATGATCACTATTAGACACACACACACATACACACACATACACACTCCCTTCTAGAATCATAGATTCAGTATTTTGTAATCTGGTCACATCAGCTAACAAGCTGCTTTTCAGGAGGAGATCTCAAAAACATGGCTATTCAGATGAAGAGTCTCTACACTAATTTTTTAACTGTCTAATTTTTCTTTGAAAGCTTTCTGTTTTTTCTTTGAAAGCAGAATATTCCAGGTTGCCTAGGTAACATAATAGTTGACTGGAGTAGCTACAGGTAAGTTCAGGATCAATCTACACTCCAGGTGAAATTGTAAGGAAGTTGGGGATGCTGTGCAATTCAGCATACAGCAATCACTTATGTGGAGAGAGAAACCTATTTTCATGTAAACTAAATTAGTCCACGTGAACTGCTTTGGATGCAAACAATCTCGTCTCAGATAAATTTTACTTAATTTGTTCAACTGAAATTCATGTGTATGAATGGAAAATGGACTCCAAAGCACCAACACCTGCTAAATCTGTGTAAAACATAAGCAAACCAGGATCATATTAAGCTCAAGTAAATAGTTCTGGGTAAGTAAAATATTTACATAACTATCCATTATTTATTATTAGGATTTTTAAAAAAATCCTGAAGATGAATTTCAACTCTAAGATAGATAAAAGCTATGCAGATAACTAAGTAGGGGTAGAAAAGGAATGAGGTGATTATTTTTCAGCCATCTAGGATGTATTTAATTTTACTGAAATTATATTATGCACAGAGACATAACCACGATGCAGACTGCTAACAACATTGGCAAAATAATGACAGGCTTAAAATAAGCTGGTAGAAAGACAAAGTTGCTGAAAAATGACTTGTAACTATGATTGGAGTTTACATCAACACACATTCCTATTATTTTAAAGATGTCAGTTTAAAGAAGATAAGAGCTGGGGTGAATCTCTTGGTTGAATGGACAGTGGAGTTGGATGAGGTTTTTCCATGTTGAAGCAGAAGGAGTCCAATTCATTAGTACCCAGGCCTGAGGGACCGTCTGAGAAGTCTAAGCTATAATTTATTTGCTTGGAGTGGAAAGGATAAAGTAATAATGACTTCTATGTTTTATGCCTGTTATAAACAGGAGTGGTTACAAAGAACTGCCAGAGAGCCTCAGCAATTATTTAACCTATGTAGATCAGTTCTACTTACTCAGAACTATTAGCTAGGACCCATCTATTGTATTTCCCTTCCACCTGAAACTGACAGCCACCTCCCTGTGATGAGTCAGTCACTTAACTGCCTGGTGCCTCAGTTTCCCTCACAAAGTCATTTAATTAATAATGGAGTCATTTAGTTAATATTTGTGATTATGGAGGAAGTGAAGTTGATCAAATGAAATACAATAAGCATTATGGGAACATTCTTTAAGATGACCCTATTCTCCATTAACTCCACTGTTCTCACAAAATACAAAAGTAGAAATCTGTTTTCCCTCTATGCTTGGCTTGTGAGTAGCAGATGAAGTTGCTACCAAAAAGAAACTGAAGCACAGATATCAAGTAGACATTCACTGTTCCCCAAAATTCTGTCCTTTCTACTCTCATGATTTATGTCACCTGAAAGATAGAGCAACACTGGAGAACTACAGAGGAGGAAGTGACCTGTTACCTAGCGTTTTTTCTTTCATTTCTTTCTCCTGCTAGCTATATTCCTTCTATTAATATATTTTAATATGAATATCATAACAAGTAGCATTTTTCAATATCGTGTAGTGCAGTGGTTAATGATAAATTCTGGAGTTTGATAGGTTCAACTTGTGGCTCTGAATTTCTTGGTTGTGTGACCTTAGCCAAGCCAATTAACCTCCCCAGGCCTCAGCTTCCTCATTACTAAAATGGAAGTAGTAATAGCTCTCCCTCATGGGCCTGTCCTTATGACTTAAGGAATTCAAACATTCAAAGGACTTAGAGACGGACCTAACACATAATAAAGAGTCAATAAATATTAGCTATCTTTATTACTATCATTCTTTTTTCATCCCTTCCACACTTCTCTTCACAGCTCTGCTTCCCCCCCCATTAATATCTTCTAATTGCCTAAAAGAGGACTAGTGTTGGTGCGAAGGAAAAAAAAGAGAACACTTTGATATTTTAAGATGTGTCTCATAATTACAATTCTTACGTTGGTTATGAAAATTGTTGACACTGTTTCAGAAATCAGGGGCAAAACAACAGAACAGAGCCCACCTATGCATATGCCTGAGTGTGCACACCCACCAGTGGAGTAAAAATGAGAACTAATGGGGCTAGAAGAGAAAAGAGCAGGACATTATCTTCAAATATCATTTAGAGAATTGAAGAATAATACAGTTTAATAATAATATTTTACATGAACAAATCTTCCTTCTTTTAAGAAGAGTTTAATGTGCTTAATTTGGTTTTCATTTATATTAATCATTTCTTATCTCCATTAAAGCACTTATCACATTGTATTGCAATTTATCTATTTATACGTCTCTCTCTCTCACTAGACCATGAAATCCTTGAAGACAGAGGCTCAGTATTATTCATCTTTCTGGCCTCAAGGGTAATACAGTGGTCTGGAAAATAACAGGTATTCATTTAATATGTAGTGAATAAACAAATAAATGAACAAGCTTTTCAATTATATTGTTGGCTTAATTAATTTCCATTATAGATAGCCCAAGTTACATATGCTTTAAGTAAGACTTTTTAAAAAATCTGTATTTGTAACTTGAGCAGTATTTTCAATATCCTACAAATGAGTGCTTTATAAAAAAAAAAGTCAGGTCACAGATTGTGCAAATAATAAGCTTCTTGGTAGTAAAAAGCTTAGTGTTTGAAAGCTTGTGTGGAAAATTGGCCCTGTCATTCAGAGATAATCTGTCTCTCTTTGGGTCAACTCAGATGTAACCAAGAGGGATGTCACTCCTCCTCTTCTCCCACCCTGGAGGCACACCCTGTTTGCAGTGCTCTCACTGATGGCTTGGTCTCGCCCTCTCCTCAGCAGGAACCCTGGACCTGGAAAGGTATTTTGGTCTCAGAAGACATGGCTTAGGAACACAGTCAATTTAATTTCAGTTTTCTTGCTGTTGGTCCAAAATCACTGCCTGTATTTCAGCCCCCTTCTATCTAGATATTCAAGGTGTTTCTATTTCTCCTGTGGCTCTGCATCTGTAGGTATACACTCCTGTTCTGAGTTTTGTCTTTGATCTCCCAGAGAAATGGCCTGAATTCTCTTTGTTCCATGCCTGACTTACCTCTCAGATTATAAAATCAAGCAATGGTTATACTGAATAAGAATTTAAGAGTCAACCAAATGAGAAACATGAGAACTAGAGAAGTATACTGACAGCTTAGGATAGCTCTGCAAGCCAGTATCAGAACGAGAACTAGAACTGGAACTAAAGTCCCTTGTCTCCACATCTACTCCTTTCCCATATATGTATGTCATGGAGACCTGGTTAACATGTCTATAGGAATCCCAATTCTGTAGACTGTACTTTCTTACCTGATTAACATGGCAGGTGCTGAGTGACTTCTTGCCATGATTTCAGGCTAAGCAGAATGTTCATACCAGCCCACTCTTCTAGTAGTTCTCAACAGCTAGGTTTGCCTCCTTTCTTTCTTTCTTTTTTACATTATTTTATTATTGTTCAAATACAGTTGACTGCATTTACCCCCAACCACTCCCCCCAACCCCAGCCATCCCCACCTCCCCTGATTCCACATCCCCTTGGTTTTGTCCATGTGTCCTTTATATTTTGCTTATTTGTTTGTTTTGTTGATTAGGTTCCACTTATAGGTGAGACATATGGTATATGTCTTTGATTGCCTGGCTTATTTCACTTAGCATAATGCTCTTCAGAAAGACAAACAACCCAATTAAAAAATGCCTCCTTCTTTCATTTCTACATATTCTTTTGATGAGGTGGCATTGACAAGTCCCTTGCAAGATTCAGGTAAATGGCCAACCAATATGTAACTAGGAAATATAATCTTTTGACAAATATTTGAGTATCTGTTATGCACAAAGTTCTGACTTATTTAAACCATGGGATCATATATCCTCTTATCTCTCTCTGATTTTTTACATTTACTTGAATGACTTCTCTAGTTTGGGGCTTTAATTTCCAAATCTCAATTTCTGCAATTTATTTATGTAATTTCTCCATGCTTTATCTTAACCTACTATTTACCTAGGACTCTGCATTCCAAACCATGCATTGTGATATATTTGTAGGTTATAAAATCAATTTAGTGGATCTTAATAATTTTTAAAAAATAGAATGGGAAAATGTTATATATAGAAGGGTCAAAATTACTTTATGAAACTTTAAACAAATATAAATATATACATATATAAATCATGTATATATACATACACATATACATGATTATGTGTATCTGGCTACTAAAAAGCACATATTTTTTTTTATTATAGGTCATGATCAAAAACACTTAAGGCCACTGACTTAGAATGTATTTACTTCTAATGAGAGGTTAAAATATTGGCATGCCATTTTTCCTAATAATCTTCAGCAATATTTATGGATATCTTTTAAAAGCATGCATGCATATTTCCAGAAGGAGAAAAAGTAAAATAGGAGACACAAATCTCTACTTTAGCTCTCAGATACATAGAAAATACATGGTCAAATTTCTAATGCTATTCCAGTGAACGGAAAGTCTAAATAAGTTTTAAAAGGTATGATGTATATGCAATGTTTCAGAATACCTGGTACTGTAGAAGAGACAGTTCATGCCTTCTTTAGCCAGCTTCAGTTAACACCTACAGATTAGTCTATTCCTAGCTCTCTTTGGTGCCTCTCTTCTTTGCATATTGTTTTGCTACTCTTTTACTACATTAAAATCTTAAACTATTTGACTAGTATTCCCTGGAGCATGTAATGACTTGGATGTCTGCTTGAGATACTCTTTATCTGCTTTGAAGAAGGTGGGAACAAAAGAGAAGAATTGTTGCATAAATGCTTTCTGTGTCTGAAAGGTACCTGAGTGAAGAAGGAAAACAAAAGAGTAAAGCATGTGCTGGGACCAAGGATTTTAAAATTACAGTTATCCATGGTGTTCATAAAAATTTTTATGTTTTATTTTCTCATATTTAAAGGAAAAATAGACATACAAAGTATACAGGTAAAACAATAGACAGATATGCCCTTTTTGCAGGACTAGAGATGAAAAGGCATGCAGATATAATTAAAAGTCTGAAAGAAGGAGAGGGTTGTAAATCCAGTCATTTCCATCCTAGTCAGTGTGATTGATGAATCATTACAGCTACTGCTGGCAACAGACCAAGAATGGCTTGGGAAATGTCCTCTTCCACTTGTTTTAACTTTGAGTGACAATTTCTTTTTCACTTGTTGTTACAACAAAACTTCATGACTCAGGAAGTGGATAAATCCAGATAGTGGTTGGGGCACACATACTACCAGAGAGAAAAATGCCTCAACCCAGGTCTCTTTTAAAATGATGTTTTATATTAATTTTCTTTTTTCTTTTATTGTATAAGAACACTTAACATGGGAACCAACCTCTTATCAAATGTTTAAATGTATAGTACATTATTATTGACTATAATTCCAATGCTGTTTTCTGATCTCTAGAGCTCACTATTCTTACTTAACTGAAATTTTATGCCTGTGAAACAGTAACTCCCCATTTTCCCTCCCCTGGTAACTGCCACTTTACTCTGATTCTATGAATTTGAGGTTGAACTGATTCTTAAGCGAAGAAAAGGGGCCCTTGTGTTATTCTACAACCAAGACCAATAGAGGAAGAGTTATAGAATTTACAGAGGTAAAAGACCTTAGTCATCAGTTAACTAACTTCCTGACTTGGTCAATAGGGACACTGTGGTTTAGAGATATGAAAGCACCTGTCCAAATTTACACAAGTTTCCATTGCATATCCAACTCCAATCACTGCTAAGACAGCTCTACAAAATACCACTACCCCAGAATTGTTCAGATAAACACTTTAACTCTGATAGAGCACCAAATAATTTTAAAGGGAAAGTGTATATTTTAAATTAACCAAAACCCAAGATCATGATCCCCACCATCATTAAAACTGAGAAGACATTTTACACAAGAGACATTGTAACATCCAGCCAACCCCAATATTCCATATTAAGATAATTAGTTTTCTCACTTTGGTTAGCAATGTTAATTCATTTGTCCAAATTCAAACAGAAAGTAAGTGGAGGAGTTTGTGACAGCAATATCTTTGATTCCAAAGACCATTCTTTAACCTGCCAAGGTGACCTTAACAGCAGCAAAGCCGAGAATAAAGTACAGACACAAACATAATCCATCTCCTAACACTTAAGTCTCATAACATAATGTCTTAGAGTTAGATATGGTCAGATAATGAGACAATGCCTTTGTGAACTGAAGTTCATTGAAAGCATTCTTATTATGGCTTTACATGCCCAAGTTCACATGTTTGAGCTGTGCACAACAGGCAACCTTTAAGTTGTACAGCAATTGGAAATGCGTCAATTTTTCGAAATGAACACATCATGCTATTTATTGCAGCCTCAAACTCAAAACCAATTTCAATGTGTTGGCCATAATGATAAAAGTAGGTACAACTTAGGGTCTGTCTCCTTGATTACAAATGGTGCCCTTTCTTTGTATCATTTCTTACGAGCAAAGAGGGGTTTTCTCTTAAAGGTCACCTGCCTTCATCTCCAAAGGTCTCCCTACATCACAAATTTATCTACATATGACTTCACATTTAATCATTACCTATTTACTCCTAACACTATTTCTTACTTTTTTCTAAAGCAAAACAGAATGAAACACAATTGAAAGAGAAAATAAAATAAACCTTACAGTGAGAGATAATGTGCCCCTTCATTACTCTTATTAGGATTATTTCTCTCACCAGAACTATGGTCTTTTTGCCTCAGAACAAGGGCCCTTTATTCCAGCTCACAGGCTATGCTGTCAATTTTTTCTAGCCCTTCTAGGACCTGTCTTCAAGTCACTGAGATGAAAGTGTTTCACTTAAACAAATATCAGAGTGGCACTATCTCCATGGCAACCAGAAACAGAGATTTTTAAGATGGAAAAAAGAAGTGAGGGAAGAAGAGGTGTTATTATTTATTTTACATTAAGTAAAATACATGCAAGATTAATAGCTGAAAATATCCAAGCATATTAAAAAGAGATAATAGAATAGCTTCCCTCAACCCTCCCCTCACATTCTACCTGCTTTCCACTACTGTGAATAAATTCAGAATTATCCAGTAAAAGAATTCAGCTCCTTTTCATGAGGATTTCCAAATGATACCTATTATTTCAAGTCATTTATTATTAAAACTATTATAGTGTTCATTTAGAAAATAAATGGGCATATGCCCTACATCATTAGAAAAGAGAAATTGATAAAAGTGTGGGGATCTCAGTGGAATTCTTAAAAATTTAGTTCAGAATCTTACATATATTAAACGTGTGTGTCTCAGAAACCTTGTCGGAGAATAGAGAAAGGGATTTAAATTTAACAGCAGAGTTGTCTTTAAGAGCACATTTCAGATGTTAGTAGGCATTAAATTTGAACACCTTACTGGATGGATTTCAATCACTTTATGCTTGTTCTTTTAAACCAATTGAAGTTGCATCTTGGTACAGTTCATATACTTGCATCTTTTATCTTTCTTTCTCCTTCAAAATTTGTATAAAATATGCCATAAAGACTAATTGTATTTCTAACATACATATACACTTAAATACATTTAATGGACCTGCTGACACATTTTTTGAAATCTTGAGGCTGTAAGGTTTCCCTGTTTAGTCCTATAATATAGATATTTTTTAAAAAGCTCAACCTTTATATTGTTCAGAAGGTTATTATTTTTATTGTCCTGAAGAAATTAAAGGTAAAACTAGAAGCACTAGTGACAAAATCACTGATTTTTGCTTTTCCTCTAAAATAGAGTTGCGTGACTACTTCTGTGTGAGACAGGGGCCCTGCTGGCTTAGTGACTGAAGAGGGGGTGAGAAATAAGGGGCTCTTTTCTTCTCTTCCATCTGTGGGATTCTCTAGATACTGTTTTCTAGTACCATGCAAATTTCTAAATGAGGGAGTCTGAGACAGACTTCACAGAAACCGTCACCACCAGCTCATTTGGGGAGCAGAGTAGTCTTGGCCTGAAACAAAGACTGAAAGAGACTTGGCTGGCAATTCAATATCCCCATGTTTTATTTTGTCTGAGTGAGATAAGCCTTGTTATTTCCAAATGAGTTTTTAGTTTAAACCCACCTTACTAGGAAGTATAAAGAATTATTCTAATGCCATTTACTAGATAATCTGGCATTTTCCACAGAAAATTTAGTGATAGAAGCATTGTGTATGAAGGAAATATGCCTAAAAGAAACAATTAATGCTGCTGATTTTTTTTAATCCCCACCCTAGGATAAGTTTATTGATTTAGAGAGAGAGGAGGAGAGAAAAAAAGAGAGAGAGGTGAAAGCGATACATTGATCAGTTGCCTCCCATGTGTACCCCCACCAGTGATCAAACCTGCAACCCAGGTATGTGCCCTGGCTGGAAACCCAACACGCAACGTTTTGTGTGTATGTGTGTATGGGACAACGCTCCAACCAACCTAGCAACCCAGCCAGGACTATGCTGGTGAATTTTTTTCTGGTCAGAATTAGGCTGAGAGATTTTGTTTTCGTGAAAACTTTTGCCCCTCCACCTGTGGTGTCAGCTTCAAACCTGACATCACAAAGCAGCACAAGGAAAGATCCGATTAGTCTTGTTGATACCACCATAAACCAATGGACAAGAAGTTAAGGATCCCAGCTTCTCATTTCTAGTCCTTCATGCTTTTTGTGGACGTGCCAAAGTAACATCTTTCAAAGCAGAGAGGAAGTTGGGGCTTTCAGAAATCTAAGAGGCTATTTCATGGTTTCTCGTGTTTTTTAGAATAAAAATCACATGATATGTTGGTTATTAGAAGTTTAATATGCAAAAGGTTATAGGGCAAATAACTTTGGGATATATTAAGTTATCCAGAGTTAAAAAGGGCTCTTTAAGTACAAGAATTCTAAGAATTTTTAATATGGTACTTACGTTGTGATTCTCCAGAAGGTAATTAAATTCTCCATTTTCCACAGCTATATACATATATAAAATATTATTAAAAACCTCGAAAATATTGTATTTCTAAGAACACAACTTGAGAAGCCTGATACCAACCAAACGTTTTACCTTGTCAAGATGAAGACTGAGGCCTAAAAGGCTTAAAGTGATTTGTTCATGGAAATCGACTGACAAAGATGTGGCAACAACCCCGCTCTCCTGATGCCCAGTTTTGGAATTTTGTCTATTATACCACACTGTCTTCTAAACTTTACTGATCTCCACTTTCTACAACTGTAAAATGGGGAAATTTAAATTTTTTTCTGAGTCTTTGACAGAGATACTATAAGAATCAAATGAGAAAAAAACTATGTGAAAAGCTCTATGTGAATTAGTATGTGAAAAATGCTAATATATCACATTAGATATGTGAAGTATGTGAAAAATTATGTGAAATATATGAGTAAGCCTATACATACACCTATGTACTTTAAAATTAGTGGCTATTTTTAAACTCTTGGAAAACTATCCAGTTGTAAGTCACTTATTCTGGAAGCTCCATCCATCCTTCATGAGAGTGAGTTGCAGTCTCCTCAGGCTGCTCTCTAGAGCCTGAGCAAGTCCATGAAGCATCCTCAAGATAGCCAGGGCCACCCTTCCGATACTGTATTTTTTTTCCAATTATTTGCTCATATATGTGCTTCCCAGATTGTAAGGAATCACATGAATTTTTTTCCAATTTTTTGGGAGTTGTAATTAAATAAAACCTAAAGCTAAGAACAAAAGGCTCTGAGTACCCCAATTTTGAGTCAAACCATCTTCCCATAATTCTTGCTGACAAGTGTTATTTCAGCTAAACTTGCTGACCCTTGTCCCGATGACAAAAAAAGTCTAAAGGAGAACAGAAACCTACTATATGATCCATGTATTTTTCTTTAATTTTTAAAGATTATTTATTTATTTTTAGAGAGAGGGGAATGGAGGGAGAATGAGAGGGAGAGAAACATCAACATGTGGTTGCCTCTCACACACCCTCTACTGGGGACCCGGCTTGTAACCCAGGCATGTGTCCTGACTGGGAATCAAACCAGCAACCTTTTAGTTCACACGCTGGCACTCAATGCACTGAGCCACACCAGCCAGGGCTAATCCATTTATTTTTCTCAGGAATATTTCAAAGAGAATAAAATAGCTAATCCACATAAATGACTGTTTACATCAACTTTCTTTGTAATAGTCCCAAATTGGAAACAATCCAAATATCTATCAACAGATGAATGGATCAACAATATGTGGTGTATCCAGATAGTGAGGAGTAGAATAGTCCTCAGCAATAAAAAGGAATGGACTTGTGATATATGCGACTACATGGATGAATATCAAAGTAGTTATACTGAGTAAAAAAATCCAGATAAAAAAGCATATATACTATATGATTCCATTTGAATAAATTTCTAGAAAATCAAATTACTCTATAGGAACAGAAGGGAGACCAGTGGTTGCCTGAAGACAGGAGAGAGCAAAGAGTGGCAAGAGAGGGAAAATAAAAAGATGCATCAGAAAACGGTTGGGGGTGACATTCATTAACTTGATTGGATTGTATTAGGTGTCTCAGGTGTGTATACATGTCAAAAGTTATCAAATTGTGGACTTTAAATAAGTGCAGTTTGTTGTAGGTCAATCGAATTTCAATAAAACTTATTTTTAAAAAAGAAAAAAAAACATAGTGTCCTTTGCCAAACCTGGAAAGCCCTGTGGGGGATAGAATGATACTTATTTTTTTGGATTATCAAGCTTAAGTGGTCCCCATCTCTCCACCATTCCCATGGTGGATCCACAGTTGTGCCTTTCAGATAATCTCCAGAGCCATAAAAAGCTCTCTTCCTCCCCTATTCTAGGAACATAGCAAATGGTTGATTCTCTTTTGCTAAATGGTATCTCTATGAATTACCACAGCATGTACATAAAGGCAGCTCTCTTAGCAGTTAGTTCTCTGGTGTGCTCCCAGCTCTAACCTGTGAAATTTCATTGTTCCTCAAATTCTTAAAGCTGCTGTGTCCAGGAATTTTTTTTTGCCAGTAGCATCAAATACAAAAGAGCTTTTAGTGCTCAAAGAAATGACTCGAAGACATGTTTTCCTGCTAATTGACATAGTTACTAAGCATCATCAGATTTTGAAATTCTGTTGAAAGTGCCTATTTTCCACAATTATATGGTGTTCTTAGTGTGGAAGCACTAACGAACAGAAATTTTGCATTACTAAACTCAGAACATTTGTATTCACATTATTTATAGTAGTATTTTTAAATGAAATAAATGCACAGAGATATTTTATTATTGTTTCTATTCTGCTGGATAGAATAGACAATAATAGCACACTTGAAACTAAATGTTAAATCCTACAAAGTTTCTTAAAGGAAGACAGTTTAGGAAGCAGTAGCAAAGGCCAGAAAAGCCAATGTTGAAGTGGAAAATGCATGGATTATACATATGAAGACCTGAGTTCAAGTCTTAATTTCGTCATTAATTAACTGTGAAACATTGGGCACATTAAGTGATAGTCATTGGGGCATGGATTCCTCATCTATTGAATAAAGGCTTATAAATAAATGTTCCAAAGATGCTTTCCCACTCTCCACTAAAGACCAGTCAGTACCTTCCTCATGGCACAAAATGAGACAGGGAGCAAAGTCACACTCCCTTAATTGTAGGGTACTTCTAGTTATGCTACAGCATGAAACTGTAAGTTTTCTTGTTGTATTACTCAGAGCAACAAAAAGGGTCCTTTCTAACTAATGTTTCTAGAGGAAGGTACTTACACCATTTGGGACCATGCACTAGAAATTGTTCACACAAATATTTTTATATGTAAAAAAGACTCTGGCAATACCAAGTGGAGCACCTAATTCTGGTCGTTTGCTCTAGTGCTGATGATTCCGGACAAGTGTCCTCACTGCACTGGCAGGATGCAGTTTACTACACCAACAGTAAACTAACACGATAAGCCTCTTTTAAACAACAACTTCTCAGCAGATACTTTCATTAGATGGTTTCAGGTTTGAAATAATACCACCTTGGCACTTTGGAAGTGCTGGATGACAGATAATTCAATGCCTGCAGTTAGAATCATTATTTTTCCCCATGGCATGTGATGTTTGTATATATGTGCTACAGAGAATCTAAAGGATTTATACAATTCTGTCTGTTCTTATTCCTATAACCCATTATAAAATAAAACTGTATTTTTCAGTGACATAGTATTTAGTTGTTGGCCATTAATGTTACAGACATAACTTCTTTTTTCCAGCGGGATAGTAAAAACATTTTTCTGAGTACAATGACTAACATGGAATTAGAGAAAATGCTAGAAAATGGATCACAAATTGATTTTAAGTGATATCAAGCAAAGTAATATTCATCCTAATAGTTTTATAACAGCTATCAGGAATCCAGAAGGTGATAAAAGAACTTTAGCGAACTCTATCATAACTGACCATTTCTTCCTACGAATCTCTAAGATATGAATCACCAGGCTTCTCAGAATCTCTCTCTCTCTCTCTCTCTCTCTCATTGTTATTATTAGGAAATCTTTAAAACTTTCAATTTTATATGATTACTTTCCAGAACTTCACATGTAAGAATCTTCTGTACAAAAGAAATTGAAATAATGCCCATTTTTCCCCTCGGGTGATTTGTGACTTCCTGTGGACCCTGGATTTCTTCCTGGCATTGTTACTGATTAAGCTTGTATGTATGCTGGGCCTTGGAAAGCCCTAAGTTTAAGTTCATTGTTCAAACAAATTCTCTTTAATAGTAGCACGTGTAAAAGAAGACTTTAGAATTTAATTTATTCAAGCGTAACGAGGCTGCCAAAAAGAAATCAAGATAAAAGTCAACATTCATTTTTTTTTAAAACAGGCCTGTAAGAGCTTGGCTCTCTCCGAGTCTCCTCTGCAGCCTCCTCTCTCCAATAGGCATCTTATACTCCATCCACATTAAACCACGTACAGTGCGCACTAAATGCCTCCTGCCTCCATGACTTTGTATATGGCCATTTTGAAATGCCATTCTCCTCTCCTCATTCTCTCCCATCTAGTTCTAACTTGTTCTCCAAAGCTTGTTTTAGGGCTTCCCCTCTGGAAAGTCTAAATATTCCCCCATGACCCAGTCAGCTCCAACCAGGAAAGATGAAGTATCTTGCTCTGTTTCCATTTTGTACATTATGCAAACCACAGCCCGTATCTCTCTGTATTAAGTTATCTCTGTGAATATTTGTGTCTATGGAATAGACAGTGATTTTTATATCTGGGGTTGTTTATTTACTGTCTCATCTCCAGAGCTAGTCACACACCTCCCCTTTAGTGACCACCCAGTCAGTTGTGGATGAATGAATAAATAAATGAATAATCTACCTAATGAACCTAGGGTTTTAATCTAGAGAAGAGAACTCTATGAGGCACATGAAAGGGGTCTGGATATCTTGAACTACTCTCATCACTACAATAACAATTAATCTTAATTTATTGCTTTATAAGTTCTGGTTTTTCATATGTACCGTGTAATTTAATCCTGTCCAAATCCCAGGTGGAGGTATTGTTGCTCTCTTCAGAGGCACATGGGAAATGTGGGGCACACTGAAGTTAGATAACCTGAGTAACCTTGGGCAGAGCAGGGTGGAGCCAAGTTTCAAACCAGATGGTCTGGCCCCAGAGTCCAACTTTTAACTATTAGTACCAGGAGCCTTCGTGGGCTATAGCTGTAGAAGAAGAAAGAGATTATCTCCAGCATCTCAGCTAAAAGCTGGCATACACTATGAATTTAATAATTGGCCCTATGATTTGTTCTGAGTGTTCTAGAAACTGGAATCCTGCTAAATGGCAATGGTTTTTGTCTCAATAGAAAAAAGTAACTTTTTAACAATTAGAGCTACTCAGCAGTAGAATGGCAAAATCAGAAGCCACTCATTTGTAACATGTTTAAGCAGAGACTAAGCCACCACTTAGTGGGAGCTATTAGACCTGGAATTCATACATCTGAGAAAGATTAGGCACTGGTAAGTTGTCAGTATTGACAGAGTAGCTATGTTTTGGTTAGCCACATACTGAGATACAGAAAACAATATAGAATTTCTCCAGATGAGGTCACTGAACTGTTGAAGAACTAAGATACCATTCAGACCCAACTCATATATTTTCTAATAGTAGCATTGGAGATAGGCACTGTGGAAGAACACAGAATAAAAGGATAGGAGACATCTAGCTGCCTCCCCCTAGTCAAGTGACAGTGTGTATCTCACTTAATCTTTCAGAGCCTGTTTCTTAGCCATACGATGGTGGTATTATACACATCTGTTCTTTCCACATGTGGGGATAAAACAAATTTTTTGAAAGTGGTAAAATGTGATATTACTACAAATTGCCATGATTATAATATGAAAGAGATATCAAGGTACAAGGCAACCATTAATTAATGTCAGATATCTATATACTTATTCCGCCTATAACTATAACCAGCTGTGGTGATTTCTTAAAATTTTTCCAGAATGATTCAAGTATCTTTGTCAAAAATGTCCTAATATCATGGCTTCATATGAACTGGTATCTTCTTCTGGGTATTATTTTCTATGTCTCAATCATTATATCATAAGCACAGTGTATAAGCAGCTCTGATGATTTAAAATTCTTAAGTTGCTGAGGTCAGAGATGCATCCAGAATTTTAAGGTTGACAGTATGATAATCGTTTCGTTTCTCTTCCTGGCATATTCATATCTGCTCAGATGACATCAGCCAAACAAGCATAGTAACGACATTTGTTTGGTAACGATACTGGTGGGAACATCTGTGTGTGCAGATTTGGACTGCGGTTTAATCTCAGGGGCAGTCAGCCCTGACTGAGGGAAGACAGATTGTGGTCCTCAGGTTACAGAGTCACCATTGGTGAAAAACACACTTTAAACTCCAATCAGACAAACTGTCAAATGATTAGATAGAATTTTTTTAAAGCACTCGGAATAAATGGGAAAGGATGGAGAATTGTAAAGGTACAAAGAATAATAGGAAGAGTGAAATGAGAAGATGAAGAAGCCCAGGGAAGGAGGGATGGGGGAGGGGGCAGAGAGAGAGAGAGAGAGAGAGAGAGAGAGAGAGAATAGCGTGAGATAAGTAAGGAAAAAAAACCCACTAAAGAGGCAAGTCCTTAGTACTTGTTTTGCTGGACAGTTGAAAGTGTTTCTCAAACCCCACTATTCTCCCAACTACCAGAGATGGATTAGCAAAATAATATACTGAGCATAAATTTGCTGACTGTAGTGGTGCGGAGTCACCTTGGACCTCATCAGCATTGCTAAACATCACCCATAACCTTTCCATTATCACTGAGGGTCTGCTCAGCACCAGGCCCAACTGCTCCAATAATTTCAATTACTTTCCCTGACAAATTTTATGTTTCATGTATTTTAGTGGCCTGATAATTATGATTTCTCTCATTTCTCGCTATTGAGCTTAATGGGTTCCAGCATGAGTGTGCAGTTTCAGAAATGAAGTTCCACTTGAATTCACAAGTTATTATCTACTTTCATTAATGGAATTGGAAAAGACAGAGTGGAAAAGAGACAAAGAATGAGGAAGAAGGAAGAGATGAGTGAACAGGAGGAATAAAAATGTGGAGGTGGGGGGCAGGATTAAAGAAAAAAAAAATGAACCAAATGGGAAAGAAAAAGTCAGACTAAATATAAATAGAGTGTAGAAAGAAAAGTATATAGATAATCTTTTTTTAAAATGAAAAGCTCTGAATAGAGTATTTCCTTTTTTAGACATATGACTGATGGAAACACAGCGTGTGTTGAAAAATTCTCAGGCTTTTCAGCTAGACCACACTGGGTTGAAAGAACCTGGTTCTTTCATTTATTAGCTGTGTGATCATCAGCATTTTACTTGACCTTGCTGTTATTCGCTTGTTTTCTTTTCTATCTGGATAAGAACATTGACTCCATGGAATAATTTCCTTTCTTCTTTCTCAATCCCTTATGTGTATGTGCAATCAGTAATTTTTTATGGAATGACAACTATGTACAAGGGATTGTGCTGACGCAGGGAAATGGATTTTCTGAGAGGTTGCAGAGCTGTAAGCAGACATGTATGCAGAGCCTAGGATACCTGGGCATCAGTTCCCCTCTCCTCCCACGATAGGATATGACTACACTCCTACTTCTATGATGTAAGAAATGGGAATGTCCAGTTTTGCATTTTTTAAAAAATCAATCTTTGTACACCAAATGTTAGCAGACTCTCAGGGTACATTTCACTCTTCATTAAACAACAGTGATTTTTGCTGGGGGGATAAAAAAACACTTTCATCAGTAGGAGCCTTAGTAAAAAAGATAATTTGCTTCAGTTCTATGTCATTGTTATGTAAGGCCCAAGAGGGAACGATCATGATACAGCAAGGCAAAAGGGGCTCAGATACATTAGGAACCTGTGAAGTAGGCAGCACCAGCAGCTGCGTGTCACCTGTTAGGATAAAGATATGCGCAATAGGCTTCAATTTTTCCTACTTTGTGGACTTCTTATTTTAGGCTAAATAACTGGTTATTTAGTGTGATCTTATAGTGGGTTTATGCATGTCATTTTTTACCAACATTTTATCTATCTGAAAATATGTAGCTGAGAAAAGTAGGACATAGAAAGATAAAGAAGAAATAACCCTGAATTTAATGCACTCATAATCTAGTAGGGAACATAAGATAAACATACTAATAAGTATAGTAGAAAATTAATATAATAAATGTTATAAAGTGGCACATTGGATCACACAGGTTGAAGGAAGGAACATGTTGTATCTATTATAAAAGATTATCTTTTAATAAGGGCCCAAATCTCAAGCCAAAGAAATGACTCTATAGTTTTACAATTTTAAACATTAATGAGCTACTTTGGAATATAAAAGGAGGATTACAGAGTTCTTCCCTATTTTTCTGAAAAATCTGTCACATAGATGGCAACCATTAAGCCCTAGCTATAGGAACTTAAGGTGATAAAATGATAAGGACTTAGAAAGAAGAAACACACAAAGAAACACTGAATTTAACATTTTAATGGTCACCAAAAGCAGCAGCAGTGGAAAAACTGAAAAATAACTATATGTGGCAATAGCTAAACTGGTGAATCACTTAAAATTCCTTTACACTGAATTCTGCAACTGAAAGCATATCAATTTTCTCAAAAGATCCTAATAAGGACCCCTGAAAGGAGGTTGACTACAGCTCCATTAAAATGAAGTCAAAACAGCTGTTCTACTTAATGCAAACTGAAGGAAAAATTATTAACTGAACAATATGCTCCTCTCTCACCAAGTACCTTTCTGCAAAGGCAACTAAAGACAACTTGGAATTTCTTAGGTTCATGTACACCTTTCCATGAATATATATTTTTAATTTTTTTATTATTGTCCAATTACAATTGTCCCCATTTTTCCCCCATTACTCTCCCATCCACTACCCACCCCCAACCCACATTCAGTCCCCACCACCCACCATTGTCCTTCTCCATGGGTCCTTTATACAAATTCCTTGGGAGCAATGTGATCAGTTTATCAATTGATTAACTCGGTCATATCCACCTTGGCTCTCAAAAAGAGGGATCTTTGCATCCCTTGTGTGACACAGTTAGGAAATTATGCTTTTGAGGTCTCCATGCTTCATTTGGAGAAACAAATACATGCAAAAATAATTACAGCCTCTGCAAAAGAGATAAGTGCAAAGGGCTATGGTAGCAGATTGGGAGGAAGGTGAAAACTAAGTGTGTGGCAAGGGAGCAGGGGAGTACCAAGCTTCATGAACAGGTCGTATCCCAGGAGCTCATTTTGTGGAAAAAGGAAAGGAGTTCACAGGCATAGAACAAACACTTCAAAAATTTATATGGAACCATAAACGACTGCATAGATGAATAGCTGCTCTAATTTTCAGAAAGAAGAGTAAAGTAGGAGGGATCACAATACCTGATACTAAACTATATTACAAGGACACTGTAATCAAAACAGCCTGGTACTGGCATAAAAACAGGCACATGGACCAATGGAACAGAACAGAGAGCCCAGAAATAAACCCAAATCTCTATGGTCAATTAATATTTGACAAAGAGGGCAGCAGCATAAAATGGAGTAACAATAGCCTCTTCAACAAACAGTGTTGGGAGAACTGGACAGCTACATGCAAAAGAATGAAACTCAAGTACCAGCTTACACGATACACAAAAATAAATTCAAGGTGGATAAGAGACAAATATAAACCGTGACATCATTGAAGTCCTAGAGGAGAACACAGGCAGGAAAATCTCAGATATTCACGCAGAAACTTTTTTACCGACACATCCCCTAGAGCAAGGGACATAAAGGAAAGCATAAACAAATGGGATCTCATCAACTTCTGCATGGCTAAAGAAAACAGTATTAAAATAAAAAGTGAACCAACTGTATGGGAAAACATATTTGCCAATGATACCTCAGACAAAGGTTTAATCTCCAAGATATGTAAAAAACTTACATGACTCCACTATAAGAAGACAAGCAACCCAATTAAAAATGGGCAAAGGCCCTGGCTGGTGTGGCTCAGTGGATTGAGCTCGGGCTGCGAACCAAGGGGTCAGCAGTTCGATTCCCAGTCAGGGCACTTGCCTGGATTGTAGGCCAGGTCCCCAGTAGGGGCATGTGAGAGGCAACTGCACAATGATGTTTCTCTCCCTCTCTTTCTCCTTCTCTTTCCCTCTCTCTAAAAATGAATAAATAAAATCTTTAAAACAAACAAACAAAAAATAATAAAAAATGGGCAAAGGACTTGAATAGACACTTCTCCAAGGAGGACACACAGAGGATCCAGAGACACATGAAAAGATGCTCAGTATTTCTACCTATCAGAGAGATGCAAATTAAAACACAATGAGATACCACTTCACACCAGTCAGAATGGCCATCATAAACAAAACAATGAACAACAAGTGTTGGAGAGGTTGTGGAGAAAAAGGGACCCTAGTGCACTGGTGGTGGGATTGCAGACTGGTACAACCACTGTGGAAAACAGTATGGA